>CM042138.1:136142448-136152448 GCA_023376005.1 Doryteuthis pealeii | reverse complement strand
ATATATATATATATATATATACTATGCGTCCCCACACACACACACTTTTATTTGTTGCTTTTATTACCATTGCACATAAATACACACATCTATATTTTTTGTTTTGTGCGTGAATTCTCATACGTTCTTCCAAATATTTTTCTGTGGTATTTATGCTGGGGGTGTGGTACTAAACGAACTCATCTTTAGGGGATCTGCATGTATATTAGTCTTGAAGGGATAGAGTCACGTTCATTAACTGATGCCCGTGGTGAGCCCTGAAAGTTATGCCGATGGTGCTAAGCTATTTTTAGCACCACTTGAAAAAGTGCGCGCGAGAAACTCCGCTTAAAACTTGCCCTTGTGTCACATTCCTGCCTTTCGTGGAAATATCGTTGATAGAACATCTATATCTATGTTGTGGAAGCGTGTGGTGTAATGGTTACCGTCGTAGGAGATGAACACGACAAGACGGGTTCAAATTGTGAACGAGGCGGTTTTGATAGCGTTAATACCCTTGGGAAATGTATGAATCCAGCTATTCTCCCTCCAACTATGAGGAAATAGTAGGAAAGACTGAGATTTTTAACCTTGGTCAGGTAAACTCTAGAAGAAATAAATTCTGAGTTCAAAACCTGTTAAATCCGCGTAAGAAATTGACCTTGTAGCGCTTCCTACTCGCATGGATGGGTTGATATATATATATATATATATATATATATATATATATATAGCGAAAACATAGTCAACTTTTAACTAACAGTTACACGTCTATTGATTTTCAAACCAAGTGTTTGTCTTGAAACCGCATAGACGAGAAACTGTCAATTGCAGAGCGCTGTTGACCTCCATGTGTGCACTACCCTACGACTATATATATTATATATATATATATATATGAGAGTTTCTAAAACGTTATCGGCCCAAACAAATTTGGTATATGAGTAGTCGACTAGGCTTAGAATACACTGACTGTATCCCCTTTGTAGGAGGAACACCCTCCCCAAAGATTGTATCAGGTATAATACTAAACTGCATCTGGTAAGAGGGCTCCATTTCTGGAGCTCTGGTGCGTTTGGAGTACCCCTTCATTGTCATTACTCCAACGTTCTGAAGTATTAGTACATGCTAGGGTCCAATGTATGAGGCAAATAAGATCTGTTACATAGGAATACTTGATATCATATAAATAGGTGAGGAAAATTTAAGAAATTGCTAAAAAATATGTCCCACAAAATATTTTCAAATTCTTTACTTTCTTGGTTTTAATCTGATTTTTATTTTATTTTTCAGATATTATAAATAACCTAAGCAGATTAAGAATTTCAAGTTACAATATGAAAGGACAAATTAAAACAATAAATTTTTACTATTCCACTGAGAGGTTTATAATTTCACTAAAAATAATTTTTTGGTGACAGGATAATTTGAAGAAATTCAGAATTCAACTGACCACCCTATTTGTCTGCTTTGTCTGACTGAATTCTTTTTAATGGTTATTTAAAGATGTCCGTATATTTGAATGGGCTTAAGACATTGCTACAGCTCATGAATAATATGATAGCGTCTTCGAATAGTTTAATAAGAGGAGCATTGTTTAAGACCTAAATATATTGTACTGTTCCTCTATAGACAATTTTTCACTTTTACCTGTATAGTTCGTCAATTCTTAATTAAAACTGGTTGGAAGTCAGTGTTTTCCTTCTCCTCGACTTGTTGCCTAATCAAGTCTAAAGGACCCAGTCTACATAGCTGGTGGCTCGTGGTGTAATGGCTAGAGTCGTAGAAAATGGATTCGTCGACCCGAGTTCAAATTCTAGTCGTGATTGTCTACATTTCACATAGCGCTAATACCCTTGGGAAAGGTATGCTATTATCTGCTCTCTCTTCAGCTATGGGTAAATAGCAGGACAAACTGGGCTCTAACCTTGATCAGGAAACCAGTCTAGGATAAGGAAAACTCTGAATTCAAACATGTTAAACTCTACCTAAAAATTGACCTGTGTCACATCCTGCTCGTGCGGAGTGGTTGATAAATATGTACATAGTTGGAAACAGATGGGACAGTGTATTAGTTCAAAGTGAAATGCAAATAACCGCATCCAGGATTTGAACTGTGCTGAACAATTACATTTTCTACGACGATAATATTTACGCTAAGCCCGCCAACTCCGGTTTTTCACAATAGAAACATATTTTACTTAACAGCATTGTTGCAGCATTTACATTTAAAACGCGTTGAAGACAAGTAGATATTTACCCAACCCGTTTACCACAGGTAGGATGTGACACAAGGTCAGAAGTATGGTACATCCAGTGAGAATTGAACACGCTATTCAGTAGTAATGGTTCTGCGAAAATAGTTTGCTACCCTTACACCAGAATGGAACACCTATTTTTTTTTTTACCCAACCTGTTAGTCACCGGTACGATGTGACACAAAATCGCATTTATGCGGCTTCTAGGGAGGATCGAACTCGGAATTCAGTTGTAAGGGATATACAAGATTAGCTTGCAAACTATTACCATAGGATTAGAATCCCTAAATGTTGACGAGTATACATAGGTTTTCATATTGTAATCGAGACAATAACTTACGATTCGCGTGGCAATTTTTAGGGCGGCAGGTAATTTGAACTCAGGTCGACTGGTCCAGTTTCTACAACAAATCCAACAATATATATATATATATATATATATATATATGTCATCCACAGACACCGTGTTTCGGCTTTTCATGCCTCTTCAGTGTAGCTAGACACAACAACTACCTATGACCAGGATCAAAATGCGACTGACTTTTTGTCCTCTTGGCAGCTGCTATAATGTGGTGGTGTTTAAACTATTAAATACAAACGTTTGTTTATATATTTTACGATCACCAGAGAGATCCAGTCTGTTTACAGACGATTCTGGCCTTATATATCCTGGCGGTGAAAGTTAATTTAAGTCTACCGAGTTTGGAAGCCTAATATATATATATATATATATATATATATATATATATATATATATATAAATATATATATATATATATATATATATATATATATATATATTATTAGCACTCGTTCTCACTATATATATATATATATATATATATATATATATATATATATATATATATATATTAAATGAAGTGACATAAAAGTTTTAGCTTTTATTCATTTATTTGGGAACGATATTACTACCAATGGTTTCCTGCTAAAAGCATTCATCATGTAAACGAAATGGTTTTTTTTATATGACAGAAATGGTGTAAATGGTCGAATGTATGCGTTTACCATTTCGTTTACCTGATGAATGCTTTTAGCAGGAAACCATTGGTAGTAATATCGTTCCCAAATAAATGAATAAAAGCTAAAACTTTTATTTGTCACTTCATTCAACTATCAATGCTCTACCACAGATATTGAGCACTCTTCTAATAACACTGTACGTTGGATTACTATTACTTTTTCTAGTATACTAGTACCAACCATACACATTAATATATATATATATATATTTATATATATATATATATATATATATATATTATATAAGAGGGCGTGTTATTATTGTGCCTGTAAGAAAATGTATATATCAATACTCTCGTAGCTACATGAGCATTTACGAATACGCTTGTGAAGACGAGTAAACGAATGCGCGTGCGTTTTAATGTATGCTTACACACTTGCATATATGGCCACCTAATTTTTGTATTAGCTGACCGAAAGAGCCAGGAATGGATTATCTCGACTTTGGACAAAAGCCCAATTAGCCACGGCCCTGCCTAAAATACATCGGTGTGGCGAGAAAATGATTTTCCGTCAAATGCGTCATTTCCATTTTGCCAATGATAGACAAGAGATCTATTATAAAAAATGCAAGGATTAAGTTTTAATTAAGAATGCGCGGATTTTTGCGAGTTGCATTTAAAGCCAATTACAGGATCCGCAACAACGTATTTCTAATATTCGTATATCAGATCGATTGAATTAGATACTTTTTCAATAAAGAAGAGGACACCAATCGTAAAAGATCATTTTCTCATATGAATTCCAATATATATATATATATCCCTTTCCACTCGCCGATCGACTGAAAATGCTTAAAATATTCAGAAGAGACACAGGCAACTTCCAACTTGCGTTGGTTTTTCTATCTGCCCCTTTCTATACATTGCTTCCATATTATTACAACTAGTAAGACCTTATGGTAAGCCCCAAACCCTTTTTATCATATGGGTGCTAGAAGGCGGTGGCTGCGGGTCTACATATCCTGGGAATGACGTTAAACTCTATCTGATGGTGAGGTTCCAGATTTGGAGGTTTGGGGAATGTGGAGCACCCCTTCATCACCATTGCTCCCTGGTCCATTCTGACCCGGAGTGGTAGTACCTGTTAGGGTCCCATCTATGGGCTAGATAGAAAAATGTATTTATAAAAAAATTGTATTATCCATTAAGAATTTATTTATTTTAAAACTTTATCGGCATTAAATGACCCACTGAGGTTGATATGCCGTCAAACAAAACAAACCAAACCAAACTAGTACGAATATGCACCCTCCGGGCGTAATATTCAAGTTTTAATGTAATAAAATATATTAAAGTAGAAACATTAACGAAATTAAATATTTAAGCATATAAAAATATCACGCTTATTCTAATTGTATTTTAATTCATTTCTATATGAAAATCATTCATAGTATTGATTTTAATACGTTGAAGAATGAAACAATAATAATAGGGATCAATAACACCAAGTAATTATTTATTAAACCCAGTTTTATTAAAACCAGTATACAAATTAACCACACTATATATCATGTAAACCTTTATTTCTTATTGATATTTAACACACATTGCAGGATTTTAAACATACTAATAACAGGAGATGTTTTAAAGCCAATTTAACTTAGATTTTCATAGAGACCTCGTTAATAAAATAAGATTTATTCTATGTATTAATGATTTTGACTCTAGATTAGATACTCATTGATTAAAATAATTAATTCCTTAAATGACTGTGACAGTTATGTAGTTTCGGTTACAAATAGAGGCCGAATCTCCATTATTAATTGATATAGAAGTCTGTATGGCTTTCGTCTGTTTCCCACGCTTACACATTAGGTCACACACACATACATGGAGATATTGTTAGATAAACAAACACATGAATGATTGTCCTTATGAAGACGCATACATTGAAACACATTTTTATGTGAACCCACGCGTGTTTAAGAAAACCCCCCAAAAACAAACAACCGAAAATATACACATAAGTAAACATATATACTATATTAAGTCATGACTATATCAAGATCCTACTATATTACTAAGATAATTGGTAAGATATTTGATATTACCAAATCTTTAATCTATCTCTACTTATTACATTAACGTATACAAACATAAGTATTACATATATATAAACATATTTAACATGTTAATTAATATCAATAATCACTTGAAACCATATAACAGTGTGTTAGAAAAAATATGCCACCTCTTGGCGCAAGTATTTAAATCTTTGCCTACTTGAAGCCGCTCACAGTGGCTTTCCCACTTATAGAATCCTATCGTAAACCACTGGTATTGATTCCCATTATAATTGAGCAGAAGGACTCAGATTCCAATAATATTAGTTCTTTATTTGAATAGAGTGACTTATGAGATGGAATATTCCATCATAAATATAAAAATACCAAGACATTTAGTTTCAGACGTGGGGGGGGGAATTTAGTAGTGAAAAGTATTATTGTAATAAAATATATTAGATTTAAAAGTAAAAAAAAGCTAAATAAGAGTGCATATAAAAATATCACATTTATTTTAATTCTATTTCCATTGATTTCTATATAAAAGTATACATAGAATTTCTATGTGTGTCATTTCTTTTAATATTAATACTAGGCAAAAATAAAATGAAAAAAATACAAAAACAAAATAACAAACCCAAAATAAGTAGAATAAAAAGCACTTAAACTTATTGAAAAAAAATTGACTAAAAAATGGTGATATAAATGTACAATGAACGTATTTACTAAACTTCTAGACATAAAATAACCCTTAAAAATTTGACATGCCGCCAATCAATCAATCAATAATCATCTTAATTCTCAATATAATTGAGATGATTATGAAACGATGATATAAATCCTTTATTTCATACAAAATAGAAGCTTGAATATCATTATATATATATATATATATATATATATATATATATATATATATATATATATATATATATATATTATCTATATAATTAATACAACGATTATCGTCGTAGGGAATATAATTGTTGACTTGAATTTAAATCCTGGGGAGGTTGTTAGCATTTCACTACACTTTAAAAAATTGCCCATGTGTCACATCCTACCCGTGACGAAGGGGTTGGGTGAATACATACATTTACTAGTCAATATTAAGACGTTGACTGCGTATTGGTACACAAATGTACCACTATGTATATTACTAATTTACGTAGTGATACATATATGCACAATTGCAAATATTTCACTTCCTTTTTTTAAAAAATATTAAGAATATATACTTTCATAATAACATAGTAGTATTTACATATACTACTTAAAGAGGGTGGAAACGATGAAAAATTATGTTATAACTCGGACTTTGGTTATTTCCTTGTTTAGTAATATGAGTAACCCAGAAAAAAACAGAACCCAATTTATTTATTTATTTTCCCTTTAAACTAACCCTAAACCCCAATCCTTTCCCTAACCCCAATCATAAACCCTAACCCTAATCCTTGTTGGACTTAAACTTTAAAAAATTTGAAATTAACAGTTTTATTACACAATTTGTGGTTCTGTTTTTTTCTTGGTAGCCCTGTAATATTAGGTAATCCTTAACTTTTTCCTCGTAAATTCCTACCATAAAATAAACTGAACCTTCATTTTATGTCAGTTTTTTTGCAATAAATGTTTTATTTTTCTTGCACCCGTTATTTTACAATACTAAATATATTTTCTTTATTCTTTATTCTGTAACAAATGAAGAAAATATATTTAGTATTGTAAAATAACGGGTGCAAGAAAAATAAAACACTAGGATTGGGGTTTAGGGTTAGTTCAATGGGAAAATAAATAATTTGGGTTCTGTTTTTTCTGGGTCACCCTGTAATATCATGTTACTCAACTAGGAAATAACCGGGACTTTTATAAAAAAAACTGATAGACAAATGAAAAATATCGGAATCCATTCACAGCCAAATAAATATACATACATACATAAATACATATACACACATATATTTATTTATTTATATAACATAACCTGTTACAAATCATTTGCCATTTTCTTTATTTCATGCGAAGTTTTTTTAAAAATAAAAGTAATGCCTACATAGAAACCCTAACGAGTTTCAGAGCAAGAATCCGACGAGTAAGACCTAACTTGCCAATCGACAATGTCCTCCTTCTGCATGACAATGCTCGACCACACACAAGCCTAAGGACAAGGGAGACAATCGCCTCATTCGTGTCGACAACTTTACCGTATCCTCCATACACACCAGATTTAATGCCTTCAGACTATCATCTCTTCGGCCCCATGAAAGAGGGTTTGAGAAACAAACATTATCTCAGGGATGAGGAAATGAAATCTGTAGTGAATAAGTGGCTCAAAGAACAAGCACCAGAATTCTACGGACCAGGGATACATGCTCTCATTCGAAGGTGGAAGGTTGCTATTAAGAGAAACGAAGTAGTAGGGATGTGATCCAAAGAGGACCAGCTTCATTTTGATGTATGCTACATGTTCCTGCGTTGGTAATTTTACCTGTCCTAAACAAAATGGCATTACATTTTGACACACCCTCGTATAACATATTGCTATTATATCACATTATATAAGATAGATACAGATAATAAATAAATCCCAGATAAATTTGTTGTTGGCATCCTTCCGTCTCCGAGAGACGATGGAGTAGTGTCAAGGTTTTGTTGTTGTTGTTGTTGTTAACTTGAACTACATAGCCTGGGCGGGTTCATATGGAGGATGAGCTGTTGCCCATGCAGTAAAGTAAATCTCCCCCCTCTCCACACTGACGCTGTGATCCAAAGGAAAGGCAAGGGACCAATGCAGTTTGGCAACGATAGTGTCGCAGGAGTTAATGGGTAGCACTGGATTTCAACATCACATCACCTTAAGGACTCCAGCTCCTGATTTATTTTCTGGGTTTACTCCCCTAGCCTTTCCTTGAAAGGCAGCAGAGGTTTTGTGTCGGACTTCTCCTTGAGTTGATGAGTTGCTGACCAAGGCTAAAGAGCCCATTCCCAGATAAATACGTTCACCAAATGTGTACCAACACGTAACATGGTCAACTTACCATTGACGTACACATATTGGTATTATATCATGCCACAGAGGTGTGGTACATTATTGGCCCACAACGTGTACCAGAAATACTTTCAAAACTGATGCAATAAATGGAATGTGGCAATGTCAGTGAGGAGAAACTGTTATTTGAGCAAACGACGGCAAAGTGTTAATAAAGCATCGTTAAGAAGGCGAATGATGGGTTACTGTTACAATTCATCGGAAATCATAAATTGTGAACAGACCTGTAGCTAAAAATTTGAATTAAAGTCTGATAGTTTAGAATCAAGGAGTCCCCATGGAAAATTACCGGTGACTGTTAATAACCATTGACCCCTCAGAGGCGTGCGATTTGACCCGATTTTGAAGGGAGCAGACGTGATTGTCGTCTCTCCTGTGTCAGTCTCATTCCCCGGCGGAATAATCAATATGGGCTAATAAAACTTGATCAAGTAAAACCAAGTCTTGAAGTTTGTTAACTTATTAAGACAATGACCAGCTCAGCCAAGTAGAGAATTAGCAAGGAATAAAATCCCCCCCCCAGTAGATAGAAGGCCCAAAGGAAATGGCGACCGAAATAGAAACAGTAAACAGCAACGAAGCAGCGAACAAGTAACCAGAGTAGCAAGTAATCTCTACCATCCCTAACTATGCATATATAAAGAACAGTTGTGTGTATGTATGTCCGGGGGGAAACTGCAAAAATAAAACAATCAACGACAGAGTAAATATATATACACATTCGCTATCACCAGATCTTGCATTTTGTGCAGGACTAATGAAGATTCTATCTATATTTAAGAAAATTTGTGGAAGTCCATTAAATCTTTTTACGGGGGGGGGGGGTTATAGTGCATCCAGCGAGGATCCAGCTTGCGATTAGTAATTGTGGATTTCTGAGACTAACTTTTTTATGCCCCCGCTCTCTACTCAGACGCTGGGTAGCCGCTTCTAGTCTCTAATATATCTCTCTGTCTCTTTCTCTCTATTATATACCCGAGTATGTCAGTAGGTTTGGTTTGGTTTGGTTTTACGGCATATCAACCTCAGTGGGTCATTTAATGCCGATAAATTTTTGAACTAAATACAATTCTTAATGGATAATACAATTTTGTTTATCAACTCATGTTTTTTCTATTTAACCCATAGAGAGGACCCTAACAGGTACTACCACTCCGGGTCAGAATGGACCAGGGAGCAATGGTGATGAAGGGGTGCTCCCCATTCCCCATTCAAACCTCTAAAACTGGAACCTCACCATCAGATAGAGTTTAACGTAATTCCCAGAACATGTAGACCCTCAGTCACCGCCTTCTAGCACCTATATGATAAAAAGGGGTTGGGGCTTGCCATAAGGGCAATAGGGTTGGGAAAATCATATAGGTGCTAGGGCTTGACGTGATCAGCCGATTGGTCGGAGGGAGCCTCTCCGACCGCCCATCTAGCCCAAGATAGGGCCAAAGTGGAGTATTGCAAGTCATGAACTGCTCATCGACCTTAAGCATCACGGGTCGCCACACACGGCCAACAGGTGGCCCCATTGAGGGAGTCTTACCCCTCTGCAGAGGTGCAGTCGGTGCATTCTAACGCCACTGCCGACAGGGCGGTATGTCAGTAGGGTATATACGACTATACAACATTACTTAAGGGATTTGCTGTCACTTTATCTTGAGTTAAAGCAACCAGATACTT
>CM042138.1:136129948-136139948 GCA_023376005.1 Doryteuthis pealeii | reverse complement strand
GCAGGAACCGGTGATATTTATGTGCATATATATATATATATTTATATATATATTTATATATATATATATAGAATGAATAGAGATAAATGAGAAAAGTATTGGCATCAAAAGGTGCTCAATGCTAATAAAGCAGATTTACAATCAATAATAATGATATTATAGATATTATGAACTCATAACTATAAGTTTCATGTTTACGCAATCTTATAGTTATAAGTTCATAATATCCATATCATAATTTATATATAATATATATATATATATATATATATATATATATATATATATATATTATATATAAAATGTTGTTCTGGTTCCAACGGGAGAAAATTCAATATTTATAAAAAAGGAGGTCCGCAAAATGTATTTGTTTCTCAGAAAATTTTTTTTAATTCTTTTTGTTTTTACATGTGCAACACGTGTTTCAGATCTTCTGGATCATTCTTCAGGCTTTGATTGATAATATGAAAATGAATTCTTAATGCATGTGTATTATATCTAAATACACATGAGTATTTCACTTCCTCTTCTCTTTTTATGGGAGTGGAATGGAATTTCATTTTTTAACATTAGTCTTTTAAACGGTGTTTTTTGTTTTTTTGGGTGGTTTTTACCAAAAGTCATTAGCTGAATTTTATAGCTTTTTTTATAACTTTTTTTATTTTTTCTTACTTTTCTATTTGGGTTGTCTTGATAAGTTCATCAGATGTTCTTTTGATATATCAGGTGTGTGTGTGTTGTAATTTGTTTTTTGTTCTGAAGACATTCTATGTTTTTCTACTTAAATTTATACTTTTTGGGTGGTGTGTGTTGTGCCTACGTATATGTGCCTATGTTTACTTTGTGTGTGTGTGTGTGTGTGTGCGTGCGTGGTTGTATATGGTTGTATTCGGTGTGGTATATGTGTACATATATATAACTACTTAAGAATTCGAAAATTCTAAGCAAAAGAGTTAAGAATACTCACACAAAAATATAAATATAACGTAAGTGAACTGATTCCTCAGCTATAGATGAGATAACTCTTGACATGCGTAAAATCATAAAGAATTCACTGTTTTTAAATGTAGAAGCTAAACAATGCAAACAAATTCAATGGCCTGGAAAAAGTACAATCTTTAATAAATTATGGCTTTTATTCCATTAATATATCACACTGAAATTATTTTCATTAAATCGATTATCCCTTGATTTTTGGTATTCTTTTTTTTTTCGCGGGGTGCATACGATGATGGAATTTAAGTCGTTAATTCATTTAACCAAACTACATCAATCCGATCTGTACGAATCTGTAATGCTGCGAGGAGGAATCCCAGGGGCGATGACAATAAAGACTGTGGGGAGAGAGAGAGAGAGAGAGAGAGAGAGAGAGAGAGAGAGAGAGAGTACTATGTATTCATGCTGCTGATGATATGATGTTGATGATGATGTTGATGATGATCGATGCTGCTGCTGTTGCTGCTGCTATGATGAGTGGGTCCTGATGACTGATGATGATGTTTCTGATCTGATGATGTTGATGATCCTGATGAGATGATATGATGAGTGAATGATGTGCCCTGGTCATTAAAGCATATAATCCTTTTTGCATCAGACCTAATTCGTTATGTTTTTCTTTTAATCTATGTAATATAATACTGTTACATCTTCCAGTGACATGGCTTTCCACTGATCCTTGTTTATTGTTAAGGGGGCTTCTTCAGTAAGAGCCCTTTTCTCGGGGTAACAATTTTGTTTGTTTTGGTGTCAAGACCCTCCCTGGTATATAAGTATGCAACTCAAATTTGTTAGCTCCGCATCAATTAGTTTGCGTCTATAGAGCGACAGACAAACAAATTTTTTTCGACTAGTAATAGAGATATTTGTTTGCCTATAGACCATTAGCCAGAGGGTGGTTGTATTTCACATAGGCTGACCATCCTTGGGAAAGGTCATCGGTTCCGTATTCCTTGCTCCAGCTATGGTTGAATAATAGAGCACGCTGGGTTCTTTGGTTTTTGATCTGCAACAGAGTCTAGGAAACTCTGATTTCAAACCTGTTAAACTCTGATTTAGAAATTGCACTTTGTCATTCTGGCGTGTTGGAGTTTTTGATGGATGATTGTCTTAAACGAAAAGAAATCTATTATAAACAGTAGGCTTGACTGGGCTCTTTAGCATGTAGGCGAAGGAAAAGTCGAATTCAATTTGTTAACTCCTCTCTTGTGTCACATCCTACTAGTTGCGGGTTGGGTGGTTATTATATATATAATTATATATATATATTATATAAGTAAGAACAAAAAGCTTAAGAGATCTTTAGCTTTATTAGTTATTTCAGGGAGTTTAGACAAATTGTCTAAGCTCCCTGAAATAGACATAATGCTAAATCTCTAAGTCTTGTTTTTCTTTACTTATATTTGTCAGTGGATCTAACATTAGAGCACACATTGGAGTCCTCAACTACGACAGGTTTTTTTTAAATAAAACTCTTGTGTCGGTAAGAAAGTTTCTTTCTGGACTTTTGGATTATATATATATATATTTATTTATATATTATATATATTATTTATATATATAATGTCATCTGTGGGGGCGCGATACGTTATTTTTATATTTAGTACTGCAACACAAATAATTGACTGCATATAACATGAATAATATCATTTTGTGTGTTGTGGCGACCAGGAAACGTACATTATCATCTTGTGCCGAACTGGATGCAAAGAGAGAGAGAGAGAGAGAAAGAGAGAGAGAGAGACAGAGAGAGAGAGAAGAGAAAGAGAAAGAGAGAGAGAGAGAGAGAGAGAGAGAGGAAGAGAAGAGAGAAGAAGAGAGTTGTTTTTCTTCTGTCTTGATGATGATGATGACTGTTGTTTCTAGCGTGACCGTTATTTGAATAGAATGACTCGAGTCGTGTTATGTTTATTTTTTTCATTTCTTTTTAATTGTTGTACTGATACTCTCGGAAAAGGAATAAACATTTTCCCTGTATCCGATTTAATCGAAAATGTTCCCAAATAAAAGACATTTCATAGTTTTATAATATTATTTCAAATGAGAATTTGGGCAAATTGTTCACATGAGCGTAACTGAGCATAGTGCGTAGTGGCTAACATGAGGGATTGTGACATCAAGTAACGCGGTTCGATGCTCTAGTCCACAGATAAACACACTTATGAGTTAGTCCTTGCTTTCTACGCCAGTGACCAAAATGTCTTGTTCGTCTTACTTTGATGGTTTATATGATAGAGGGTTAAGTGGTTGTACAGTGTGTTTTTATTGGGGCTGCATGCAGCGATTTGTTCAAGACAGACCCGCATTGTGTTGGCACCCGTCTGTCTACTAAAGACGGTTGGCGTGTGTCACTTTTTTAACCCATTTTTGTAGTGGAAACTACGTGACTGGGCAGGTTGTTATCGGAGGTGAGCTGTCACCCATACAGCAGATCCTCTCTCGCACAGCCGTTTGTGATTCAAATGAAAGGTAGGGGATCAATGCGGTTTGGGCACCGGTGATGCGGCAGGAGTTGCTGGAAAGTATTAGATTCAGCAACCCGCCTTAGGCGTGGTAGTTCGTATCATGGCCTACTGCCGCTGTGGTCGGCCTTTGGTTCCTGCAAAGGGCTTAATCCACTCTTGGCTAATAGTCTGCATATGTGCCCTGTGAGCTTGCGTATTTATGCGTATCTTTATTGGTTCAGGCGTTTGCATCGTGCAAGTTACCGGCGCCTCGGATTTTTTACCAGCATTGTACTTTATTCTATCCTTTATTATATACTTATGTATATACTTTTTATTTTACGTACTTTATTAAAGTTGCTTTTGCTCTTTGATGCAAGACATATGATAAAGATTGATTGAATTGAACTGCGATGTCAACCCACCTAGGGTTATTTTATTATAGGGTTTAGGCGAAATCGTGTCTTCACTCAGAGTCGCACTGGAAGTATGGTATGAAAGGTTAACATATCTCCCAGAGAACTCCAGAATTGCACCTCACCACTAGAATGCATATTGATATACCCGGGACACTAGACCATCAGCACGTCCTAACACATATTAGAAGATTGGGGTTATTCGATAATATCATACAGTCGAACTATCTTAAAGATCACGTTTGCCCCACTCCATGAACAACGGTGCCATTAGGGGACTTACAAATCTGGCAGAGGTGCGTCGGTGCTTTCTACGAACCCAGCCAAAGGACGGGATTAAGCTGGTTGAGATTAAGATTTTTTTCTTCGAGACTGATTGCATCACCGCCTACAGAACCCAGTAATTTCTAATTTTCCCCATAGTTGGTTGAGAACAGATGATTGATGCTATATTAGCGGAAGGAAATGCAAACCAGTCTCTGGATTTGAACTCGGGTCTTTACTGAATTAATTATTCACGACGATAACCGTACGTTAACGCGCTTATTTGTAAACTAGTGAAGAATGGATGACTTTTTCGCTTTCCGAACAATATAATAATTTAAATCATATCATTTATTAAAAAGTGATATCCTTTTGAGATGTGTACTGGGTGTTTTTCCAGTATTTATATAATTTCGCATCTAGTACTTGACCAATTCTCGTTCAAATCGACTAAATTTAACAGCTGTTCAGAATAATGTAAAATTCTATGTTTAATGTTTTATTGTCTTTTTTATTCAGGTAAAGTGAAATGACATCCATGGAAAAGATAGCGTTTCGATATTAACATAACATTTTGAGTTTTTCCTAACATGCTGTTGATTTGAAATGATTTCACCAATGAAATTGTTTAAAGTTATTAGATTAGGATTTTATTCATTTCTAAGAGTTTTTCTGAACATCTCAATGATATCAATTTTTTACCCAATGTATACTAGGATTAAACGTAAAAGTTACTATCTTATATTTAACCAACGGTCAAGCGGGATGCCAAGATAACCAAGATTAAAAGGCCATGGTCTGGCCTACGATTTTAGGCAATACTAGCTGGGAGGAGAATATTGGATAGATTAACCTTCAAAAGGTATTAAGCGCTATGTGAAACGCAATATCCTCGTCAAGGAAATGAACTCGATTGGCCAATGTTCTTTCCTAGAAACCTTGCCAATCGTAAATGTAATATGCTTTGTTACTGAGTTTGTACAACAACACACACACACACCACAACACATCCAACACACATATTATATATTATATTATATTATATATTATATATATATAGGTCGTGTCATAAAAGCATCGAGAATTGAAGCTGTATTTACCAAGCTAGAAATGATAATGAATGGGAACGTTTGTTTTTTTTCAGAATACAAGGTGTGTCATAGTATTAAAATTTAATATTTTCTTGACACACACACCACCACCAGCACATTATAATATTATATAATATATTATATATAATATAATATATATATACCAACACTTCCGCAAACCCACATTTGAACACAGGGAGCATTTAAGCGAATCCTAGCTTTGAATACGTGTTTTCCTTCTTCTAGACACAGTTGCTATCATAAAGAACCCAGTGTGACTAATATTTATCATATATAGTTAAAGCAAGAAAGTTTGGATAATACTCTCCTCCGGGTATTAGTGTTATGTGAAATAAACACAGCTTCGCCAGGAATTGACCTTGACTCGCCGTACCATTTTCATACGATGATAACCATTACACATCAACACCTCCAAATCTCTAAGTATGATAAATACCTTTCAATGGTATTAGTGTTATGTGAATAAACCAGCTTCGACCAGGAATTGAACTTGTCTCGCGGTACGTATTTTCATACGATGATACA
Source organism: Doryteuthis pealeii (assembly GCA_023376005.1). Taxonomy (NCBI): domain Eukaryota; kingdom Metazoa; phylum Mollusca; class Cephalopoda; order Myopsida; family Loliginidae; genus Doryteuthis; species Doryteuthis pealeii. Next base: position 136,134,191 of record CM042138.1, on the reverse strand, counting down.
TTAGCACATCAAACACTCCAAATTCTAAAGTATGATAAATACCTTTCCAATGGGTATTGTGTTTATGTGAAATGCCAACTTTGACCAGGAATTGACCTTGCTTACCGTGTCCATTTTCAAGACGATCCATTAGGCAACAAGCACCTCCAATCTCTAAAGTATGATATACTTTCCAGGTATTAGTGTTATGTGAATAACCCAGCTTCGACGCAGGAATTGAACTTGGTCTCGGCGTACCATTTTCATACGATGATACATTACACATCAAACCCTCCAATCTCTAAAGTATGATAAATACCTTTCCATGGTATTAAGTGTTATGTGAATGAACCCAACTTTGGACCAGGAATTGACTTGTCTTACGTGTTCCATTTTTTCACGAAGATTAACCATTCGCAACCAGCACCTTCCAAAATCTCTAAAGTGTTCATAAATAACCTTTCCCAATGGTATTAGTGTTTGTGAATAAAACGCAGCTTCGACAAGGAATTGAACTTGTCTCGCCGTAACATTTTCATACGATGATAACCATTACATAAAAACACATCCAATCTCAAATATGATAAATACTTTCCCATGGTATTAGTGTTATGTGAATAAGCCTCGACAGGAATGAACTTGTCTAAACCGTGTCCCATTTTTCAACGACAATAAATTACGGCAACAAGCACCTCCAGAATCTCGAATGTATGTTGTTGGCTACTCAAGTTTAGTTGTCTTGTCGTATAGCAATGAAACTCTTGATGTTCTTTGTGTTTATGAGTGGTCACCAGTTCGGTCGGGAGGTAACGTATTCACGGCGCGCACAGCACATGTCTATGCGTGCGAGCGAGCTTAACACGAGTAATGTTGACAACCAAAATAAAACTTGTTCACTTTTCCAGATTTCTCAGCCATCCGATACGGGAAATTCTCAGCATTTTATTCCTCAACCCACCCCCCACAAACTCCTTCTCGCTACCTACAACTACACCAACGACACACACGACCACCCACACATCATCATCATCATCATCATCATCATCACTCCACTTCCTTGGCTAGCATCGCTTATTTCCGCTATCCTTTCTTCTCACTTTTCTTCCTCTCGCTTTTCATCTGTTTCCTTTTACCCAAATATATACATAAAATCTCTCTTTCTCTCTCTCTCAATTCGCTTCTCATCCAAGAATAATATATATATATATATATAATAGTTCTCCTCTTTTTTCTTTTTTTTTTTCTTACATTCTTAGTTCGTTTACTATAAATCCCTATTTCTTCTACTTTAAACAAATTCTACTACTTCCCCTAAGTTACGTTAACCTTTGCTTTAATTTGTTTCCCGTCTCGTCGGTGTGGGCTTAGAATAAGTGATTTCTCCACTAGTAAGACCTAAAAGGGGGGTAAATCCTGAGTTGAAATAATACTGAATCAGATAAGGAGAATATATAGGGAGCAAGATAAGAGATGAAATATCCCAGAATCCACTCTGACCCGGAGTGGTAGTCTTATTATAATGGAGATTGTTATGTTTTTTTCTGTTGTAACCGAACTAATTACTATACAAGATCACAATTCCCGTTGTTATTCTGCATCCATTTTCCCATGATTTTTTTTTATTTAAACTCAATTATTAATAAATTGCTTTACATCATTAAGACTGGTTGACATATCTATCATACAATAACAATGCAGTTGTTTTTATATTACAAGAAAACAGCGGTTTCAGTGTGAATGGGAGGCTAATTTGCATATTGATCTTAAATTGATTTTGATAAATATGTGCTTAATATTATTGATTTCTAATTGTTTAGTTTTCTTATTGATATGAGCAAAATTCTCTTCAATAATCTTAAAAGAAATCCTTAACAAGAAGAAATATGTAATTATATTCTTTACTTCTATTTTATAATATATAAGAAAATTTACCAATGAATAACGGGAGTAAGGAAATGATAGAGAAAGAGTTAGTTTTCCAAGTTGTTCTTTTTCAATAACCCTTGTCTAAAATCTTTTTATTACATTCTTATTCAGTTTCATTAGGCCTTTTCTAATTTAATATCATAATTTTATCATAAAATTAACTAAAATACTTGCACCCGGAGGGTGCATATATTTGCTAGTACTGTAAGAGAGCTATCTAGGACGCAATAGATATCAGATGGGTAAATAGTGCTACTACGATATATATTTTAATGATAAGGATGTTGCGAATTTAATAACCCTCAAAGGTTGATATGCCATTTTACCCGTTTGCCATACTTTAATCCGCTCCTCACAGGCGGCTCTCGCACTGGCAGAGAGATACAAAACACACAGATAGATATTAGTTTTATTTAATGGCTAAGGACTCAGATTACATATGATTTGGACTTTATTTGAATAGAATGAGGTCTGAGATAATAATAGGGGACTTGAAATCATCCGCATCATACAGGTAAAAATACATAGATAAGCGTTAAACAAAACCCCAAACACATAAAACAAAAAGACAAAGCAAACAAAAAAACCGCCAAAAAAACCAGGCGAACTACATAACTTTGAAAATTTCGTAAAGCAAATATATGCACTCCGGGTGGCAGTATTTAAGTTTTTAATGCAATAACATTATTTATTAAATTAAAAAAGGCTATGAAAACTAAATAAAATGCAGATAAAAGATTGAACCAGAGTGGGGTATAATCGATAGGATTACATATTATATATAAACCCGTCTTTCATTGCTAACTTTTCACCAACTTTAACTATTTAGTTAAAATAGGAGTGAATAAATTATATCCAGTATCTTCTTTGTTAATGGATTTTTGGCTCATATTTTTAAATAAAGCAAACATATAGAAAATAACTAGTACGTACCGCTATTTTTGTTGTTATATAAATAGATTGCATGTTATTAGTATGTAGATGTATGGTTCACAGTATTAATAATGCAAAAATTTATATATATATATAAGAGATATATTATAAATAAAATCATGGAGAATGTGAAATTAACTAAAAGGGAATGTGACTTGAGTAGTGAATATTTCAGATATACGACAGACAAACACAATCTCATATAATATTGACCTATCTAAAACAAAACAAAACCGAAAGTAGTAGATATGAACCTACAATGACGGGACTTCCGTACTCATAGAGAAATAAACCCAGATTGGTTAACTTGCGTTATAATCAATTGATTAATTACGCCAAAGACGTGGTTTTGAATACAATCAGAGATATAGAGAAGAAAGAACCCTGTCCCTCCAAAAAGACAGAGGGGTAGACGCCCACCCAATTGAATCACTGTTGCTTCGCGGGTGGTGATCGCGAAAGCTTAAGGACGGAATCCTGGTGAATGGGCAGTCTGCACGCAACACGCTACTAGGCTCTTACTTGCTAGACGAGTGGTCGTAGAGGACCCCTCTTATCAGACTTAGAGACTAGTCATATTAAGCCCTACAAGATATAAGATTGTCCGCAACCTATTTTTGGGGCCCCTACAGAAAAAGCCAACCCTTTTTATATGCTAGAGGGTGGTGACTGAGCGTCTTCATGTCCTGAGAATGGCGTTTAACCTCTATCTGATGGTAAGGTTACTGTTCTTGGAGGTCTGGGGGATGTGGAGCACACCTTTATTAAGCATTGCTCTCAGTTCTTTCTGACCCGGAGTGGTAAGTCCTGTCAGGGTCCAATCTATAGAGATATAGACAAAAAGATATATATAGAATTATTGTTCATTAAGATAAATTCAATTTCAAAACTTTGTTCGGCATAATAAAGAGGTTGATATGTCGTAAACAACAACAAACACTAACATAAAAAAAGAAGACAGAAGAATGCTGGTCACTGTTGTGATGTAAGATCAAACACATATCTTCATTACCATGTGACTTCTACAATGGAACAACCAGTTTGGTCCGACCAGCAAAACGTATATCATCAGCTCGGTGCTGACACTGGATTCTGTCAGAGAACATTACAAGAGCTGACCGATAGGGATGGTGAGCGAGAGAATTCAAAGGAATCGTGTTGTCGGACCATCTCGATGAGGATATATATATATTTACCAACCTCACACGACAGGATGTGACAACAAGGTCATTTTAAGCGGAATTCATAAGTTTGGAATTCCGTAGTTTTAACAATATCCTGACAAGGTATGACAGCCGCTATGACTAACTATATCATTCAATAGCTGGACGCGCAGCAGCCATACGGATATAATACTTTCCAAGGGTTAGCGCTAAGTGAAATGCAATTACCAAGCCAAGGATTT
>CM042138.1:136114299-136129848 GCA_023376005.1 Doryteuthis pealeii | reverse complement strand
AAAAGCCATGTTGAGCGGCTTCAAGTAGGGCAAAGATTTTAAATACTTGCGCAAGAGGTTGGCATATTTTTCATAACACAGCTGTTGTTTCAAGTGATTATTGATATTTATATTAACATGTTAAATAATGTTATATATATGTAATACTTATGTTTGTATACGTTAATGTAATAAGTAGAGATAGATTAAAGATTTGGTAATATCAAATATCTTACCAATTATCTTAGTAATATAGTAGGATCTTGATATAAGTCATGACTTAATATAGTATATATGTTTACTTATGTGTATATTTTCGGTGTTGTTTTTTGGCGGTTTTCTTAAACACGCGTGGGTTCACATAAAAGTGTGTTTCGAATGTATGCTGTCTCATAAGACAATCATTCATGTGTTGTTTATCTAACAATATCTCCATGTATGTGTGTGTGACCTAATGTGTAAGCGTGGGAAACAGACGAAAGCCATACAGATTCTATATCAAATTAATAATGAGAGATTCGGCCTCTATTGTAACCGAAACTACATAACTGTCACCAGTCATTTTAAGGAATTAATTATTTTAATCAGATGGTGAGTATCTCATCTATAGTCAAAATCAGTTAATACATAGAATAAATCTTATTTTATTAACGATGTGGTGTCTCTATGAAAATCTAAGTTAAATTGGCTTTTTAAAACATCTCCTGTTATCAGTAGGTGTATGGAAAATCCTTTGCAATGCGTGTGGTTAAATATCAATAAGAAATAAAGGTTACATGATATATAGTAGTGCCGTTATATTTGCATTACTGGGTTTAACATCAAACTGGGTTTTTAATAAATAATTAACTTTGTGTAATTTGATCCCTATTATTATTGTTTTATTAACCAACTTACTTTTAAAATCAATCATTATGAATGATTTTTATATAGAAAGCAATTAAAATATAATCTAAGTAAGCGGAATCTTTTGTATATGCGTATATATTTAATTTTCGTTAATCTTTCTACTTTAATATAGTTTATTACAGTAGAAAACTTGACTATTACGTCCGGAAGGTGCATATTCGGTACTAGTTTGTAATAATTAGCGGGAAGCAATGTATAAGAATTATTTAATCAATGAGTAACTAATCTAGAGTCAAAATCATTAATACTTAGAATGAATCTTATTTATTAACAAAGTTTCTATTGAAAAAGTTAGATTGGCTTTAACAACATTTCTCCAATTTATTAGTATGTCTAAAATAATCCCACTGCAATGGTGTTAAATATCAATAAGAGAAATAAAGGTTACATGATATATAGTGTGGTTAATTTGGTTATACTGCTTTTAACAAATACCGGGTTTTAATAAATAATACTTAGTGATATTTGATCCCTATTATTTGTTGTTATATCTTCAACGTATTTAAAATCAAGATCCTATGAAGGATTTTCATATAGAAATCAATTAAAATATAATTAGAATAAGTGTAATCTTTTTATATGCGTTCTTATTTAATTTCGTTAGTCTTTCTAATTTAATATATTTTATTACATTAAAACTTGAATATTACGCCCGGAGGTGGATATCTTACTAGTTTGGTTTGGTTTGTTTTGTTTTACGGCATATCATGCCTCAGTGGGTCATTTAATGCCGATAAAGTTTTGAAATAAATCAATTCTTAATGGATAATACAATTTTTTTATAAATACATTTTTCTATTTAACCCATAGATGGGACCCTAACAGTTACTACACTCCGGGTCAGAATGGATCAGGGAGCAGTGGTGGATGAAGGGGTGCTCCACATTCTCCAAACCTCCAAATCTGGAACCTCACCATCAGATAGCGTTTAACGTCATTCCCAGGATATGTAGACCCGCAGCCACCGCCTTCTAGCACCATATGATTAAAAAGGGGTTTTGGGGCTTACCATAAGGTCTTACTAGTTGTTATAATGGAAGCAATGTATAGAAAGGGGCAGATAGAAAAACCAACGCAAGTTGGAAGTTGGCTGTGTCTCTCCTGAATATTTTAAGCATTTTCAGTCGATCGGCGAGTGGAAAGGGATATATATATATATATATTATATATATATATATAAATATATATTGGAATTCATATTGAGGAAAATGATCTTTACGATTGGTGTCCTCTTCTTTATTGAAAAAGTATCTAATTCAATCGATCTGATATACGAATATTTAGAAAATAACGTTGTTGCGGATCCTGTAATTGGCTTTAAATGCAACTCGCAAAAAATCCGCGCATTCTTAATTAAAAACTTAATCCTTGCATTTTTTATAATAGATCTCTTGTCTATCATTGGCAAAATTGGAAATGACGCATTTGACGGAAAATCATTTTCTCGCCACACCGATGTATTTTAGGCAGGGCCGTTGGCTAATGGGCTTTTGTCCAAAGTCGAGATAATCCATTCCTGGCTCTTTCGGTCAGCTAATACCAAAAATTAGGTGGCCATATATGCAAGGTGTAAGCATACATTAAAACGCACGCGCATTTCGTTTACTCGTCTTCACAAGCGATTCGTAAATGCTCATGTAGCCACGAGAGTATTGATATATACATTTTCTTACAGGCACAATAATAACACCCCCCTATATTATATATTTATATATATATATATATATATAATATATATATATAGAGAGAGAGAGATCTGAGAGAGAGAGATGGAGAGAGAGAGAGAATTAGTGATATTATTTCTTCCAAACTCGGTAGAGCCTTTTAGGGTGACTTAAATTAACTTTCACCGCAGCATATATAAAACATAACTATATATAGTATATATAATATAGTATATATTATATATAACTATATATAAATATATATTATATATATATATATATATGAAAACATATATACTCGTCAACATTTAGATTTCTCATCCTGCTGATGATAGTCAGCAAGCTAATCTTGTATATCCATTACAACTGAATTCGAGTTCGATCCTCTCTAGAAGTCGCATAATGCGATTTGTGTCACATCGTACGATGACTAACAGTTTGGGTAAAAAAAGAGATGTTCCATTCTTGTGTAAGGTAGCAAACTATTTTTCGCAGAACCATTACTACTGAATAGCGGGTTCAATTCTCACTCGATGTACCCTACTTGTGATCTTGTGTCATATCCTACCTGTGGTGAACGGATTGGGTAATATATATACTTGGTCTTCAATATGTTTTAAATGTGTAAATGCTACAACAATGCTGTTAAGTAAAATATTGTGAAAATCCGGAGTTGGCGAGCTTAGCATAAATATTATCGTCGTAGAAAATGTAATTGGCCAGCACAGTTCAAATCCTGGATGCGGCTGTTTGCATTTAACTTTGCACTAATACTCTGTCTCATCTGTTCCCAACTATGTACATATTTATCAACCCCTCCGCACGAGCAGGATGTGACACAGGTCAATTTTTAGGTAGAGTTTAACAGGTTTGAATCAGAGTTTTCCTTATCCTAGACTGGTTTCCTAATCAAGGTTAGAGCCCAGTTTGTCCTGCTATTTACTCATAGCTGAAGAGAGAGCAGATAATTGCATACCTTTCCCAAGGGTATTAGCGCTATGTGAAATGTAGACAATCTCGACTAGGATTTGAACTCAGGTCGACGAGTCCATTTCCTACGACTCTAGCCATTACACCACGAGCCTCTAGCTATGTAGACTGGGTCCTTTAGACTTGATTTAGGCAAACAAGTCGAGGAGAATGAAAACACTGAATTCAACCAGTTTTTAATTAAGAATTGACGAACTATACAGGTAAAAGTGAAAAGTAATTGTCTGTAGAGGAATTGTACAATATATTTCGGTTTTAAACAATGCTCCTCTTCTTACACTCTTAGAAGAAGCTATCATATTATTCATGAGTTGTAGCAATGTCTTAAGCTTATTCAAATATAAGGACTCTTTAAATAACCCTTAAAAGAAGTCAGTCAGACAAAGAATTCTGAATTTCTTCAAATATATCCTGTCACCAAAAAATTATTTTTAGTGAAATTATAAACTTCCCAGTTGAATAGTTAAAATCTTATTATATTTAATGTTGCCTGATTAGAAATGATTATGTGATAGCATTCATGTTGACTACAGCCCATAAAATTATTTGTCACGATCCGCCTAAAAAATGTGCTTATGGTTAGATATCTACGAAGCTTATACGTCTCGTTTTGGTTTGGTATGTTGGATTTACAGCCATGTCAAACCCATGTTGGGTTATTTTATGCTGAAGACGTTTTGTTCTATTCATGCTTTGATGGGAATTCATTTTTTACTCAGTTTTTTAAAAACTTCAGAATTTGAATTCACATTAGATACAGTTAATACGTCATACCCAGAACACTAAGACCTCAGCCAGCACTTACTAGCACATATATCATAAGAAAGGTGTTATTTTGTCATAAGGGCAATAGGATTGGTATAATCATATAGGTGGTAGGGGTTTGACGCCCATCACGGGCTGCAACCCACGGCCAAACGGGTGGCCCTACTGGGTGTATTTTACCCCGCTGCAGAGAGCAGCTGGTTTATTCTACTGCTTCATTAAACAGGTGGTATTCAAGTTAGGTACAAGGTCATGTTTCACTAGGCAATCTGTGAATAAACAACAAGGAGAACGACAAATACATTGGTCTCATTATGTAAATTGAAATTTTAAAATTCTGATTTTATTTTATTTTTCAGATATCATAAAATAGCCTAATCAAATTTTAAAATTTCAATTTACAATATGAGACCAATGTATTTGTCGTTCTCCTTGTTGTTTATTCACAGATTGCCTAGTGAAACATGACCTTGTACCTAACTTGAATACCACCTGTTTAATGAAGCAGTAGAATAAACCAGCTGCTCCTCTGCAGCGGGGTAAAATACACCCAGTAGGGCCACCCGTTGGCCGTGGGTTGCAGCCCGTGATGGGCGTCAAACCCTACCACCTATATGATTATACCAATCCTATTGCCCTTATGACAAAATAACAACCTTTCTTATGATATATGTGCTAGTAAGTGCTGGCTGAGGGTCTTAGTGTTCTGGGTATGACGTTTAACTGTATCTAATGGTGAAATTCAAATTCTGAAGTTTTTAAAAAACTGAGTAAAAAAATGAATTCCCATCAAGCATGAATAGAACAAAACGTCTTCAGCATAAAATAACCCAACATGGGTTGACATGGCTGTAAAATCCAACATACCAAACCAAACGAGACGTATAAGCTTCGTAGATATCTACCATAAGCACATTTTTTAGCGGATCGTGACAAATAATTTTATGGGCTGTAGGTCAACATGAATGCTATCACATAATCATTTCTAATCATATAACAAATTAAAATAATAAGATTTTACTATTCAACTGGGAAGTTTATAATTTCACTAAAAATAATTTTTTGGTGACAGGATAATTTGAAGAAATTCAGAATTCTTTGTCTGACTGACTTCTTTTTAAGGGGTTATTTAAAGAAGTCCTTATATTTGAATAAGCTTAAGACATTGCTACAACTCATGAATAATATGATAGCTTCTTCTAAGAGTGTAAGAAGAGGAGCATTGTTTAAAACCGAAATATATTGTACAATTCCTCTACAGACAATTACTTTTTCACTTTTACCTGTATAGTTCGTCAATTCTTAATTAAAACTGGTTGGAATTCAGTGTTTTCATTCTCCTCGACTTGTTGCCTAATCAAGTCTAAAGGACCCAGTCTACATAGCTAGAGGCTCGTGGTGTAATGGCTAGAGTCGTAGGAAATGGACTCGTCGACCTGAGTTCAAATCCTAGTCGAGATTGTCTACATTTCACATAGCGCTAATACCCTTGGGAAAGGTATGCAATTATCTGCTCTCTCTTCAGCTATGAGTAAATAGCAGGACAAACTGGGCTCTAACCTTGATTAGGAAACCAGTCTAGGATGATTCAAACCTGTTAAACTCTAAAAAATTGACCTGTGTCACATCCTGCTCGTTTGATAAATATGTACATGGGAAAAGATGAGACAGTATTAGTAGTAAGTTAAATGCAAACAGCCGCATCCAGGATTTGAACTGTGCTGGCCAATTACATTTTCTACGACGATAATATTTATGCTAAGCTCGCCAACTCCGGATTTTCACAATATTTTACTTAACAGCATTGTTGTAGCATTTACATTTAAAACATATTGAAGACAAGTATATATTTACCCAATCCGTTCACCACAGGTAGGATATGACACAAGATCACAAGTAGGGTACATCGAGTGAGAATTGAACCCGCTATTCAGTAGTAATGGTTCTGCGAAAATAGTTTGCTACCCTTACACAAGAATGGAACATCTCTTTTTTTTTACCCAACCTGTTAGTCATCGGTACGATGTGACACAAAATCGCAATTATGCGACTTCTAGAGAGGATCGAACTCGGAATTCAGTTGTAATGGATATACAAGATTAGCTTGCTGACTATCATCACAGGATGAGAAATCCTAAATGTTGACGAGTATATATGTTTTTCATATATATATATATATATATATATATATATATTATATATATATATATATATATATTATTATATATATATATATATGGTTTTATATATGCTGGCGGTGAAAGTTAATTTAAGTCACCCTAAAAGAGCTCTACCGAGTTTGAAGAATAATATCACTCATTTCTCTCTCTCTCTCTCTCTCTCTCTCTCTCTCTCTCTCTCTCTCTATATATATATTATATATATTATATATTATATATATATATATTATTATAGGGGGGTGTTATTATTTGTGCCTGTAAGAAAAATGTATATATCAATACTCTCGTGGCTACATGAGCATTTACGAATACGCTTGTGAAGACGAGAAACGAAATGCGCGTGCGTTTTAATGTATGCTTACACACTTTGCATATATGGGCCACCTAATTTTTTGTATTAGCTGACCGAAAGAGCCAGGAATGGATTATCTCGACTTTGGACAAAAGCCCAATTAGCCACGGCCCTGCCTAAAATACATCGGTGTGGCGAGAAAAAATGATTTTCCGTCAAATGCGTCATTTCCATTTTGCCAATGATAGACAAGAGATCTATTATAAAAAATGCAAGGATTAAGTTTTAATTAAGAATGCGCGGATTTTTGCGAGTTGCATTTAAAGCCAATTACAGGATCCGCAACAACGTATTTCTAAATATTCGTATATCAGATCGATTGAATTAGATACTTTTTCAATAAAGAAGAGGACACCAATCGTAAAAGATCAATTTCTCATATGAATTCCAATATATATATATATATATATATATATATATATATATATATCCCTTTCCACTCGCCGATCGACTGAAAATGCTTAAAATATTCAGGAGAGACACAGCCAACTTCCAACTTGCGTTGGTTTTTCTATCTGCCCCTTTCTATACATTGCTTCCATATTATTACAACTAGTAAGACCTTATGGTAAGCCCCAACCCCTTTTTATCATATGGGTGCTAGAAGGCGGTGGCTGCGGGTCTACATATCCTGGGAATGACGTTAAACGCTATCTGATGGTGAGGTTCCAGATTTGGAGGTTTGGAGAATGTGGAGCACCCCTTCATCACCACTGCTCCCTGATCCATTCTGACCCGGAGTGGTAGTACCTGTTAGGGTCCCATCTATGGGTTAAATAGAAAAATGTATTTATAAAAAAATTGTATTATCCATTAAGAATTGATTTATTTCAAAACTTTATCGGCATTAAATGACCCACTGAGGCTGATATGCCGTAAAACAAAACAAACCAAACCAAACTAGTAAGAATATGCACCCTCCGGGCGTAATATTCAAGTTTTAATGTAATAAAATATATTAAATTAGAAAGACTAACGAAATTAAATAAGAACGCATATAAAAAGATTACACTTATTCTAATTATATTTTAATTGATTTCTATATGAAAATCCTTCATAGGATTGATTTTAATACGTTGAAGAATAAAACAATAATAATAGGGATCAATATCACTAAGTAATTATTTATTAAACCCGGTTTTGTTAAAAGCAGTATACAAATTAACCACACTATATATCATGTAAACCTTTATTTCTTATTGATATTTAACACACATTGCAGGATTATTAGACATACTAATAATTGGAGATGTTTTAAAGCCAATCTAACTTTTTCATAGAAACTTTGTTAATAAAATAAGATTTATTCTAAGTATTAATGATTTTGACTCTAGATTAGTTACTCATTGATTAAAATAATTCTATACATTGCTTCCATATTATTACAACTAGTACGAATATGCACCTTCCGGACGTAATAGTCAAGTTTTAATGTAATAAAATATATTAAAGTAGAAAGATTAACGAAATTAAATATATACGCATATAAAAAGATTCCGCTTACTTTAATTATATTTTAATTGCTTTCTATATAAAATCATTCATATGATTGATTTTAATAAGTTGGTTAATAAAACAATAATAATAGGGATCAATTACACAAAGTAATTATTTATTAAACCCAGTTTTGTTAAAACCAGTATGCAAATTAACCACACTATATATCATGTAAACCTTTATTTCTTATTGATATTTAACACACATTGCAGGATTTTATACATACTGATAACAGGAGATGTTTTAAAGCCAATTTAACTTAGATTTTCATAGAGACATCGTTAATAAAATAAGATTTATTCTATGTATTAATGATTTTGACTATAGATTAGATACTCATTGATTAAAATAATTAATTCCTTAAATGACTGTGACAGTTATGTAGTTTCGGTTACAAATAGAGGCCGAATCTCCATTATTAATTGATATAGAAGTCTGTATGGCTTTCGTCTGTTTCCCACGCTTACACATTAGGTCACACACACATACATGGAGATATTGTTAGATAAACAAACACATGAATGATTGTCCTTATGAAGACGCATACATTCGAAAACACATTTTTATGTGAACCCACGCGTGTTTAAGAAAACCCCCAAAAAACAAACAACCGAAAATATACACATAAGTAAACATATATACTATATTAAGTCATGACTATATCAAGATCCTACTATATTACTAAGATAATTGGTAAGATATTTGATATTACCAAATCTTTAATCTATCTCTACTTATTACATTAACGTATACAAACATAAGTATTACATATATATAAACATATTTAACATGTTAATTAATATCAATAATCACTTGAAACCAACAGTGTGTTAGAAAAATATGCCACCTCTTGGCGCAAGTATTTAAATCTTTGCCTACTTGAAGCCGCTCACAGTGGCTTTCCCACTTATAGAATCCTATCGTAAACCACTGGTATTGATTCCCATTATAATTGAGCAGAAGGACTCAGATTCCAATAATATTAGTTCTTTATTTGAATAGAGTGACTTATGAGATGGAATATTCCATCATAAATATAAAAAATACCAAGACATTTAGTTTCAGACGTGGGGGGGGGGATTTAGTAGTGAAAAGTATTATTGTAATAAAATATATTAGATTTAAAAGTAGAAAAAAGCTAAATAAGAGTGCATATAAAAATATCACATTTATTTTAATTCTATTTCCATTGATTTCTATATAAAAGTATACATAGAATTGCTTTGTGTGTCATTTTTTAATATTAATATAAGGCAAAAAGTAAAATGAAAAAAATACAAAAACAAGAAACAAAATAACAAACCCAAAATAAGTAGAATAAAAACTTAACTTATTAACTTAAACTTATTGAAAATTAATTTAAACACAAAAATGTTATATAAATGTACAATAAGCGTATTTACTAAACTTCTAGACATAAAATAACCCTTAACAGTTTGACATGCCGCCAATCAATCAATCAATAATCACCTTAATTCTCATTATAAGTGAGATGATTATGAAACGATGATATAAAACCTTTATTTCATACAAAATAGAAGCTTGAATATCATTTTATATATAAATATATATATATATATATATATATATATATATATATATATATATATATATATATATATATATATATATATATATATATATATATATATATATATATATATATATATATATATATAATTATATATATTAATATATATATATATATATATATAATATATATATATATATATATATATATATATATTATATATATATATATATATATAATTATATATATATAATATTATATATATATATATATATATATATATATATATATATATATATATAATATATTATATATATATATATATATATATATATATATATATATATATATATAATACAACGATTATCGTCGTAGGGAATATAATTTTTGACTTGAATTTAAATCCTGGGGAGGCTTTTAGCATTTCAATCCACTTTAAAAAATTGACCATGTGTCACATCCTACCCGTGGCGAAGGGGTTGGGTGAATACATACATTTACTAGTCAATATTAAGACGTTGACTGCGTATTGGTACACAAATGTACCACTATGTATATTACTAATTTACGTAGTAATATATATATGCACAATTGCAAATATTTCACTTCCTTTTTTTAAAACAATATTAAGAATATATACTTTCATAATAACATAGTAGTATTTACATATACTACTTAAAGAGGGTGGAAACGATGAAAAATTATGTTATAACTCGGACTTTGGGTATTTCCTAGTTGAGTAACATGAGTGACCCAGAAAAAACAGAACCCAAATTATTTATTTATTTTCCCTTTAAACTAACCCTAAACCCCAACCCTAACCCTAACGCTAACCCTAATCTTTGTTGGACTTAAACTTAAAAAAAAATTAAATTAACAGTTGTATTACAAAATTTGTGGGTTCTGTTTTTTCTGGGTCACCCTGTAATATTATGTTACTCAACTAGGGGTGTTAGGGTTAGGGTTAGGGTTGGGGTTTAGGGTTAGTTTAATGGGAAAATAAATAATTTAGGTTCTGTTTATTCTGGGTCACCCTATAATATCATGTTACTCAACTAGGAAATAACCCGGAGTTTTATTAAAAAAACTTATATAAAAATGGAAAATATTGGAATCCATTCGTAGCCAAATAAATATACATACATACATAAATACATATACACACATATATTTATTTATTTATATAACATAACCTGTAACAAATCATTTGCCATTTTCTTTATTTCATACGAATTTTTATAAAACTAAGGCCTACATAGAAACTCTAACGAGGCTCAGAGCAAGAATCCGACGAGTAAAACCCAACCTGTCAATCGACAATGTCCTCCTTCTGCATGACAATGCTCAACCACACACAAGCATCAGGACAAGGGAGACAATCACCTCATTCATGTTGACAACTTTACTGTATCCTCCATACCCACCAGATTTAACGCCTTCAGACTATAATCTCTTCGGTCACATGAAAGAGGGTTTGAGAAACAAACATTATTCCAGTGACGAGGAAGTGAAAACTGTAGTGAAAAAGCGGCTCAAAGAACAGTCAACAGAACTTTACGGGGCAAGGATACATGCTCTCATTTGAAGGTGGAACGTTGCTATTGAGAGAAACGAAGTAGTAGGGATGTGATCCACAGAGAACCGGCTTCATTTTAATGTATGCTACATGTTCCTGTGTTGGTAATTTTGCCTGTCCTAAACAAAATAGCATTACTTTTTAACTCACCTTCGTATTACATATTGCTATCATATCACATTATATGAGATAGATACAGATCATAAATAAATCCCAGATAAATACATGCGCCAAATGTGTACCAAAACGTAACATGGTCAATTTACCATTGACGTACCACCGTTGCCTTGCGGCTCTACCTTAACCCAAGGAAAGGCTAAGGGAGTAAACCCCCAAAACAAATCTGAAGCTGGAGTCCCTAAGGTGGGTGGTGCTGAATCTCAGTACTTCACAGCAACTCCTGCGGCACCGTCGTTGCCAAATCGCATTGGTTCCTACCTTTCATTTGGACTACAGCGGCTGTGTGGAGAGGGAGGATCTGCTGCTTGGGCCACAACTCATCCTCCATAACAACCTGCTCAGGCTACGTAGTTTTCCACTGCAAAATCGAGAAGACCGCCTTGCTGATGGGAATGCAACTGGGAGTGACGGCATACCAGCAAAGGTCTTGAAGGCGGGGGTCAGCACTGCCCCAACCACTACACAAACTACTCTGCAGCTGCTGGGAACAAGGACACATCCTCCAGGACAAGCGGGACGCTACCATCGTCACCTTATACAAGAACAAAGGAGATCGGAGCGACTGCCACAATTACCGGGGCATTTCCCTCCTCAGCATACTTTGAAAAGTCTTGCGCGTGTTACACTGGCGCGTCTGCAGACTCTTGCATCTTACACCTAACCAGAATCACAATGTAGCTTCCGGACAACCGTGTCTTCTCACTACACCAGTTGCAGGAAAAGTGCCGGAAGAGCAGATGCCACTCTACACCGCATTCATAAACCTAACGAAGGCATTCGACCTGGCCAGCCGAAGTGTTCGCAGTCAGTGCACCAGAGATTACCATTCAAAAATTGGACTGTTGAGCCACTCACGCAGTTGCAGATAACAAAGTGGACACTACGACATCGTCTTTAGTAGACGGAAGGATGCTAACAACACGTGTTGGTATTATATTATACCACAGAGGCGTGGTACATTATTGGCCCACAACGTGTACCAGAAATACTTTCAAAACTGATGCAATAAATGGAATGTGGTAATGTTAGTGAGGAGAAACTGTTATCTGAGCAAACGTCGGCAATGTGTTAATAAAGCACCGTTAAGAAGGTGAATGAGGGTTTACTGTTACAATTCATCAGAAATCATAAATTGTGAAAACTGTAGCTAAGAATTTGAATTAAAGTCTGATGATTTATAATCAAGGAGTCCCCATGGAAAATTACCGGTGACTGTTAATAACCCTTGACCCCTCAGAGGCGTGCGATTTGGGTATCATGACAGACACGTGATAGTTAGTTTAGAGTTAGATTCGACCCGATTTTGAAGGGAGCAGACGTGATTGTCGTCTCTCCTGGGTCAGTCTCATTCCCCAGTGGAATAATCAATATGGGCTTATAAAACTTGATCAAGTAAAACCAAATCTTGAAGTTTGTTAACTTATTAAGACAATGACCAGCTCAGCCAAGTAGAGAATTAGCAAGGGAGAAAACCAACCCCCAGCAGATAGAAGGCCCAACGGAAATGGCGACCGAAGAAGAAACAGTTAACAGCAACGAATCATCGAACAAGTAACCAGAGTAGCAAGTAAGCTCTACCATCCCTAACTATACATATATAAAGGGCAGTTGTGTGTATGTATGTCCGGGGGAAACTGCAAAAATAAAACAATCAACGACAGAGTAAATATATATACACATTCACTATCACCAGATCTTGCTTTTCGTGCAGGACTAATGAAGATTCTATCTATATTTAAGAAAAACATTTGTGAAGTCCCATTAAATCTTTTACGGGGGGGGGGGGGGTTATAGTGCATCCAGCGAGGCTCCAGCTTGAGATTAGTAATAATGGATTTGTGAGACTAACTTTTTTAATGCCCCTAACAGGTACTACCACTCCGGTTCAGAATGGACCAGGGAGCAATGGTGATGAAGGGGTGCTCCCCATTCCCCAAACTTCTAAAACTGGAACCTCACCCTCAGATAGAGTTTAACGTAATTCCCAGAACATGTAGACCCTCAGCCACCGCCTTCTAGCACCTATATGATAAAAAGGGGTTGGGGCTTGCCATAAGGGCAATAGGGTTGGGAAAATCATATAGGTGCTAGGGCTTGACGTGACCAGCCGATTGGTCGGAGGGAGCCTCTCCGACCGCCCATCTAGCCCAAGATAGGGCCAAAGTGGAGTATTGCAAGTCATGAACTGCTCATCGACCTGGGCTCTATCCTTAAGCATCAAGGGTCGCCACCCACGGCCAACAGGTGGCCCCATTGAGGGAGTCTTACCCCTCTGCAGAGGTGCAGTCGGTGCATTCTAACGCCACAGCCGACAGGGCGGTATGTCAGTAGGGTATATACGACTATACAACATTACTTAAGGGATTTGCTGTCACTTTATCTTCAGTTAAAGCAACCAGATACTTTTTACTACTGAATGAATACAAATAATAATAATAAAATGATCAGGATTCCGATACGTTATCAAAGCATCAGTTCGAACGGGAAACCAAGGAGGGAAGTTTTATGAAGGAGATTCGCATAAGGCTGCTTTTGTTCAGAAAACTGAATACATTGATTGTTGTTCATTTCAGTTAAGAGGATTTCCTCTATTCGGTGGAAGCGAAAATGTTTAGCATTTAAAAAGAACATGTATTGCATTATACTTTAATTTGACCTTTTTTTAAACACTCGCATACTCATATTTATATACTAGTAGAAGTACCAGCTAAGATGTCAAGATTTAGATCGCAGCTTATTCTACCATTGTTGTCCTTTTAAAAAATACACTGAACGGTTAAAACGGTAATCTATCTATCTATCTATCTATCCGTATATCTATCTATCACTCTCTCTCTCTCTCTCTCTCTCTCTCTTCTCTCTATATATATATATATATATATATATATATATATATATATATATATATATATTTTAAAGGACAGTTGTGCGAATATGTATGCCCGGAAGAAACTTCGAAAATAAACAATTAACGACAAAGTAAATATATATACACATTAAATATCGCCAGGGCTTGGTTTTTGAGCAAAAGCAATAGAGATTTGATTTATATTCGTGAAGATAATTAAAAAATAAAATTTAATTGATAACAGCATGGATTTTCTTTTCATTTCATATTTTAGATAGGAGACATTAACATTTCTTTTCAGAGTAGCTGGATCAATGCAATTTTTTTACATAGGGATTTAAATAGGGCATCCCACGAGGATTCAACTCACGATTCAGTAATAATGGATCTGCAGGTCTAACTTAAAAATGCCACTGTAGCCGCTGCTAGTACATATATAAAGGGCAGTTGTGTGAATCTGTATGTCTGGGGGAAACTTCCAAAATAAAACAATTAACAACAAAGTAAATATATATATACATATTAAATATCACCAGGGTTTGATTTTTGAGCAAAAATAATGAAGATTTGATTTAAATTCATGAAGATATCTATAAAATAAAATTTAAATGATAACAACATGGGATTTTTTTCCATTTTATATTGTAGATCTAAATTTCTATTTTCAGAGTGACTGGGTCAACGCAAGTTCTTTTTTACGTAGGGATTTTAATAGGGCATCCAGCATGGATAAAAAAAAACAATTCAGTAATAATGGATCTGCGAGACTATCTTAAAAAATTCCCCGTCTACCCAGGCGACACCGGGTAGCCACTTCTAGTTATTACTATAAAATATGACCAGATAATCCAATAAGAAGAAAAGTGTTCAGACAGTCGATATTGCTATTTCAGCAAACTGCAGACAAAAGAACAAATCTTGGATATATTACAAAAAGTGTTACCCAAAAATAGAAACTTTTATTAATGGTAACACAATACGACCCCCACAGAGAGGTACCCCAAAAATAGGTGTCCTGGGTAGTTATTTACCTAAGCCTATTGCAACGCGTATTATGTGGCAATGTCGTAAGTATGGG
>CM042138.1:136094299-136106799 GCA_023376005.1 Doryteuthis pealeii | reverse complement strand
TTGGCTTTTTATGCATCGCTTATTCCGCTCATCCTTTCTTCCTCACTTTCTTCCTCTCGCCTTTCTCATCTGATTTCCTTTACCCCCTCTCTCTCTCTCTCTCTCTCTCTCTCTCTCTCTCTCTCTCTCTCTCGCTTCTCATCCAGATTTTCATCATTTCCTTCTTTCTCTCTTTCGTTCGCTCCTTTTTTCTTTTTTTTTCTTTCTTAACATTCCTTAGTTTCGTTTACCTTCATCCTTTTTTTATTTAAAAAAAAAATTATCTACTTCCTTGGTTAACGTTAAACCTTTTGCTTTAATTATGTTCCCGTCTCGTCGGCGGGGCTTAGAATAAGCTGATTTTATCTCCACTGTAGACACACCTAAAAAAGGGGGATATCCTGAGTATGACATATACTGCATCAGATAATGACGCTCCACTTCTGGGGAGCACAGTCACGGTGCCATTACCATTACTCCCAGATCCACTCTGATCCGAAGTGGTAGTACCTGTAAGAGACCCATCTATAGACCAAATAGATCCCCAGCTATGGGTAAATAGTGCCACTACTGTTTTTTTTTAATTAAATAACCCTTGAAGGTTGATATGCCATTTACCCGTTGCCTAATTTAATCCGCTCACAGCGGCTCTCCACCACTGCGAAGCAAGGTACAACAACTGATGGTTAGTTTATTATAATTGAGCAGAAGGACTCAGATTACAATAATGATTGGACTTATTTGAATAGAATGAGGTCTGAATAAATAGATAGGGGACTTTTAAATATCCCATCATACAGGTAAAAAAATACTAAGAAAAATTAACAAAGCGTTAAACAAAAAGAATCCAAAAAAACAAAAAAACAAAAGACAAAAAAAAGCAACAAAAAACCCCCCAAAAAACAAAACAAACCAGACGAACTACATAACTTTGAAAATTATTCGTACAAGCAAATATATGCACCCTCCGGGTGCAAGTATTTAACTTTTAATGCAATAACATATATTAAATTAAAAAGGCTAGTAAAAACTAAATAAAAATGCAGATAAAAAGATTTGAACCAGAGTGGGGTATAATCGAAAACTAGAACAACGGAAAATTACTCTTTCATCACTCCCGTCTTTCATTGCTAACTTTTCCCAATTTAACTATTTAGTTAAAATAGGAAGTAAAGAATAAAATTTCAGTTATTTATTTTTGTTAATGGATTTTTGCTCATATTTATTAAAATAAAAGAAAACAATTAGAAATAGATAGTACTGTAAACCGCTATTTTGTTGTATATATAAATAGAATTGCATGTTATTAGTATGTAGATGTATGCTCAACAGTATTAATAATAAAAACAATTTTATTTATAATTGAGGTTTAAATAAAAAATAAAATCATGGAGAATGTGACATAAATAAATAACAAAGGGAATTGTGACTTGAGTAGTGATATAATTTCGGTTACAGACAGACAAACACAAAATCTCAATTATAATATTTGACCTCATTCTAAAAAACCCAAAACAAAACACGAAAGTATGTAGATATGAACCTACAATGAACGGGATTCCGTAAACTCTAGGCATAAAATAACCCCAGATGGGTTGAACTTACGTTATAATCAATTAATTAATTACGCCCCAACGACGTGGTTTTGAATACACTGATTGTATTCAATGCAGAAGAGTAAGACTCTGCTCCCTCCCCAAAAAGCAGAGGGGTAAGACGCCCACAATTGAATCACCTGTTGGCCTTGGGTGGCGATCCGCGAAGCTTAAGGACGGAATCCTGGTGAATGGGCAGTCCATGACACGCAACACGCTACTTAGGCTCTTACTTAGCCTAGACGAGTGGTCGTAGAGGACCCCTCTGATCAATCGGCTAGTCATATCAAGCCCTAACGCCTATATGATTGTCCCAACCCTATTGCCCTTACAGAAAACCCCAACCCTTTTTATATGCTAGAGGGTGGTGACTGAGCGTCTTCATGTCCTGAGAATGACGTTAAACTCTATCTGATGGTAAGGTTACTGTTCTGGAAGTCTGGGGAATGTAGAACACCCCTTTATTACCATTGCTCTCAGTTCTTCTCTGATCCGGAGTGGTAGTACCTGTCAGGGTCCAATCTATGCGTCAAATAGAAAACTGTGTTTATAAAAAAAGAAATTATGTATCCATTAAGAATAAATTCATTTCAAAACTTTGTCGGCATTAAATTACCCACCGTTGATATTTCGTAAAACAAAACAAAACAAAACACTAGCCATCAAAGTAAGACAAGCAAGATATGCTGGACACTGTTGGCGAAGTAAGATCAAACACATAATCTTCATTACCATGTGGACTTCTACACATGGACACACCAGTTTTGGTCGACCAGCAAAAACGTATACTCATCAGCTCGGTGCGGACACTGGTTTTCTGTCAAGAGAACATTACAAGGGCAATGACCGATAGGGATGGAGAGCGAGATAAATTCAAAGGAATCCGTGCTGTCGGCACATCTAGATGATGATATATATATATATTTACCAACCCCTCCGCACGAGCAGGATGTGATACAAGGTCATTTTAAGCGAAATTCAATAAGTTTGAATTCAGAGTTTTCCTTCTCCTAGACCGGTGGCCTAACCAAGGTTAAAGAGCCCAGTCTGCCCTCTATTTATCCATAGCTGGAGGCGAGTAGGATTCATAACTTTCCCAAGGGTATTAGCGCTAAGTGAAATGCAATTACAACAGCCAGGATTTGAAATCGGGGCAACGAGTCTATTTCCCTTGATTTTAACCATTACACCACGCGCTTCGATGAGGATATATAAGAGTATACTTAATTTTGGGCAGATTTTTGGACTAAAATATATTTTGCAGAAACGGAAGTCGATGATTTTAAAGGCTGGTCATCATTCATAGAAGATTATTTCTAGTATATAATGAAAAGATCGTGAGAGTATTTTGAGTAGACGGTGATTTCCATCCCATCCCAAAGTATAACATATTATACCAACCCCTTTATTCAGGATGTGACACAAAGTCAGTTTCTAAAGTGGAGTTCAACAGGTTTGGATTCTGAGTTTCCCGTCTGCGAGACTGGTTGCCATAGAAAGATTGAAGACAGTCTGCCTACTATCTTACCCATACACAGCTGGAGTAAAAATAGTTGGATAAATACCTATCCCACGAGCATTAGCGCATGTGAAATGCATACAGTCTCGTCCAGGATTTGAACTCGGGTCACCGTATCCATTTCCTACGACAATAATATGAACGGCTCGCCTAAATATGTATCTAGACTGAATCTTAATTCTGTTTTAAATTTTTAGAATTTAAGATTTAGATGATGAAGTATGAACAGCTGAGCAGCTGAGGAGCTTACATCATAAAGTAATAATGCCTTGACCTGTCGACTGTTGTGTAGATGTTTAAGACGATGTCTAGACAAGTCGGTGCCAACTAAAATGAAACTTAAGAAAACAAACTTGAAACTAATGTTGACTCTTGAATTCTCGATAATCCTTGATCACAGGTCTCCATACTTTTGAACAACAGTTTTCTTTTATTAAAAAAAAGGCACATTTTATTTATCTATGGGACCTTTCCGTCCACTAAGGACGATGGCGTAGTGTCAAAAATATAAAAAAATTAAAATTCTATCTATATTTGTGCAAGTGACTCTGCAGGACAATTCTTTGAGTGCAGTCTTTGGTGCACTGAATGCACACAAACTGTGATGCTTTCTGGGGCTTGCTGGCTTTTCTCTCTCTTTCTGGCTCTCTTTTCTTCGGGCTACTCTCCTCTCAACTATGCAAATAATTTACCGTCCATATGACGCGTGGGTGCAATGCTTATCGACGAAAGGAAAGAGACTTCTATCCTTACCCCACCCAAAATATACACTACCTATATCAGTAACAATTCTTGCGACTTTCTTCTCTGTTTCCTTCCCCCGCTTCCCACCATTATCTTTAACTCACCTGTATACCACTCTGTTTTAAAATGATAAAGAATTAATCCGATGAAGCTTCGGAAACCAAACAGAGGCGAAATATCCATAACTTAATTTTTGTATTCGTTATTCACTTTTTCCATCATTCCTCACACTCTCCACACACATATATGTTATAATGTTTCTCTGTAACCGAAACTACGTCACTGTTTCTTACGTCATAATACCACAAGGAATTCTGTAAATTTATACAATTTATGAGTATGCAATTTATATCATTGCCAAAACATTAATACATCGAATAAATCTTAAGTATTAAGCTATTTCTATGGAAACCCGAGTTAGAAAATGCCCCAAAACAGTACGTTATTAGTATGTTTAAATCCTGCAATGTCCGTTAAATATTTCCTATGAAATAAAGATTTTACATAGTAAATAATGTGGATAATTTTGCATACTGGGTTTTAACAAAACCGGATTCAATAAATCATTACTTGGTGTTATTAATCTCTAATTATTTTATTCCCCAATGTACTAAAATCAATCCTATGAATGATTTTATATAGAAACCAATTAAGATATAATTAAAATAAGTGTAATGTTATATATGGCGTTACATTTAATTTCGTTAGTCTTTCTAATTTAATTATAATTCATTAC
Source organism: Doryteuthis pealeii (assembly GCA_023376005.1). Taxonomy (NCBI): domain Eukaryota; kingdom Metazoa; phylum Mollusca; class Cephalopoda; order Myopsida; family Loliginidae; genus Doryteuthis; species Doryteuthis pealeii. The sequence continues at coordinate 136,102,226 of CM042138.1, read as the reverse complement.
ATTAAAAAATATTCCTGCTAGTAAATTGTGGCACCTTCCGTCTATTTGTAAGAACGTGGCGTAGTGTCCATTTAAAAAAAATCAAAATCGAACGCTAAAAAGCGTCTTAATCCGTGAAAAGGCTTTACAAAAAGAACGATAATTCAACAGTGTGAATAATATTTCAAAGTATAAAAAATAAAATAAAATAGGAATTAAAAGTCATAACTCGAATGTTAGGTGAGCTAGTATTCAATGTTTGAGAAATATTTAAATAGCATAAAAGAGATATTCCCTATGTTTTCCTATCACTTTTGCTCAACCTAATGTGTGTAATGTTGTGTGTGTGTTGTGTATATGTGTGTTTGTTTTGTGTGTAAGGAGTGCTTATTTGTAATGCATCTAATATAAAAGAACTCGAAATTCGTTCAGAATTTGTCAAGCAAAATTGAAAACACGAATAACCAGTTGTTTAAAAGAACAAGCTGTATTAAAATTGTAAAAAAAACTAACATATTTTAGAAAAAGCGATGTTTTTCTTTGCTTTGTTTCAGCATCCCGTTAGCGTACGCAAACAGAATGCTTATACCTATCAAAGGCTCGAGAAACTTTTAAAAATGTATATCTGTTGCAGTCAGTTTCTGTTCGTTTTTTTCCTTAGAGTAGATAAAAAATGCAAACAATAATAAAGCACTGAATTTAAGTAATCGCTATGTCAACATATATATTATGGCTATTTTGCGTATCAGGCTGACATTGTAGGTATTCCATTGCTTGTTTCTGAAATGCAAGGAACGAAGAAGAAAGACAACAAATAAATAAATAAAAAATAAAAAAGAAAGAAAGAAGAGAGAAATAGTTTAAAAAGAAAAGAAATAAATGAAGAAAGCATATAAAGGTGAGAAAAAAAAAGGAAACAACAGAAGATGAAAAGTTCAAATAAAAAATAGTTTTAAAGAGTAAAGCACACACACACACAACACACACACACACCACAAGCACACACACACACATATATAATATATAAATTATTAAAAAATTTTATAAATAAATATAATAGGGTGAGCATAAATTCTTATCTGATTTGTAAATTTCTCCTTTAAATTAATTGTTGTATTGAATATTGAATATTATGGCATTACATATATAACTTGATTTCTGTACAGGTAGCTTGCAGGGACCAATGTAAAAACAGAATCTACAAGAAAGACGTAAATATATATATATATATATATATATTATATATATATATATATATACGGTCTTATGGATTCTGTTTATATAATATAAATATATATAATATATTATATATATATAATATATAATTTATATGTTTATTAATATGGCAATTCATATTGCATATATCATATAAAATGTCGAGATTATTGAAAAATAATCATACCAGTATATATATCCGGCGAATAAAGTGCGCTACGGAACCCGTACAGGCTGTTTCAAATTTATTAAGTCTCAATCAGCGAGTGTATACACATTTCCCTCCGAATAGAAATCAAAAACCGGGGATCCAGCGAATTTAAATCTTGGCAATGATGAATACGCCACAACTATACAAGTACAGTGAGCGTTTTGAGGAATCTCAAATTACCCTAGCTCCGGCGTAAGAAATAAGGAATTGAATCATTTGCTTTTGAAGCATTGTTATGTCAAGTATATTATTTTTTTATTTCTTTTGAAGGCAATTACAATGCGCAATATCGTATAAAATTCGAAATTATTGGAAAATAATCATCAATATAGTAAACCCGGCGACTATATATATACTATATATAGTGATTATATATATATATATATATATATATTATATTATATATATCTGTACTAATAAAGTTTACTATATTCATAATGTGTTCAATATTTATTGAGAAGAACATGGTATTAAGTTTTGCGAACTCCACGGCGCTTGGTAACTGTCAGTCTCCCATATGCTATTTTCAAGGGAAACTTTGAAAAATCGTATCGGTGGAGAATTGACAGTTTTCAAAGCTCCCGTTTACTTTATATTTTTACAGTATAAGCTGCTTCTTAAAGCTTCCACAATCAGCTTTCTTCTTTTCGATTGAAAAATATTTTGTCGCCAAAGATGATTTTTCAGGATAATATCAGGTACATGACATATAATACATTCCCATTTGAATTTAAAAGTAACCCAATTCAAATAGGCTGAACGGAGAACCCCTAATCTTTTGATCTGTCTACGATATTACATGTTGAACTTTGAAAGGAAGTGATGAGATGTACGTTTTTAATTAAAAACTTCTGTATTTAAAAAGTATTGCGCTTTAAAGTGTTATGTCAAATGTCTAATTCTCAATAATGTTCTTCCAAACTCTCCACTACGAAGTTTAAGAGTTTGAATTAAGACTTTTTCTCTTCTAGACCGGTTCCCATACCAAGGTTAAAAAGCCCAGTATTTCCTAACTATTTACCAATAGCAGGCGAGGACATACAATTGGATTCACTGACCTGTCCGTAAAAGTGTATTAGCGCTAATGTGAGATGCAAAATATGCAATGTCCTGGATTTGAACTCGGGTCGCCGTATTCATTTCACACGATAATCAATTTCGGACAGGTTGAAATTCCAAATTGTTGTCCCTCCTGCTATGGGTAAATAGTAAGGTATAATACTGGCCTTTTTACCTTGGTAATGGGAAGACCGGCTAGGGAGAGAAAGCCTTATATTATTCACAACTCTTAAACTTCGTGTTGGGAGGTTTTGGAGATCTATTGAGAATAGACATTTGACATACACTTAAGCGCAATACTTTTTTTTAAAATTACAGAATAGTTTACATTAAAAACGTACATCTCATCATCACTTAAACGTTCACATGTAATAATCGTAGCAGATCAAAAGATAGGGGTCTCGTCAGCTATTTAATGATATACTTTTAATCAAATGGAATTAATATAGTCATCTGTACCTGATATTTACCTGAAAATCATCTTGGCGACAAAAATTTTTCAATCTAAAGAAGCTTGATTGTGAACTTTAAGAGCGAGCTTTATACTGTAACAATATACAAGTAAACGGGGCTTGAAAACCTGTCAATTTCTCACCGATAACGAGTTTACAAAAAGTTTCCCTGAAAATAGCAATATGCGGGAGACTGACAGTTACCAAGCGCCGTTGCAGTTCGCCAAACTTAGATATACATGTTCTCTCAATATAATATTTGAACACACTTATGAATAGTAGTAAAACTAATTAGTACAGTATAAATATATAATATTATATATATATATATAATATATATATATATATATATATAATATATTCGCGGTTTAACTTATGATGAATTCACTTTGTCATAATTATCGAATTTATACGATAATGCGCATTGGTAAATTGCCTTCACCAAAAATATAAAAAATAATATATTCTTGACATAACAATGCTTAACAAAAGCAAATGATCAAATTCATTAATTTCTATGGAGCTAAGGCCTAATTTGAAATTCCCTCAAACCGGCCACTGTACTGAACGTATATTGTGGCGTATCAATCATTGCCAAAGTTAAATTCGCTGGATTCCACGGTTTTGATTTCTATCGGAGGGAAATTGTAGGTATTACCCGCTGATGAGACATTAATAAATGTTAGAAACAGCTGTACGGTGTCTCGCCACGTTAGCGCAACTTTATTCGCCGGGTTTACTTGGTTATGATTATTTTTCAATAATCCTCGAAATTTTTTTATAGTGATATATGCATATGAATTGCCATATAAACGAATATAAATTATAATATATATATAATATAATCTATTAATTATATATATATATATATATAGAACAGACATCATAAGAGCCGTATATAATATATATATAAATAATATTATATATATATATATATATACCGTCTCTGTAGATTCTGTTTTATACATTGGTCCCTGCAAATGCTATATATATATATGTTAATATATGTAATGCCATACATCATCAATATTCAATACACAATAATTTAAAGGAGAAATTCTACATAATAAGGAATTTATGCTCCCCTATATATTATATATATATATATATATATATATTAATAAAGTGTGTGTGTGTTGTGTGTGTGTTTTGTGTTGTGTGTGTGTGTGTGTGCTTTTACTCTTTAAACTATTATTTTATTTGAAACTTTTCATCCGTTTGTTGTTTCCTTTTTTTTTCTCACATTATAGTTGCTTTTCTTCTTTATTCTTTTTCTTCTTTTAAAAACTATTTTTCTCTCTTCTTTCTTTCTTTTTTATTATTTTTTATTTATTTATTTGTTGTCTTTCTCTTCGTTCTTGCATTTCAAGAAAACAGCAATGGAATACTGTTCAAACAGATGTTAGCCTGATACTCAAAAATAGCCAAAATAACTTTGCAATATGATGTGACATAGCGATTCTTAAATCAAAGTGCCGTTTATAATTTATTGTTTGCATTTTTTAATGCTACTGTAAGGAAAAACGAACAGAACTACTGAACAGAATTCACATTTTAAAAGTTCTGAGCCTTTGATAGGTATACAGCAATTCTGTTTGACGTACGCTTAACGGCGATGCTTGATAACAAAGCAAAGAAAACATCGCTTTTTTCTAAAAATATGTTGTTTTTTTTTTACAATTTTAATGACAAGCTTGTTCTTTTAAAACAACTGTTATTCGTGTATTTCAAATATTTAAAGCTGACAAACATTCCTGAACGAATTTCGAGTTTTATTTTAATATGACTTCATTCAAATAAGCACTCCTTACACACACAAACAAAACACTATCATATAACACACAACATCACACACACCATACACACATTAGGTTGAGCAAAAGTGATAGAAAAAATAGGAAATATCTCTTTTATCTATTTTTTTAAATTGTTCTCAAAAATGTTGAATCCTAGCTCCCCTGAACAATCGAGTTATGACTTTATATCCTATCACACCTTTATTTATACTTGAAATATATATTCACACTGTTTGAAATTATCGTTCTTGTAAAGCCTTTTCCACGGCTTAAGAACGCTTTAGCGTTAAAGTTTTGATTTTTTTAAAATGGACACTACGCCATCGTCTTTAAATAGGACGGAAGGTTTGCCACAATACTAGCCAGGAATATTTTATTAATGTAATGAAATATATTAAATAGAAAAGACTAACGATTAAATGAGAACGCATATATAAAATTACACTTATTTAAATTATATCTTAAATTGGTTTCTTCTATATAAAACATTCATAGGAAGTTGATTAGTAGCATTGGGGGAATAAAATAATAATTAGAGATTAATAACACCAAGTAATGATTTATGAATTCCGGTGTTTGTTAAAACCAGTATGCAAATTATCCACATTATTTACTATGTAAAAGTCTTTATTCATAGGAATAATATAAGGACCATGCAGGATTTTAAACAATACTAATAAACGTAGCTGTTTGGGGCATTTTCTAACTCGGGTTTCCCATAAATAGCGTTAATACTTAAGATTTATTCGATGTATTATAGTTTCTGGAACAATGATATAAATTGCCAAATAACTCATAAATAGTATAAATTTAAAGAATTCCTTGTGGTATTATGACGTAAGCAGTGACGTAGTTTTCGGTTACAGAGAAAAACATTATCACATAATGTGTGTGAGAGTGTGAGAAATGGTGATGGAAAAAAGTGAATAACGAATACAAAATTAAGTTTAATGGATATTTCGCCTCTGTTGGTTTCCGAAGCTTCATTACGGAATTAATTTTACATTTTAAACAGAAGTGGTATACAAGGTGAGTTAAAGATAAGGGGGAGCGGGGGAAGGAAACAGAGAAAGAAAGTCGCAAGAATTGTTACTGATATAGGTAGTGTATATTTCGGGGTGGGGTAAGGATAGAATCTCTTTCCTCGTCGATATATATATCGCGTCATATGGACGGTAAATTATTTGCATAGTGAGAGGAGAGTAGCCTCGACAGAAAAGAGAGCCAGAAAGAGAGAGAAAAGCCAGCAGCCCCAGAAAGCATCACAGTTTGTGTGCATTCAAAGTGCACCAAAACCTTGTCACTCAAGAATTGTCCTGCAGGAGTCCAACTTGCAAAAATATAGATAGAATTTTAATTTTTTTTATTTTGAACACATACGCCATCGTCCTTATGGACGGAAATGATATCCCATAGATAAATAAAATGTATATATATATAAGAAAACTGTTGTTCAAAAAGTATGGAGACTGCTGCATCAAGGATCTATCGAGATTCAAGATCAACATTAGTTTCAGTTTGTTTTCTTAAGTTTCATTTTAGCTTTGGCACCGACTTGTCTAAGACATTGTCTAAACATTACACAACAGTCGTACAGGTCAAGGATTATTTACTTTATTATGTAAGCCTCCTCAGCTGCTCAGCTGTTCATACTTCATCATCTTAAATCTTAAATTCTAAAATTTGAAACAGAAGAGAAGATTCAGGTCTAGATTACATATTTAGGCGAGCCGTTCATATTTATTGTCGTAGGGAAATGGATACGGTGACCCGAGTTCAAATCCTGGACGAGACTGTAATGCATTTCACAAGCGCACTAATGCTCGTGGGATAGGTATTTATCCTAAACTATTTTTTACTCCAGCTTGTATGGGTACAGTAGTAGGGCAGACCTGGTCTTCAATCTTTCTATGGCAACCAGTCTCGCAGACGGGAAACTCAGAATCCAAAACCTTGTTGAACTTCCACTTTTAGAAACTGAACTTTGTGTCACAGTCCTGAATAAAGGGTTGGTATATAAGTGTTGAACTTTTGGGATGGGGATGGAATCACCGTCTACTCAAAATATCTCACGATCTTTTCATTATATACTAGAAATAATCTTCTATGAATGAGACCAGCCTTTAAAATCATGCGACTTCCGTTTTCTGCAAAATATATTTTAGTCCAAAACTGCCCAAGAATTAAGTATATCATCTTATATATTTCCTCATCGATAGCGCGTGGTGTAATGGTTCAAGTCCAAGGAAAATAGACTCGTTGCCCCCGATTGCAATCTGCTGAGTTGTAATGCATTCCACTTAGCCTAATACCCTTGGGAGTATGAATCTACTCCGCCCTCCCAGCTATGGATAAAGTAGTAGGGCAGACTGGGCTCTTTAACCTTGGTTAGGCCACCGGTCTAGAGAAGGAGAGAGACTCTGATTCAAACTTATTGAATTTCGCTTAAAAAATGACCTTTATCACAATCCTGCCCGTGCGGAGGGGTTTGTAAATATATATATATATCATCATCTAGATTGCCGACAGCACGGATTCCTTTGAATTTATCTCGCTCCCATCCTATCGGTCCATTGCCCTTGTCTGTTCTCTTGACAGAAAACCAGTGTCCGCACCGAGCTGATGATATATCGTTTTTGCTGGTTCGACAAAACTGGTGTGTCCATGTGTAGAAGTCCAATGAATGAAGATATGTGTTTTGATCTACTTCGCCAACAGTGGTCCAGCATATCTTGCTTGTCTTACTTTGATGGCTAGTGTTTGTTTTGTTTTGTTTACGAAATATCAACGGTGGGTAATTAATAGCCGACAAAGTTTTGAAATGAATTTAGTCTTATGGATCATAATTTCTTTTTTTATAAAACACAGTTTTTATTGACGCATAGATTGACCCTGACAGGTACTACCACTCCGGATCAGAGAAGAAACTGAAGAGCAATGGTAAAGGGTGTGATTCTGAGGGGACACTACCGCAAGAAGTCTCCAAAGAACAAGATAAACACTTTTAAGCCATATTCTCAAGATAGGAAGTTTAACGCTCGCTATATCTCAGGACATGAATATCCGTCTCGAGTCGGACCTCAAAGCCTACTTAAGATAATGAAAAGAGCGGTCTGATTAGGCTTTTATTTCTGTAAGGCAATAGGTTGGGACAATCAATATAGGCGTTAGGGCTTCGATATGACTAGCCGATTGATCAGAGGGGTCCTCCTATC
>CM042138.1:136088371-136094199 GCA_023376005.1 Doryteuthis pealeii | reverse complement strand
CTTTATTTCTTTTCTTCTTTTAAAAACTATTTTCTCTCTTCTTTTTCTTTCCTTTTTTTATTTTTATTTATTTTTTTGTTGTCTTCTCTTCGTTCCTTGCATTCAGAAAACAGCAATGGAATACCGTTCAAACAGATGTCAGCCTGATACTCAAAAAGCCTAAATAACTTGCACAGATGTGAACATAGCGATTCTTAAATCAGTGCCGTTTTATTTATTTGTTTGCATTTTTTTATGCTAACTGTTAAGGAAAAACGAACAGAAACTAGCTGAACAGAATTCACATTTTAAAAGTTCTCGAGCCTTTATAGGTATAAGCATTCTGTTTGACGTACGCTAACGGGATACTGAAACAAAGCAAAGAAAAACATCGCTTTTCTAAAAATATGTTGTTTTTTTTACAATTTTAATACAAGCTTGTTCTTTTAAAACAACTGTTATTCGTGTATTTCAATAGTTTAAAAGCTGACAAACATTTCCTGAAACGAATTTCAGTTTCTATTTTATATGATTCATTACAAATAAGCACTCCCTACACACACAAACAAACACACATATACCACACACACACACCACACACATACACCACACACATACACGCATTAGGTTGAGCAAAAGTGATAGGAAAAATAGGAATATCTCTTTTATGCTATTTTTTAAATTGTTCTCAAACATGTTGAATACTAGCTCACCTGAACATCGAAAGCGTGAAACGCTGAGTTATGACTTTATATCCTATTTTATATTTTATATTTTATACTTGAAATATATATTCACACTGTTTTGAATTATCGTTCTTTGTAAAGCCTTTTCACGGATTAAGACCGCTTTTAGCGTTCGATTTTGATTTTTTTAAATGGACACTACGCCATCGTCTTAAATAGACGGAAGGTTGCCAACAATACTAGCAAGAATATTTTTTAATGTAATGAAATATATTAAATTAGAAAGACTAACGAAATTAAATAAGAACGCATATATAAAGATTACAGTTATTTTAATTATATTTTAATTGGTTTCTATATAAAATCATTCATAGAATTGATTTTAGTACATTGGGGAATAAAAATAATATTAGAGATTAATAACACCAAGTAATGATTTTTTGAATCCGGTTTTGTTAAAACCAGTATGCAAATTATCCACATTATTTACTATGTAAAATCTTTATTTCATAGGGATATATAACGGACATTGCAGGATTTTAAACATACTAATAACGTACTGTTTTGGGGCATTTCTAACTCGGGTTTCCATAGAAATAGCGTTAATACTTAAGATTTATTCGATGTATTAATAGTTTTGACAATAATATAAATTGCATACTCATAAATTGATTATAGTTTAAATTGCATACTCATAAATTGTATGAACTTATAGAATTCCTGCAGGTATTATGACGTAAGCAGTGACGTAGTTTCGGTTACAGACAAACATTAAATCTCCATTATAACATATATGTGTGTGAGAGTGTGAGGAATGGTGATGGAAAAGTGAATAACGAATACAAACAATTAAGTTAATGGATATTTCGCCTCTGTTGGTTTCCGAAGCTTCATCGGAATGAATTTTATCATTTTAAAACAGAGTGGTATACAGGTGAGTTAAAGATAATAGTGGGAAGCGGGGGGAAGGAACCAGCGAAGAAAGTCGCAAGAATTGTTACTGATATAGGTAGTGTATATTTTGGGGTGGGGTTAGGATAGAAATCTCTTTCCTTCGTCGATAACCATTGCACTACGCGTCATATGGACGGTAAATTATTTGCATAGTTGAGAGGAGAGTAGCCTCGACAGAAAAGAGAGCCAGAAAGAGAGAGAAAAGCCAGCAGCCCCAGAAAGCATCACAGTTTGTTTGCATTCAGTGCACCAAAGACTGTCACTCAAGAATTGGCCTGCAGAGTCACTTGCGCAAATGCAGATAGAATTTTTTTATTTTGGACACTACGCCATCGTTCTTAGTGAACGGAAATGATCCCATAGATAAATAAAATGTGCCTTTTTTCATAAAAGAAAACTGCTGTTCAAAAAGTATGGAGACTGCTGATCAAGGATTATCGAGAATTCACGAGTCAACATTAGTTTCAAGTTTGTTTTCTTAAGTTTCATTTTAGTTTGGCACCGACTTGTCTAGACATCGTCTAAACATCTACACAACAGTCGACAGGTCAAGGCATTATTACTTTATTATGTAAGCTCCTCAGCTGCTCAGCTGTTCATACTTCATCATCTAAATCTTAAATTCTAAAATTTAAAACAGAATTAAAGATTCAGTCTAGATACATATTTAGGCGAGCCGTCTCATATTATTGTCGTAGGAAATGGATACGGTGACCCGAGTTCAAATCCTGGACGCGGCTATATGTATTTCACATAGCGCTAATGCTCGTGGGATAGGTACTTATCCAAATATTTTTACTCCAGCTGTGTATGGGTAAGATAGTAGGGCGGACTGGACTTTAATCTTGCAATGGCAACCAGTCTCGCAGACGGGAAACTCAGAATTCAAACCTGTTGAACTCCACTTTAGAAATTGACTTTGTGTCACATCCTGAATAAAGGGGTTGGTATATATATGTTGATACTTTGGGATGGGGAAGGAAATCACCGTGTACTCAAAATACTCTCACGATAGATGCAAAATCTTTTCATTATATACTAGAAATAATCTTCTATGAATGATGACCAGCCTCTAAAATCATCGACTTCCGTTTCTGCAAAATATATTTTAGTCCAAAAATCTGCCCAAAATTAAGTACATCTCTTATATATCCTCATCGAAGCGCGTGGTGTAATGGTTAAAGACAATGGAAATAGACTCGTTGCCCCGATTTCAAATCCTGGCTGTGGTAATTGCATTTCACTTAGCGCTAATACCCTTGGGAAAGTTATGAATCCTACTCGCCCTCCAGCTATGGATAAATAGTAGGGCAGACTTGGCTCTTTAACCTTGGTCTAGGAGAAGGAAAACTCTGAATTCAAACTTATTGAATTCCGCTTAAAAATGACCTTGTGTCACATCCTGCTCGTGTGGAGGGGTTGGTAAATATATATATATCCTCATCGAGATGTGCCGACAACACGGATTCCTTTGAATTTCTCTCGCTCACCATCCCTATCGGTCATTGCTCTTGTAATGTTCTCTTGACAGAATCCAGTGTCAGCACCGAGCTGATGAGTATACGTTTTTGCTGGTCGACCAAAACTGGTGTGTCCATGTGTAGAAGTCCACATGGTAATGAAGATTATGTGTTTGATCTTACTTCACCAACAGTGACCAGCATATCTTGCTTGTCTTACTTTTATGGTTAGTGTTTTGTTTTGTTTTACGACATATCAACCTCGGTGGGTAATTTAATGCCGACAAAGTTTTGAAATGAATTTATTCTTAATGGATACATAATTTCTTTTTTTATAAACACAGTTTTCTATTTGACGCATAGATTGGACCCTGACAGGTACTACCACTCCGGGTCAGAGAAGAACTGAGAGCAATGGTAATAAAGGGGTGCTCCACATTCCCCAGACCTCCAGAACAGTAACCTTACCATCAGATAGAGTTTAACGCCATTCTCAGGACATGAAGACGCTCAGTCACCACCCTCTAGCATATAAAAAGGGTTGGGGTTTTCTGTAAGGGCAATAGGGTTGGGACAATCATATAGGCGTTAGGGCTTGATATGACTAGCCGATTGATAAGAGGGGTCCTCTACGACCACTCGTCTAGGCTAAGTAAGAGCCTAAGTAGCGTGTTGCGTGTCATGGACTGCCCATTCACCAGGATTCCGTCCTTAAGCTTCGCGGATCACCACCCAAGGCCAACAGGTGATTCAATTGGGGGCGTCTTACCCCTCTGCTTTTTGGGGAGGGAGCAGGGTCTTACTCTTCTGCATTGAATACAATCAGTGTATTCAAAACCACGTCGTTGGCGTAATTAATCAATTGATTATAACGCAAGTTTAACCAATCTGGGGTTATTTTATGCCTAGAGTTTACGGAATCCCGTTCATTGTAGGTTCATATCTACATACTTTCGTGTTTTGTTTTGGGTTTTTTAGAATGAGGTCAAATATTATTATAATTGAGATTGTGTGTTTGTCTGTCTGTAACTGAAATTATATCACTACTCAAGTCACATTTCCCTTTGTTATTTATTTATGTCACATTCTCCATGATTTTATTTTTATTTAAACCTTAATTATAAATAAAATTGTTTTGCATTATTAATACTGTTGACCATACATCTACATACTAATAACATGCAATTCTATTTATATATACAACAAAATAGCGGTTTACGGTACTATTTATTTCTAATTGTTTTGCTTTATTTTAATAAATATGAGCAAAAATCCATTAACAAGAAGAAATAACTGAAATTTTATTCTTTACTTCCTATTTTAACTAAATAGTTAAATTGGGAAAAGTTAGCAATGAAAGACGGGAGTGATGAAAGAGTAAGTTTCCGTTGTTCTAGTTTTCGATTATACCCCACTCTGGTTCAAATCTTTTTATCTGCATTTTTATTTAGTTTTCATTAGCCTTTTTAATTTAATATAATATGTTATTGCATTAAAACTTAAATACTTGCACCCGGAGGGTGCATATATTTGCTTGTACGAATAATTTTCAAAGTTATGTAGTTCGCCTGGTTTTTTTTGGGGGGTTTTTTTTTTTGTTGCTTTTTTTGTCTTTTTTTTTTTGTTGTTGTTTGGGGTTTTTTGTTTAACGCTTTGTTAATTTTTCTTAGTATTTTTTTACCTGTATGATGGGATATTTCAAAGTCCCCTATCTATTTATCTCAGACCTCATTCTATTCAAATAAAGTCCAATCATTATTGTAATCTGAGTCCTTATGCTCAATTATAATAAACTAACCATCAGTTGTTGTACCTTGCTTCGCAGTGGTGCGAGAGCCGCTGTGAGCGGATTAAAGTAGGCAACGGGTAAATGGCATATCAACCTTTGAGGGTTATTAAATTCCATAGCCATCCTTATATTAAAAAAAGCGGTAGTAGCACTATTTACCCCATAGCTGAGGATCTATTTGGTCCATAGATAGGTCTCTTACATGTACTAGCAAATATATGCACCCTCCGGGTGCAAGTATTTTAGTTAAATTTTATGATAAAATATGATATTAAATTAGAAAGGCTAATGAAACTGAATAAGAATGTAGATAAAAAGATTTTAGACAGAGGGGGTATGATTGAAAAATAGAACAACTTTGAAACTAACTCTTCCATCATTTTCCGTTACTCCCGTTTTTCATTGGTAAATTTTCTTAATTAAACTGTTTAGTTAAAATAGGAAGTAAAGAATAAAATTACAGTTATTTCTTCTTGTTAAGGATTTCTTTTAAGATTTATTGAAGAGAATTTTGCTCATATTCAATAAGATAAAACTAAACAATTAGAAATCAATAATATTAAGCACATATTTATCAAAATCAATTTTTTAAGATCAATATGCAAATTAGCCTTCCCATTCACACTGTAAACCGCTGTTTTCTTGTATATATAAATACAACTGCATGTTATTTGTATGTAGATATGGTCAACAGTCTTAATGATGTAAAGCAATTTTATTAATAATTGAGATTTAAATAAAAATAAAATCATGGAAAATGGGATGCAGATAACAACGGGAATTGTGACTTGTATAGTAATATAGTTTCGGTTACAGACAGAAAAACATACAATCTCCATTATAATAAGACTACCACTCCGGGTCAGAGTGGATCTGGGAGGAATGGTAATGGCACCGTGACTGTGCTCCCCAGAAGTGGAGCGTCCTTATCTGATTCAGTATATGTCATACTCAGGATAC
>CM042138.1:136073371-136085871 GCA_023376005.1 Doryteuthis pealeii | reverse complement strand
TAATCTAATAACTTTACTAATTTGCATTGAAATCATTTCAAATCTTAACAGCATGTGTAGAAAAACTCAAAATGTTATGTTTAATATCGAAACGCATTATCTTTTCCAGTGGATGTCATTTCTTTACCTGAATGAAAAAAAGACAATAAAACATTAAACATAGAATTTTACATTATTTCTGAACATGCTGTTAAAATTTGAGTCGATTTGAACGAGAATTGGTCAAGTTACTAGATTGCGAAATTATATAAATTACTTGGAAACACCCAGTACATCTCAAAGGATATCACTTTTTTAATAAAATGATATGATTTTAAATTATTATATTTGTTCGGAAAGCGAAAAAGTTCATCCATTCTCACTATTGTTTACAAATAAGCGCGTTTAACGTAACGGTTATCGTCGTGAATAATGTAATCAGTAACCCGAGTTCAAATCCAGAGACTGTTTGCATTTCACTTCGCGCTAATTGATAAGGCATCAATCAATCTGTTCTCCACCAACTATGGGGAAATATTAGGACATACTGGGTTCTTTAGGCTTGGTAATGCAATCAGTCTCGAAGGAAAAATCTTAATCTCAACCAGCTTTAATCCCGTCCTGTTGGCTGGGTCTGTAGAAAGCACCGACTGCACCTCTGCAGAGTGGTAAGTCCCCTAATGGGGGCACCTGTTGTTCATGGAGTGGGGGCAAACGTGATGCTTTAAGATAGTTCCGACTGTATTGATATTATCGATAACCCCCAATCCTTCCTATATATGTGTTAGAAGGCGGTGGCTGATGGTCTTAGTGTCCCGGGTATGATGCTAATATGCATCTAGTGGTGAGGTTTCAATTCTGGAGTTCTGGGGAGAGTAGTTAACCTTTCATTACCATTACTTCCAAGTTCGCTCTGACGTGAAGACACGATTTCCTAACCTCTATACATAAAATAACCCTAGGTGGGTTGACATGCAGTTCAATTCAATCAATCTTTAATCTATATGTACTTGCATCAATAGAGCAAATGCACTTTAATAAAGTACGTATAAATAAAATATATAACATAAAGTATATAATAAAGTATATAATAAAGTACAATGCTGGGTAAAAATTCCGAGGCGCCGGTAACTTTGCACATGCAATACGCCTGAGCCAATAAATATATACGCATAAATACGCAAGCTCACAGGTGCACATATGCAGACTATTAGCCAAGAGTGGATAAGCCCTTGAGGAACCAAAGGCCGACCACAGCGGCAGTAGCATGATTAGCGAACTTACCACGCCTAAGGCGGGTTGTGCTGAATCTAAGTACTTTCCAGCAACTCCTGCCGCATCACCGTTGCCAAACCGCATTGATCCCTACCTTTCATTTGAATCACAACGGCTGTGCGGAGAGGGAGGATCTGCTGTTTGGGTGACAGCTCACCCTCCATAACAACCTGCCCAGTCTACGTAGTTTCCACTACAAAAATGGGTTAAAAAAGTGGACACTACGCCAACGTCTTTAGTAGACAGACGGATGCCAACACAATGCTGGGTGCTGTCTTGAACAAATCGTGGATGCAGCCAATAAAAAACAGCTGTACAACCACTTACCCTCTATCATATAAACCATCAAAGTAAGACGAACAAGACATTTTGGTCACTGCTGTAGAAGCAAGGACGAACTCATAAGTGATGTTTATCTGTGGACTAGAGATCGAACCCGTTTACTATGATGTCACAATCCCTCATGTTAGCCACTACGCACTATGCTCAGTTACGTCATGGGTGAACAATTTTGCCCAAATTCTCATTTGAATAATATTATAAAACTAGTGAAATGTCTTTTTATTTGGGAACATTTTCGATTTAAATCGGATACAGGGAAAGTGTTTTATTCCTTTCCTGAGAGTATCAGTACCAACAATTAAAAAAGAAATTGAAAAAATAAACATAAAAAACGACTCGAGTCGATTCTATTCAAATAACGGTCACGCTAGAAATCAACATCATCATCATCATCAAGAAGAGAAAACAACTCTCTCTCTCTCTCTCTCTCTCTCTCTCCTCTCTCTCTCTTTCTCTTTCTCTTTCTCTCTCTCTCTGCTCTCTCTCTCTCTTTCTCTCTCTCTCTCTCTCTTTTGCCATCCAGTGTCGGCACAGAGATGATGAATGTACGTTTTCCTGGTCGGCCACAACACACAAATTATATTTATTCATGTTATATGCAGTCAATTGATTGTGTTTAGCAGTTACATAAATATAAAATAACGTATCCGCCCCCACAGATGACATTAATATATATAATAATATATAATATATATATATATATATAATATATATATATATATATAATCCAAAAAGTCCAGAAAAGAAATCTTCTTACGACACAAGAGTTTATTTTAAAAAAACCTGTCGTAGTTTGAGAGCTCAATGTGTGCTCTTAAATGTTAGAGTCACTGAGCAAATATAAAGTAAAGAAATAACAAAAGACTATAGAGATTTAGCATATAGTCTATTTCAGGGAGCTTAGACAAATTTGTCTAAACTCCCTGAAATAGACTATAAAAGCTAAATCTCTAAGTCTTTTGTGTTCTTTACTTATATATATATATATATATATATATTATATATATATACCATCCCAACCCCGCACTAGTAGGATGTGACACAAGAGAGGAGTTTAACAAATTTGAATTCAGACTTTTCCTTCTCCTTGAACAGTGCCTAAAGAGGCCAGTCAGCCCTACTGTTTATATAGTTATTTTCTTTTTCGTTTTAATGACATATCATCCGTCATATCAACAACTCCACACGGGCAGGATGTGACACAAGGTCAATTTCTAAATTCAGGAGTTTAACAGGTTTTGAAATCAGAGTTTTCCTAGACTCGTTGCCAGCAAAGCAAACCAAGAACCCAGCTCTGCTCTATTATTCAACCATAGCTGGAGAAGGAATACTTGGACGCATACCTTTCCAAGGAGGTCAGCGCTATGTGAAATACAACCACCCTCGTCTAGATGTCTATATGCAAACAAATATCTCTATTACTAAGTCGAAAAAAATTTGTTTTGTCCTCTATAGACAGTCAAACTAATTGATGCGGAGCTAACAAATTTGAGTGCATACTTATTATACCAGGGAATGGTCTTGACACCAAAAACAAACAAAAATTGTTACCCACGAGGAAAAGGGGGGCTCTTATCTGAAGAAGCCCCCTTAACAATAAACAAGGATCAGTGGGAAGCCATGTCACTGGAAGATGTAACAGTATTTATATTACTAGACTTCAAAAGAAAACATAACGAATTAGTTGTCTGATGAAAAGGATTATATTCTGTTAAGACCAGGGCACATCATCATCATCATCATCATCATCATCAGGATCATCAACATCATCAGAATCAGAATCATCATCATCATCATCAGGACCATCATCATCAGCAGCAGCAACAGCAGCAGCATCATCATCATCAACATCATCATCAACATCATGATGTCATGCAGGCAGCATGGATATACATAGTTAGCTCTCTCTCTCTCTCTCTCTCTCTCTCTCTCTCTCTCTCTCTCTCTCCCCAACAGTCTTTATTGGTCATCGCCCCTGGGAGTTCCTCCTCGCAGCATACAGAATTCGTACAGATCTGATTGATGTAGGTTTTTTGGTTAAATTGAAGTTAACGGACTTAAATTCCATCATCGTATGTCACCCCGCCGAAAAAAAAAAAATACCAAAAAATCAGGGAAGTAATCGAATTTAATGAAATTTTCAGTGTTGATATATTAATGAATAAAAGCCATAATTTATTGAAAGATTGTACTTTTTTTCAGGCCATTGAATTTGTTTGCATTGTTTTAGCGTCTACATTTAAAACATGTTGAATTCTTTATTGATTTTAACGGCATGTCAAGAGTTATCTCATTCCTATAGGCTGAGGAATCACGTTCACTGTACGTTTATATTTATATTTTTGTGTGAGTATTTCTTAACTCTTTGCTTAGAATTTTCGAATTCTTAAGTATGTATATATATGTACACATATACACACCGAATACAACCATATACATACGCACGCACGCACACACACACCACACACACACAAAGTAAACATAGGCACATATACGTAGGCACACACATACACACACCCAAAAAGTATAAATTTAAGTAGAAAAACATAGAATGTCTTCAGAACAAAAAACAAATTACAAAACACACACACACCTGATATATCAAAAGAACATCTGATGAACTTTATCAGACAACCCAAATAGAAAAGTAATAAAATAAAAAAAGTTATAAAAAAGCTATAAAAATTCAGCTAATGACTTTATTGGTAAACCACCCAAAAAACAAAAAACACCTGTTTAAAAGACTAATGTTAAAATGAAATTCCATTCCACTCCCATAAAAAGAGAAGAGGAAGTGGAAATACTCATGTGTATGTATATATATACACATGCATGTAAGAATTTCATTTTCATATTATCAATCAAAGCCTGAAGAAGATACCAGAAGATCTGAAACACGTGTTGCACATGTAAAACAAAAGAATTAAAAAAAATTTCTGAGAACAAAATACATTTTGCGGACCTTCCTTTTTTATAAAATATGAATTTCTCCCGTTGGAACCAGAACACATTTTTATATATATATATATATATATATATATATATTATATATTATATATATATATATATATATAAAATTATGATATGGATATTATGAACTTATAACTATAGATTGCGTAAACATGAAACTTATAGTTATGAGTTCATAATATCTATAATATCATTATTATTGATTGTAAATCTGCTTTATTAGCATTGAGCACCTTTTTATGCCAATACTTTTCTCATTTTTCTCTTATTCATTCTATATATATATATATATTATATATAATATATATATATATATATATATATGCACATTAAATATCACCGGTTCCTGCTTTGAATGCAAAAATTATGATGATTTGATTTATATTCGATGATATTTAAAAATATACATAGAAATAGCATTGAAATTTCTAATTAAAAATGTCCAGCATTTTGTTAATCTCAGAAGTAAACAAATCATACACCGGTTTTTGTTTTGTGTTTAATCCCTTCTACTCACCTCTAGTTCTATTAACTAGATCTATTTGATGTGGGATACTACCACTCCGAGTGAGAGTGAACCTAAAGTATACTACACACTTTTTAGAGACCAGAAGCGGAGCCTCACCACTGGACCCAGTTTAGCATCATACCCATGACACCTCTTTTGCGCCCCATTACTTGCGACATTGCCACATAATACGCGTTGCAATAGGGCTTAGGTAAATAACTACCCAGGACACCTATTTTTGGGGTAACTCTCTGCGCGGGGTCGTATTGTCGTTACCATTAATAAAGTTTCAATTCGGTAACACTTTTTGTAATATATCCAAGTTGTTCCTCTTTGTCTGCAGTTTGCTGAAAATAGCAATATCGACTGTCTGAACACTTTTCTTCTTATTGGATTATGTCTGGTCATATTTTATTACTAATAACTGATACCCGGCGTCGCGCCTGGCGTAGAGAGGGAATTGTTTTAAAGTTAGTCTCGGCAGATCCATTATTACTGAATGTGATTTGTTTCCCCTCAAAATCCCTACGTAAAAAAGAACTTTCGTGATCCACTCACTCTGAAAATAGAAATTTAGTCTACAATATAAAATGAAAAAAATCCATTGTTAATCATTTAAATTTTATTTTATTAGATATCTTCATTGAATTAAAATCAAATCTCATTATTTTTGCCCCAAAAAACCAAGCCTTGGTGATATCTAATATGTGTATATATTTACTTTGTTGTTAATTGTTTTATTTTCGAAGTTTCCCCCGGACATACAGATCACACAACTGCCCTTCTATATATATTACTAACAGGCGGCCTACCTGGTATCGCCGCGCGTAGAGAAGCATTTTTAGTTAGTCCCGCAGATCCATAATTTAATGAATCGTGAGTAGGATCTGCTGGATGCCTCATTAAAATCCCTATGTAAAAAAATAGACCTTGCATTGATCCAGCTACTCTGAAAAGAAAATGTAATGTCTACTATCTAAAATATTAAAATTAAATAAAAAAAAAAAAACCAAAACTCCGTGCTGTTATCATTTAAATTTACTATTTTAACTATCTCACGAATATAAATCAAATCTCAAATTTTATTTTGCGCAAAAAACAAGCCCTTGGTGATATTTAAATGTATATATATTTACTTTGTCGTTAATTGTTTTATTTTCGAAGTTTCCTCCGGACCATACAGATCACACAAACTGCCCCTTTATATATGTATACATATTAATATCACCAGGCTTGGTTTTGAGCAAAAATAATTGAGCATTTGATTTATATTCGTGGAAGCATAGTTAAAAAAGTAAAATTTAAATGATACAGCACGAGTTGTTTTTTTTTTTATTTAATTTAACTATTTTTTAGAGATATAAAACAAAAATTAGTTTTTTTTTTTTGTTGTTTGTTTCTCTTTTTTTTTATTTTTCCTTCTCATCTTTTTTTATTTTATTTTTTTTTTATTTTTTCTTTTTCTTTTTATTCTTTTTTGTTTTTTTTTTTTTTTTTTTTTTGGTTTTTATAGACATTAACATTTCTTTTCAGAGTAAGCTTGATCAATGCAAGGTCTTATTTTTTTTACATAGGATTTTAATTGAGGCATCCAGCAGGATCCAAACTCACGATTCATTAATATGGAATCTGCGGCCGACTAACGTAAAAAATGGCTTCCTCTACCCAGGCGATACCAGGTAAAAGCCGCTGTTAGTATATATATAAAGGGGCAGTTGTTGAATCTGTTATGTCCGGGGAAACTCTCGCAAAATAAAAACAAATTAACAACCAAAAGTTAAATATTATACACATATTAGATATCACCAAGGCTTGGTTTTTTGGGCAAAAATAATGAAAGATTTGATTTAAATTCATGGCAAGATATCTAAAAAAATAAAATTTAAATGATAACAACATGGATTTTTTTCAATTTTATATTGTAGACATAAATTTCTATTTCAGAAGTGAGTGGATCAAACGCAAGTTCTTTTGTTTAGCGTAGAGATTTAGAGGGGCGAAACAAATCCCACAAATTCAGTAATAATGGATCTGCGAGACTAACTTTTAAAACAATTTCCCCTCTACCAGGCGACGCCGGCGTATCCAGTTATTAGTATAAAATATGACCAGATAATCAATAAGAAGAAAAGTGTTCAGGACAGTCGATATTGCCTATTTCAGCAAACTGCAGACATAAGAACAAAAACTTCGATATATTACAAAAAGTGTTAACCAGAAATAGAAACTTTTTATAATGGTAAACCAATTACGACCCCCGCCAGAGAGCGTACCCCAAAAAATAGTGCCTGGGGTAGTTAATTTACCTAAGCCTATTGCAACGCGGTATTATGTGGCAAATGTCGCAAGTATGGGGCGCAAAAGAGGTGTCATGGCGTTATGATGCTTAAACTGCCGGTCTATGGAGGCTCCGCTTCTGGGTCTCTAAAAAGTGTGTAGTATACCTTTAGGTTCACTCTCACTCGGAGTGGTAGTATCCCACATCAAATAGATCTAGTAATAGAACTAGAGGTGAGTAGAAGGATTAAACACAAAACAAAAAACCGGTGTATTGATTTGTTTACTTCTGAGATTAACAAATGCTGGACATTTTTAATTAGAATTTCAATGCTTATTTCTATGTATATTTTTAAATATCATCGAATATAAATCAAATCATCATAATTTTTGCATTCAAAGCAGGAACCGGTGATATTTAATGTGCATATATATATATATATATATATATATATAATATATATATATATATAGAATGAATAGAGAATAAATGAGAAAAGTATTGGCATAAAAAAGGTGCTCAATGCTAATAAAGCAGATTTACAATCAATAATAATGATATTATAGATATTATGAACTCATTAACTATAAGTTTCCATGTTTACGCAATCTTATAGTTATAAGTCATAATATCCATATCATAATTTATATATATAATATATATATTATATATATATATATATATATATATATATATATATATATATAAATGTTGTTCTGGTTCCAACGGGGAGAAAATTCAATATTTTATAAAAAAGGAAGGTCCGCAAAATGTATTTTGTTCTCAGAAAATTTTTTTTTAATTCTTTTTGTTTACATGTGCAACACGTGTTTCAGATCTTCTGGTATCTTCTTCAGGCTTTGATTGATAATATGAAAATGAATTCTTACATGCCATGTGTATATATATACATACACATGAGTATTTCACTTCCTCTTTCTCTTTTATGGGAGTGGAATGGAATTTCATTTTAACATTAGTCTTTTAAACAGGTGTTTTTGTTTTTGGTGGTTTACCAATAAAGTCATTAGCTGAATTTTTATAGCTTTTTTTATAACTTTTTTTTTATTTTTATTACTTTTTCTATTTGGGTTGTCTTGATAAAGTTCATCAGATGTTCTTTTGATATATCAGGTGTGTGTGTGTTGTAATTTGTTTTTTGTTCTGAAGACATTCTATGTTTTTCTACTTAAATTTATACTTTTTGGGTGTGTGTATGTGTGTGCCTACGTATATGTGCCTATGTTTACTTTGTGTGGTGTGTGTGTGTGTGTGCGTGCGTGCGTATGTATATGGTTGTATTCGGTGTGTATATGTGTACATATATATACATACTTAAGAATTCGAAAATTCTAAGCAAAGAGTTAAGAAAATACTCACACAAAAATATAAATATAAACGTACAGTGAACGTGATTCCTCAGCCTATAGGAATGAGATAACTCTTGACATGCCGTTAAAATCAATAAAGAATTCAACATTTTTAAATGTAGACGCTAAAACAATGCAAACAAATTCAATGGCCTGAAAAAAAGTACAATCTTTCAATAAATTATGGCTTTTATTCATTAATATATCAACACTGAAAAATTTCATTAAATTCGATTTACTTCCCTGATTTTTGGTATTTTTTTTTTCGGCGGGGTGACATTACGATGATGGAATTTAAGTCCGTTAACTTCAATTTAACCAAAAAACCTACATCATCAGATCTGTACGAATTCTGTATGCTGCGAGGAGGAACTCCCAGGGGGCGATGACCAATAAAGACTGTTGGGGAGAGAGAGAGAGAGAGAGAGAGAGGAGAGAGAGAGAGAGAGAGAGCTAACTATGTATATCCATGCTGCCTGCATGACATCATGATGTTGATGATGATGTTGATGATGATGATGCTGCTGCTGTTGCTGCCTGCTGATGATGATGGTCCTGATGATGATGATGATGATTCTGATTCTGATGATGTGTGTGATGATCCTGATGATGATGATTGATGATGATGATGATGTGCCCTGGGTCTTAACAGAATATAATCCTTTTCATCAGACAACTAATTCGCTTATGTTTTCTTTTGAAGTCTAGTAATATAAATACTGTTACATCTTCCAGTGACATGGCTTCCCACTGATCCTTGTTTATTGTTAAGGGGGCTTCTTCAGATAAGAGCCCCCCTTTTCCTCGTGGGTAACAATTTTTGTTTGTTTTGGTGTCAAGACCATTCCCCTGGGTATAATAAGTATGCAACTCAAATTTGTTAGCTCCGCATCAATTAGTTTGACTGTCTATAGAGGACAGACAAACAAATTTTTTTCGACTTAGTAATAGAGATATTTGTTTGCATATAGACATCTAGACGAGGGTGGTTGTATTTCACATAGCGCTGACCTCCTTGGGAAAGGTATGCGTCCAAGTATTCCTTCTCCAGCTATGGTTGAATAATAGAGCAGACTGGGTTCTTTGGTTTTGCTCTGGCAACGAGTCTAGGAAAACTCTGATTTCAAACCTGTTAAACTCTGATTTAGAAATTGACCTTGTGTCACATCCTGCCCGTGTGGAGTTGTTGATATGACGGATGATATGTCATTAAACGAAAAAGAAAATAACTATATAAACAGTAGGGCTGACTGGGCTCTTTAGCAACTTGTCAAGGAGAAGGAAAAGTCTGAATTCAAATTTGTTAAACTCCTCTCTTGTGTCACATCCTACTAGTGCGGGGTTGGGATGGTATATATATATATATATATATATATATATATATATAAGTAAAGAAACACAAAAGACTTAGAGATTTAGCTTTATAGTCTATTTCAGGGAGTTTAGACAAATTTGTCTAAGCTCCCTGAAATAGACTATAATGCTAAATCTCTAAGTCTTTTGTTATTTCTTTACTTATATATTTGCTCAGTGACTCTAACATTAAGAGCACACATTGAGCTCTCAAACTACGACAGGTTTTTTTAAAATAAAACTCTTGTGTCGTAAGAAAGATTTCTTTTCTGGACTTTTGATTATATATATTATATATATATATATATATATATATATATATTATATATATATATATATATAATGTCATCTGTGGGGGCGGATACGTTATTTTATATTATGTAACTGCTAAAACACAAATACAATTGACTGCATATAACATGAATAAATATAATTTGTGTGTTGTGGCCGACCAGGAAAACGTACATTCATCATCTCTGTGCCGACACTGGATGCGCAAAAGAGAGAGAGAGAGAGAGAAAGAGAGAGAGAGAGAGAAGAGAGAGAGAGAGAGAGAGAGAGAGAGAGAGAAGAAGAGAAAGAGAGAAGAGAGAGAGAGAGGAGAGAGTTGTTTTTCTTCTCTTGATGATGATGATGATGTTGATTTCTAGCGTGACCGTTATTTGAATAGAATCGACTCGAGTCGTTTTTTTATGTTTATTTTTTCAATTTCTTTTTTAATTGTTGGTACTGATACTCTCAGGAAAGAATAAAACACTTTTCCCTGTATCCGATTTAATCGAAAATGTTCCCAAATAAAAAGACATTTCACTAGTTTTATAATATTATTCAAATGAGAATTTGGGCAAATTGTTCACCCATGACGTAACTGAGCATAGTGCGTAGTGGCTAACATGAGGGATTGTGACATCATAGTAAACGGGTTCGATCTCTAGTCCACAGATAAACATCACTTATGAGTTCGTCCTTGCTTCTACAGCAGTGACCAAAATGTCTTGTTCGTCTTACTTTGATGGTTTATATGATAGAGGGTAAGTGGTTGTACAGCTGTTTTTTTATTGGCTGCATCCACGATTTGTTCAAGACAGCACCCAGCATTGTGTTGGCATCCGTCTGTCTACTAAAGACGTTGGCGTAGTGTCCACTTTTTAACCCATTTTTGTAGTGGAAACTACGTAGACTGGGCAGGTTGTTATGGAGGGTGAGCTGTCACCAAACAGCAGATCCTCCCTCTCCGCACAGCCGTTGTGATTCAAATGAAAGTAGGGATCAATGCGGTTGGCAACGGTGATGCGGCAGGAGTTGCTGGAAAGTACTTAGATTCAGCACAACCCGCCTTAGGCGTGGTAAGTTCGCTAATCATGCTACTGCCGCTGTGGTCGGCCTTTGGTTCCTCAAGGGCTTATCCACTCTTGGCTAATAGTCTGCATATGTGCACCTGTGAGCTTGCGTATTTATGCGTATATATTTATTGGCTCAGGCGTATTGCATGTGCAAAGTTACCGGCGCCTCGGAATTTTTACCCAGCATTGTACTTTATTATATACTTTATTATATACTTTATGTTATATATTTTATTTATACGTACTTTATTAAAGTGCATTTGCTCTATTGATGCAAGTACATATAGATTAAAGATTGATTGAATTGAACTGCATGTCAACCCACCTAGGGTTATTTTATGTATAGAGGTTAGGAAATCGTGTCTTCACGTCAGAGCGAACTTGGAAGTAATGGTAATGAAAGGTTAAACTACTCCCCAGAACTCCAGAATTGAAACCTCACCACTAGATGCATATTAGCATCATACCCGGGACACTAAGACCATCAGCCACCGCCTTCTAACACATATATAGGAAGGATTGGGGGTTATCGATAATATCAATACAGTCGGAACTATCTTAAAGCATCACGTTTGCCCCCACTCCATGAACAACAGGTGCCCCCATTAGGGGACTTACCACTCTGCAGAGGTGCAGTCGGTGCTTTCTACAGACCCAGCCAACAGGACGGGATTAAAGCTGGTTGAGATTAAGATTTTTCCTTCGAGACTGATTGCATTACCAAGCCTAAAGAACCCAGTATGTCCTAATATTTCCCCATAGTTGGTGGAGAACAGATTGATTGATGCCTTATCAATTAGCGCGAAGTGAAATGCAAACAGTCTCTGGATTTGAACTCGGGTTACTGATTACATTATTCACGACGATAACCGTTACGTTAAACGCGCTTATTTGTAAACAATAGTGAGAATGGATGAACTTTTTCGCTTTCCGAACAAATATAATAATTTAAAATCATATCATTTAAAAAAGTGATATCCTTTGAGATGTACTGGGTGTTTCCAAGTAATTTATATAATTTCGCAATCTAGTAACTTGACCAATTCTCGTTCAAATCGACTCAAATTTTAACAGCATGTTCA
>CM042138.1:136033371-136070871 GCA_023376005.1 Doryteuthis pealeii | reverse complement strand
ACTGTAGACCACCCAAAAAAGGGGATATCCTGAGTATGACATATACTGCATCAGATAATGACGCTCCACTTCTGGGGAGCACAGTCACGGTGCCATTACCATTACTCCCAGACCACTGATCCGAAGTGGTAGTACCTGTAAGAGACCCATCTATGACCAAATAGATCCCCAGCTATGGGGTAAATAGTGCCACTACTGTTTTTTTTAATATAAGGATGGCTTTGGAATTAAATAACCCTTGAAGGTTGATATGCCATTTACCCGTTGCCTAATTTAATCCGCTCACAGCGGCTCTCCCACCACTGCGAAGCAAGGTACAACAACTGATGGTTAGTTTATTATAATTGAGCAGAAGGACTCAGATTACAATAATGATTGGACTTTATTTGAATAGAATGAGGTCTGAGATAAATAGATAGGGGACTTTTTAAATATCCCATCATACAGGTAAAAAAATACTAAGAAAAATTAACAAAGCGTTAAACAAAAAAATCCAAAAAAACAAAAAAAAAAAGACAAAAAAAAGCAACAAAAAAACCCCCAAAAAACAAAACAAAACAACGAAACATAACTTTGAAAATTATTCGTACAAGCAAATATATGCACCCTCCGGGTGCAAGTATTTAACTTTTAATGCAATAACATATATTAAATTAAAAAGGCTAATGAAAACTAAAATAAAAATGCAGATAAAAAGATTTGAACCAGAGTGGGGTATAATCGAAAACTAGAACAACGGAAAATTACTCTTTCATCACTCCCGTCTTTCATTGCTAACTTTTCCCAATTTAACTATTTAGTTAAAATAGGAAGTAAAGAATAAAATTTCAGTTATTATTTCTTGTTAATGGATTTTTGCTCATATTTATTAAAATAAAAGAAAACAATTAGAAATAAATAGTACTGTAAACCGCTATTTTGTTGTATATATAAATAGAATTGCATGTTATTAGTATGTAGATGTATGTCAACAGTATTAATAATAAAACAATTTTATTTATAATTAAGGTTTAAATAAAAAATAAAATCATGGAGAATGTGACATAAATAAATAACAAAGGGAAATGTGACTTGAGTAGTGATATAATTTCAGTTACAGACAGACAAACACAAAATCTCAATTATAATATTTGACCTCATTCTAAAAAACCCAAAACAAAACACGAAAGTATGTAGATATGAACCTACAATGAACGGGATTCCGTAAACTCTAGGCATAAAATAACCCCAGATTGGTTAAACTTGCGTTATAATCAATTTAATTAATTACGCCAACGACGTGGTTTTGAATACACTGATTGTATTCAATGCAGAAGAGTAAGACCCTGCTCCCTCCCCAAAAAGCAGAGGGTAAGACGCCCCAATTGAATCACCTGTTGGCCTTGGGTGGCGATCCGCGAAGCTTAAGGACGGAATCCTGGTGAATGGCAGTCCATGACACGCAACACGCTACTTAGGCTCTTACTTAGCCTAGACGAGTGGTCGTAGAGGACCCCTTATCAATCGGCTAGTCATATCAAGCCCTAACGCCTATATGATTGTCCCAACCCTATTGCCCTTACAGAAAACCCCAACCCTTTTTATATGCTAGAGGGTGGTGACTGAGCGTCTTCATGTCCTGAGAATGACGTTAAACTCTATCTGATGGTAAGGTTACTGTTCTGGAAGTCTGGGAATGTAGAACACCCCTTTATTACCATTGCTCTCAGTTCTTCTCTGATCCGGAGTGGTAGTACCTGTCAGGGTCCAATCTATGCGTCAAATAGAAAACTGTGTTTATAAAAAAAGAAATTATGTATCCATTAAGAATAAATTCATTTCAAAACTTTGTCGGCATTAAATTACCCACCGTTGATATTTCGTAAAACAAAACAAAACAAAACACTACCATAAAAGTAAGACAAGCAAGATATGCTGGACACTGTTGGCGAAGTAAGATCAAACACATAATCTTCATTACCATGTGGACTTCTACACATGGACACACCAGTTTTGGTCGACCAGCAAAAACGTATACTCATCAGCTCGGTGCGGACACTGGTTTTCTGTCAAGAGAACATTACAAGAGCAATGACCGATAGGGATGGAGAGCGAGATAAATTCAAAGGAATCCGTGTTGTCGGCACATCTCGATGAGGATATATATATATATTTACCAACCCCTCCGCACGAGCAGGATGTGATACAAGGTCATTTTTAAGCGAAATTCAATAAGTTTGAATTCAGAGTTTTCCTTCTCCTAGACCGGTGGCCTAACCAAGGTTAAAGAGCCCAGTCTGCCCTACTATTTATCCATAGCTGGAGGGCGAGTAGGATTCATAACTTTCCCAAGGGTATTAGCGCTAAGTGAAATGCAATTACAACAGCCAGGATTTGAAATCGGGGCAACGAGTCTATTTCCCTTGACTTTAACCATTACACCACGCGCTTCGATGAGGATATATAAGAGATATACTTAATTTTGGGCAGATTTTTGGACTAAAATATATTTTGCAGAAACGGAAGTCGATGATTTTAAAGGCTGGTCATCATTCATAGAAGATTATTTCTAGTATATAATGAAAAGATCGTGAGAGTATTTTGAGTAGACGGTGATTTCCATCCCCATCCCAAAGTATCAACATATATATACCAACCCCTTTATTCAGGATGTGACACAAAGTCAGTTTCTAAAGTGGAGTTCAACAGGTTTGGATTCTGAGTTTCCCGTCTGCGAGACTGGTTGCCATAGAAAGATTGAAGACCAGTCTGCCCTACTATCTTACCCATACACAGCTGGAGTAAAAATAGTTGGATAAATACCTATCCCACGAGCATTAGCGCTATGTGAAATGCATACAGTCTCGTCCAGGATTTGAACTCGGGTCACCGTATCCATTTCCTACGACAATAATATGAGACGGCTCGCCTAAATATGTATCTAGACTGAATCTTTAATTCTGTTTTAAATTTTAGAATTTAAGATTTAGATGATGAAGTATGAACAGCTGAGCAGCTGAGGAGCTTACATAATAAAGTAATAATGCCTTGACCTGTCGACTGTTGTGTAGATGTTTAGACGATGTCTAGACAAGTCGGTGCCAAACTAAAATGAAACTTAAGAAAACAAACTTGAAACTAATGTTGACTCTTGAATTCTCGATAATCCTTGATCAGCAGTCTCCATACTTTTTGAACAACAGTTTTCTTTTATTAAAAAAAGGCACATTTTATTTATCTATGGGATCATTTCCGTCCACTAAGGACGATGGCGTAGTGTCAAAAATAAAAAAAATTAAAATTCTATCTATATTTGTGCAAGTGACTCTGCAGGACAATTCTTGAGTGACAGTCTTTGGTGCACTGAATGCACACAAACTGTGATGCTTTCTGGGGCTGCTGGCTTTTCTCTCTCTTTCTGGCTCTCTTTTCTGTCGAGGCTACTCTCCTCTCAACTATGCAAATAATTTACCGTCCATATGACGCGTGGTGCAATGCTTATCGACGAAGGAAAGAGACTTCTATCCTTACCCCACCCCAAAATATACACTACCTATATCAGTAACAATTCTTGCGACTTTCTTCTCTGTTTCCTTCCCCCCGCTTCCCACCATTATCTTTAACTCACCTGTATACCACTCTGTTTTAAAATGATAAAATTAATTCCGATGAAGCTTCGGAAACCAACAGAGGCGAAATATCCATTAACTTAATTGTTTGTATTCGTTATTCACTTTTCCATCACCATTCCTCACACTCTCACACACATATATGTTATAATGTTTCTCTGTAACCGAAACTACGTCACTGCTTACGTCATAATACCACAAGGAATTCTGTAAATTTATACAATTTATGAGTATGCAATTTATATCATTGTCAAAACTATTAATACATCGAATAAATCTTAAGTATTAACGCTATTTCTATGGAAACCCGAGTTAGAAATGCCCCAAAACAGTACGTTATTAGTATGTTTAAAATCCTGCAATGTCCGTTATATATTCCTATGAAATAAAGATTTTACATAGTAAATAATGTGGATAATTTGCATACTGGTTTTAACAAAACCGGATTCAAAAATCATTACTTGGTGTTATTAATCTCTAATATTATTTTTATTCCCCAATGTACTAAAATCAATTCT
Organism: Doryteuthis pealeii; assembly: GCA_023376005.1. Taxonomy (NCBI): domain Eukaryota; kingdom Metazoa; phylum Mollusca; class Cephalopoda; order Myopsida; family Loliginidae; genus Doryteuthis; species Doryteuthis pealeii. The sequence continues at coordinate 136,066,745 of CM042138.1, read as the reverse complement.
ATGAATGATTTTATATAGAAACCAATTAAATATAATTAAAATAACTGTAATCTTTATATATGCGTTCTCATTTAATTTCGTTAGTCTTTCTAATTTAATATATTTCATTACATTAAAAAATATTCCTGCTAGTATTGTTGGCAACCTTCCGTCTATTTAAGACGATGGCGTAGTGTCCATTTAAAAAAATCAAAATCGAACGCTAAAAGCGTTCTTAATCCGTGAAAAGGCTTTACAAAGAACGATAATTCAAAACAGTGTGAATATATATTTCAAGTATAAAATATAAAATATAAAATAGGATATAAAGTCATAACTCGATGTTCAGGTGAGCTAGTATTCAACATGTTTGAGAACAATTTAAAAAATAGCATAAAAGAGATATTCCTATTTTTCCTATCACTTTTGCTCAACCTAATGTGTGTGTGTGTGTGTGTGTGTGTGTATATGTGTGTTTGTTTGTGTGTGTAGGAGTGCTTATTTGTAATGAATCATATAAAATAGAAACTGAAATTCGTTTCAGGAATGTTTGTCAGCTTTAAACTATTGAAATACACGAATAACAGTTGTTTTAAAAGAACAAGCTTGTATTAAAATTGTAAAAAAAAACAACATATTTTAGAAAAAGCGATGTTTTTCTTTGCTTTGTTTCAGCATCCCGTTAGCGTACGTCAAACAGAATGCTTATACCTATCAAAGGCTCGAGAACTTTTAAAATGTGAATTCTGTTCAGCTAGTTTCTGTTCGTTTTTCCTTACAGTTAGCATAAAAAATGCAAACAATAAATAAAACGGCACTGATTTAAGAATCGCTATGTCACATCTGTGCAAGTTATTTTGGCTATTTTGAGTATCAGGCTGACATCTGTTTGAACGGTATTCCATTGCTGTTTTCTGAAATGCAAGGAACGAAGAGAAAGACAACAAAAAATAAATAAAAAATAAAAAAAGAAAGAAAGAAGAGAGAAAAATAGTTTTAAAAAGAAGAAAAGAAATAAAGAAGAAAAGCAACTATACATGTGAGAAAAAAAAGGAAACAACAGAACGGATGAAAAGTTTCAAATAAAATAATAGTTTTAAAGAGTAAAGCACACACACACACACACACATATATATATATATATATATATATATATATATATAGGGTGAGCATAAATTCCTTATCTGATTATGTAGAATTTCTCCTTTAAATTATTGTGTATTGAATATTGAATATTATGGCATTACATATATAACTTGATTTCTGTACAGGTAGCATTGCAGGGACCAATGTAAAAACAGAATCTACAAGAGACGTATATATATATATATATATATATATATATATATATATATATATACGGCTCTTATGGATTCTGTTTATATATATATATATATATAATATATATATATATATATATATATATATGTTTATATGGCAATTATATGCATATATCATATAAAATTCGATGATTATTGAAAATAATCATACCAAGTAAACCCGGCGAATAAAGTGCGCTACGGGAACACCGTACAGCTGTTTCAAATTTATTAAGTCTCATCAGTGGTGTATACCTACGATTTCCCTCCGATAGAAATCAAAACCGGGAATCCAGCCGAATTTAACTTGGCAATGATGAATACGCCACAACTATACATAGTACAGTGAGCGTTTTGAGGGAATCTCAAATTAGGCCTATGCTCCGGCGTAAGAAATAATGGAATTTGATCATTTGCTTTTGAAGCATTGTTATGTCAAGTATATTATTTTTTATATTTTTTGAAGGCAATTACAATGCGCATATCGTATAAAATTCGATAATTATTGAAAATAATCATCATAAGTAAACCCGGCGAATATATATATATATATATATATATATATATATATATATATATATATATATATATATACTGTACTAATATAGTTTACTATATTCATAAGTGTGTTCAATATTATTGAGAGAACATGTATATCTAAGTTTTGCGAACTCAACGGCGCTTGGTAACTGTCAGTCTCCGCTTATGCTATTTTCAAGGCAAACTTTGAAAATCGTATCGGTGAGAAATTGACAGTTTTCAAGCCCCGTTTACTTTATATTTTACAGTATAAAGCTCGGTCTTAAAGCTTCCACAATCAAGCTTTCTTTAGATTGAAATATTTTGTCGCCAAAGATGATTTTCAGGATAAATATCAGGTACATGACATATATAATTCCATTTGATTAAAAGTAATCATTAAATAGGCCGAACAGCCCCTATCTTTTGATCTGCTACGATATTACATGTTGAACGTTGAAAGTGAGTGATGAGATGTACGTTTTTAATTAAAACTTTCTGCAATTTAAAAAAGAAGGTTAAAGAGCCCAGTATTCCCCACTATTTACCCATAGCTGGAGGGACAATTGGATTCATACCTGTCCGAAAGTGATTAGCGCTATGTGAAATGCAAATAGCATTGTCCTGGATTTGAACTCGGGTCGCCGTATTCATTTCCTACGACGATAATCATTACATCGCGGACACATTACACCATGAACACCAAGAATTATAAATGGATTCCAGGGGAAACTTTCGTCCATTAACATGTGCCCATTGTATCATCATCAACATCAAGTCGGACTGATACCACATATTCTCTTGACACTCTCTTTCAATTCGTCCCTATTGACCATGTCTATTAACAGATAGTTTACACTCTCCGTACACAGCTGATGAATGAAAACTTTGGATGATCGGCCAACACTGGTGTGTCCATGCTTGGGATTCCACAGAAGAACGAGCTGACATTTGCTGAGTTCGTCCCTATTTCACCAGCATTTAGATCGTCTTACTTGGATGATTTGTGAGATCGGCGGTAAGTTGCCATACAGCTGGCTCTTTGCTTTCAGGATTTGCTCAAAACGGCACACAGAATCATTGTGTAGTTCCTATCTAGCCTTTTCATTACGTGTATTTTTAAAGAATCCAGTGTTGGCATCCTTCCGTCTATTGAAGACGAAGGCGTAGTGACCACTTTTTTTTATCTGCAGATGTGTGAGTGGCCGAACAGACCAATTTTTGAATGGCAATCCCTGGTGCAGTGATTGCAAACAAACGGTGATGCTTGCTGCAAATGCTGTTGTCTCTCCTTCCTTATGACTCTCTTTTCTCTTTTTCACTCCTTTTCGTTCCTTGTTTGATGAGGAGGCCCCAGGTCGTACGGTTTTCTGCATAAGCCTCCCATGTGTTGATGTCGATGTTGCATGTCTTTATGTCTCTCTTGTAACCAGTTGAATCTAGTGTAACCATACAGTATTACAGACACGGCTACATCTTGGAAGAATTTCCGTTTTATCTTATCAGAGAGATATGTGAACCGGTCTACTTATTTGAGAGAGTATGGTTTGTCATACTTTGAGAAAATTGTCAATATTCAATCCAAATATCACAAAACGGACAATCTTGCCCATTGTGCACAGAAGTAATATTGAGCATTTATCGAAAAGGTACCTCACCCACAAATAACCAGAAAACCAAAAAACCAAAACCACAACAACAAAAATTATTAGAAATTTTGCTGAAACAAATATTTCTATGAAACCAAACGCGCATATAGATAAAACTACTGAAAGCATAAGCGCATATTTTGATAACAACATGTGCAATCTCGTGTACTTTCTGCAAGTCGATGCATTTATCTGCAATTCTGTTTTTAGACTAGGACCAGATGAATCCTTAAAATATTTACGAACATTGATTAATAATCAGAAAATTGCATGTTTATCTACTTCGGTGAAGAAGACCTTTATTTATAAATACTGAACGAACGAGAAATATTTTTAATTAATATCTTATGACTGAGTCATTACGGAACTGATTCAGAAGAGCAGATATATATATATATATATATATATATATATATATATTATATATATATATATATATATCAACTATGAAAGGCTTTGCTGTCTTTCTGCTCCTCTGAATCAGTTCCGCAACTCAGTTCCGTATATATATATATATATATATATATATATATATATATATATATATATGATTAAAAAGAGATAGACAAACAAATGTTAATAATCTCTTTTTTTATCTCTTTTCAATCATACTGTAGGTTTTATTTCCATTTATCATATATATATATATATATATATATTATATATATATATATATATATATATATATATATATATATATTTGACTTAAGTTGCGTGGACATGGAGTCAACACCTGGTTACAGATAGTTTCTCGCCTATGCGATCCTGTTGACAATATGTCCACGCTACCTTAATTCAAATATAAATGCTCTATCAAAGCATCAATATTATTGAGCACTATCTGCTTAGAAATATACCACCCATATTATCCACAATCTATCTATCTATCTATATATATATATATATATGTAAAAATGGAAAAGGAATTGAATCCGACACTATGAGGAAAAATGAGTAAAGAAAAGAAAAGTAAATGGATAAAATGAATTTAATCGATATCACATTAATCGATATCACTTACACATGTGTTTCGGTCAGTTTATGTGTGTGAAAATATTTCGCACACATACAAATAAAAATAAATGTTCACTCTGATGAAGGTCGATTCTTGTATGTGTGCGAAATATTTTCACACACATAAACTGACCGAAACACATGTGTAAGTGATATCGATTAATGTGATATCGATTAAATTCATTTTATCCATTTACTTTTCTTTTCTTTACTCATTTTCCTCATATATATATATATATATATATAATATATATATATATATATCGACGTATGAGTGTTCATACAATGAACTTCCACACAGTGATTTGTTTATAGTGGTGAAGGCTTGTGTTGGACTATCCACACGTTTTGGCACAGTCGATAGGAAAGAATTGGTGCATCAAAGGTTGCCACAAACCCAATCAACGACCGACCTCAGGAATTTTGAATTCAGAGTTATCCCTCTCCTAGACTGGTTACCTTCCCAAGGATGAAGGGCCCAGTCTACCCTACTATTTAACCCATAGCTGGAGGGAAAATATATGGATTCATACCTTTCCCTAGGGTATTAGCGCTATGTGAAATGCCAACAGCTTCGTCTTGGAATTGAACTCGAATCGACGAGTCCATTTTCCACGACTCTAACCACTAGCCCATAGGAAAAGTCAGCTTGTATATACTAGCTCACCCGAGTAAAACCCCCAACCCCTTTTTATCATATGGGTGCTAGAAGGCGGTGGCTGAGGGTCTACATGTCCTGGGAATGACGTTAAACTCTATCTGATGGTGAGGTTCCATTTTGAGGTTTGGGGAATGTGGAGCACCCCGTTCATCACCATTGCTCCCTGGTCCACTCTGACCCGGAGTGGTAGTACCTGTTAGGGTCCCATCTATGGGTTAAATAGAAAAATGTATTTATAAAAAAATTGTATTATCCATTAAGAATTGATTTATTTCAAAACTTTATCGGCATTAAATGACCCACTGAGGTCGATATGCCGTAAAACAAAACAAACCAAACCGAGTAAAACGTGAAATCGCGAGTTGTTATCTTGTTTTTTTATATGTTTTTTTTTACACTTGAAATATATTTTATATTGCTCTGCATTTTCGAGCAAAAATTATGGATGAGATTATTTGTGCTAACACTTTTGGGAAAAGCACCTATCCACATCTTTTTTCAGCTCTGATTAAATAGTAAGGCAGACTGGGTGGTTTAGCATTGGTATCAAAGCCTGTCTAGGAAAAAGAAAAATTTGTATTCAAACCAGCTGTGCTCCGTTTAAAATTTACTTTGTGTTGCCTCCTGCTCGTGACGGAGAAGTTTTGTTAGATAGATATGAAATAAGTGTGTATTAGTCTATATGTGCTTTTAGTGTGACATACAATTGTTAGCCAATTGTTAGGTGATGAATAATAATATTTTTCAACCTACTGGACATTTATCTTTAGCTCACCCTGTATACAAATCGGGAATTTGACAAACACTATAGAGAAAAGTGAAGGCATATATTATAAGCTCCCGTAACCCAGTTGATCTCTTTAGGAGCCACTTTAATAAACTTTCACCGCCAAAAAAGCATAACGCAATGATCATCTGTTTACAGATTTGATCTCTCTGGTGATCGTAAAGTATATACACAGATGTATGTATTTAAAACAGTTAAAACGCCGCTCCTTAAACGGCATCTGGCAATGGCCTAGAGGTTAACGGATTGGACAGGCGTAAAGACAGTCGGGGTTCGCTTCTGGTCGGAGTTAGTTGTTGTGTCTAGCCACACTGGTGAGACGTGAAACGTCGAAACACGGTGTCTGTGGATGACTTATATATATATATATATATATATATATATATATATATATTACAATATAGATAAACGTGATAACCTACTCGAGTTTCACCATAAGGATATTCAGGTTTAAATCCACTGAATTAATAAAGATATTGATTAATTGCAGTAGTTTGCTCTACTAACGTATTGAACACTTTGTATTTGTTATATCGCTGATTTACCTTCTTGACAATCTAACCATCGTGACCATATTCACCGATAAGTCACCTTTTCCATTATACACAAACAAATACACACACACACACACACACAACATATATATATATATATATATATAATATATATATATATATATATATATAGAGAGAGAGGAGAGAGAGAGAGAAAGGGGTAAAAAATGATATTTCTTATCTTCATAACATGTGCGTATGATGTTTTTCAAAATGTTGTACATGTTCCCGAGCGCGCGTAAATATTCATAATGAATGATGATACTACAAACATGTGCAGATTTCCTTCGACATTTTACTCGACATGTTATATATTTATATAATAGAGATAGCTATAAATTTATGTTGATTTATATCCGTATTCTTTTTACATCTCGGTATATCTAACGAAATTACTTACGCGTTTGCTCAACAAAGCATCTGCATTGATTTTGTATATACCAAGACAGAAATGAACAATGATTAAAACAGTTTTCTTTTTAAAAAAATTGGTTTTCTTAAACTAATGTTGACCGACAAGCAAAACAAAAAAACGTACATTCATCAGCTCTGTGCTAAGATTGAGTGTCACATAGATGACTTAACTAGAGCGATGGCCGACAGGGACGGATAGCAAGAAAGCGAGAGAGTCAAAGAAATCCGTGCTCTCAGTATGCCTTAAAGATGATGATTATGATGAAGATGATGATGGTGATTTCATGAATGCTGACCCTCAAAGTCAAATACGTGCCATCAAGAGCGATAGCCGACAGGGACAGATGGCGAGAGAGAGAGAGAGAGAGAGAGAGAGAGAGAGAGAGAGAGAGAGAGAGAGAGAGAGAGAGAGAGGGGGGGAATTCGTGCTGCCAGTACATGCTTTGATAATGATAATGATGATAATTATGATGATTTCATGAATGAACAATGATTGACACGGTCGTTTTCTTAAAACTAATCTTCTAAGAATTCAATACTTCCACCGATTTTCCATTGGTCAAGGCACTTCTGGAACTCATCTTTTGGTACCATATGGAGCTGTGCCGTTTTATTTATGTTAATATGTATTACAAGATGTTATGTCTCAAAGATCTAAATATTTTGGAGACCGGGTTAGCTCAGTCGGTAGAGCGTTCGGCTAGAAACCACAAGGTTCCTAGTTCGATACCGGTCCCCGCCAACTCAGCGTATGAGTAGCACAGGGATCTGTGCGGTAAAGTAAGGAGATGATGGTAGGTGTGGCGCTCCACCTCAGATGTTAAAACAATCTCCTTGGTCAAGCGCTATTGAAAAGGGGATAGACTCCCTCGCTGACTGGCTGATACCGATTTTAGGCCGCCCCGTCGACTTTACTTTTGGGATTATCCTCGTACTTAAAAGGACACGGTGTCATTAGATTAGGAGGGTTGAATGGATAATTAAATAAACCAAAATGTTATTCCCACCGATAACATTTTGTTTTGTTTATTCTTAATGGGTTTTCAATAGTTTTTCTTTTTTTCCAAACTCATATTTAGACACATTTTTAAACTCATTTTTCTATCTAACCCATGGCACGCTAACAGGTACTTGCTAATAATTACACTACGAAAGGACGCCCACATATCTATATTATAAAAAATATATTATTAAAATAAAGAATAGAATTTTCAGTCTCACTTTTTCTTTCATATATGAAAAAAAAAACGAGACTGAAAATTCTATTCTTTATTTTTTAAATCTTGAAAATGTCTTATTTTTAACAAATGTTTTTCTTTAATACATTTTCGCATTAAAAAGGAATTTGATTCATTCAAATAACTACCTAGTAACATTTAACTATATCTCATTTAAAAAAATGGTACGTAGCATTGAAATGTAGGCTCTAATCTATCACACATTTTTCAAAGTTGCATTTGTAGTCTATTAATTATTGTGTTAAACTGCCGCCGAATTAGCGAGATTTTTAATCTATAATTTGGTCCCTTTCAGCGTGACACAATTGAGAAAACAGACAAACAAATATAGTGACAATGGCTCATATAGACACATAGTAGAGTCTTTGGCACAGAAAACGCATTCGGCACAATATGTTTCGCAAGGAAATATGTTGGAAAATGAAATTTAAGGAATTTTTTCAAGAACCTATTCCAGACCCCATTGGGGGATATTAGTATTTCCTAAATTAGATCACCAGGCCTTATTTACATCTTGTAAAACACGTGGAGACATGCTGACTTTGAGGGTCAGAATTCATAAAATTCACAAATCATCATCATCATCATCATCATCATCATCATCATCAAGGCTTATACAGACAGCACGAATTCCTTTGAATCTCTCTCTCTCTCTCTCTCGCCATCCGTCCCTGTCAGCCATCGCTCTTAGTAAGTCGTCTTGATTGCATTCATTTGACTTTGAGAGCCAGCATTTATAAAATCATGAAGTCCAAAGGGGAGGGGTACCACCCTTATGAGTTTATCCTTATTTCACCAGCAGGCGCTCGTCGTGTAACAGGCATCGTCCTATGAAATGGACGACGACTCGAGTTCAAGTCCTGGACGAAGCTGTTTGCATTTCACACTAATATCCTCGAGAAAAGTATATGTGCAACAATTCTCCTTCCCGCTATGTATGAGTAAATAGTAGGGCAGACTGGGCTTGGTATAGCAATCAGTGTGGAAGAATGAAAACCCTGAATTCATACCTGTTAAACTCTGATTAAATAATGACCTTGTGTCACATCCTGTTCGTGAGGGCGGGTCGGTAAATACATACTTTACTATCATTCCAGTATGTTTTACTCAATTTACTTAGATGGTTTGTGAGATGGGAGGTAAGTGATCGAACAATTACTCTTTTGAAGAGTGCTGTTTCCAGCGTTTATTCAAGCAGCACACTACTTCCTTGTGTCATTCCTATGGATCTTTTCTTTTCAAGATGTAACATATATATATATATTGATAATGTAGTCGGCTATATTTATAAGTAAATACTATACAATATCGTTGATAGAGAATGCATTGGGGAGGCTGGACATGAAGTAAACGGCGCTTGGTAACTGACAGTTTCTCGCCTATACTATTTCCAAACCAAATCACATCGGAGAGAAACTGTCAGTTCTCAAGCGCCGTTGACTTCATTTCAACACACACACACACACACACACACACACACACAAACATATATATATATAAGAAAAAAGAAGGAAAGCCGAAATATTTGACTGAAGAAGAAAAAGAAATCTGAATGAGTTGGATAATAGATACTGGAAAGTAGTCAATACGTACTTGCAGATCACGTTTAGAAAACCAAACTAGTAACAATATATATATATATATATATATTATATATATATATATATGTGTGTTTGTGTGTGTGTGTGTGTGTGTGTATGTGTGTGCGCGTGTGTGTCTGTGTCTGTGTCTGTGTGTAGAAGATAGAAAATGTATATAAAAAAAGATGAATTTATTCTTGATGGTGAAGTCGACGTTAAAACTTTTCATTTTTTTTTCGAAACCTTCATCAGTAGTGGTATTATTTAACCAGGAGGGAGGGGTAAGAGGATTCATACCTTTACAAAGGGTATTAATCCGAAAGTGAAGGTAATAGCTCGACAGGAGTTCGAACTCGTCACGGGTGCACCCCCAAAACAACGCATGGTTTATATTAATGGAAAGGAATTCTGAAACAAGTATTTTGCTTTTTCAAAAAACAAAAAACAACAAAAAAATGACCTTCCTATATATATATATATATATATATATATATATATATATATATATATATATATATATCAGCATCAAGCACCTCCGCACCATTCCAACTTACTGGACAAGCAGCCAGAAGATCACTACTACGATTCACGGTCAGGAAGAAGGGATGTCACTATCCTGAAAATTTACCACTACGTCTAAATAAAATAAACTGAAAAAGAAACAAAAAACTACAGAGTTTTCTGATATTTATTCCTTGACTAACATATTATGGTCACAACATTAGCATAATATAGTATGTTAATGCTTCACACCTATGCTTCATGATATATATATATATATATATATATATATATATATATATATATATATCGTAATACTGTTTTAAAATCTTGCAGTGTCTGCAGAGAAAATGCAGTATAAGCAGTGTAACATTGAAATTAAGCCACATATTGCAGAGGTCTGTCATCAAAGTTTTGGAGGCTGAGAAGTGCAAACAGTAGCATGTGTTATGTGTTCAAAGGAACAGGTGTTTGGAAAAGAACTTTTGACAAATGGGCTAAACATGGGTTTGCCACTACGAGTCCCAGGCAAAAATATACCCTACGAATATACCCCTACACTGACTCTGCGGTAAATTCAAAAGTTCAGGGTGCAGCAGTCAGTTAATAAATGATAGTTATCTGGGACATGAAAGGACACATCACTATTGGTTTCCTTCAAAAAGGTGCAACTGTAAATACTCCATAGGAATTATTCACCCTATTTATTGAATGAACCTATATATATATATATATATATATATTATATATATATATATATATATATATATATATATGTGTGTGTGTGTGTGTGTGTGTGTAGTATAATAAAAAATTGAAAAAACACAGGTTTAAATGAGTTAAGTGGTGAGTTTATTGGCTGACGCTGCAGTGTTTCGATCTATTAATTAGATCATCTTCAGGGCTTTTGTTGGTATGTGGAAGGGGATAAAAATTATTTCATCTCAGAATAAGGAGAAAGGCGAGTAATAGTCCTTATTTATCGGTCTGTTTAAAATGTGAAATCTGAGAAAAAAGAACGTTGGAAAAATGAACGGTTTGAAATATGACGTCAAATATTCTTTTTTGCGGTGTGAGTATTAGAATGTGTAAGTATATATATATATATTATATATATATATATATATAAGTGTATATGTGTAAGTGTATATATATATATATATATATATATATATATATATCCTAAATATTCTTCTTAAATCGGCTTTACAAGCATGTATTGTGTAATTTTTCTATAACAATGACCCTGATTTTTGGCTGCTTTTTCTACTATATCAATAGATCGCTGTTTCTCTGAATGTTTGAGATGAGGCTTGATGATTAGTATTATCTGTGTTATTCGGACAATTGTCCTTATCTTCATTGTTATCTGTACAACGACAAGAAGGCTACCGATTACGACAAGAAGGTTCTCGAGTTCGAAAAGAAGGTTCCCGAGTCCGAAAAGAAGGTTCCCGAGTCCGACAAGAAATACGTAAAGAATGTCGGAGTGCACATCGGCCGAAACGTTGTACAGATAACAATGAAGATGATGACAATAATCTGAATAACGCAGGTAACGAAAGGATATTTCATTTTGAAATATTAAGAAAATGCTACATTAACAAAATCCTCGCTGCTTTCCCTTCCTTTCTCACATTGTGATTGCCTTAAAAACAAAACTAAACTATATATAATATATATATATATATATATATATTTATATATATATATGGTGTGTGTGTGTGTGTGTGTTCGTATAGGACCGGTTTAGCTCAGTTCGTAGAGCGTTCGGCTGGGAAACCGCAAGTTTCCTGTTTTGATACCGGCCCTCGCCAACTCAGCCAATGAGTAGCACAGGGATCTGTGCGGTAAAGTGGGGAGCTGATAGCAGGTGTGGCGCTCCGCCTCAGACACTAGAAACACTCCTTGGTCTAGCGCTAGTGAAAATGAGATATACTTCCTCGCTGTCTGGCTGATACCGACTTTAGGCCATCCCGACGACGTTTTTTACTTATAAGTATATCTTTCTATATGTGTGTGTTTGTGTGTATGCATATGTACGTATATATGTATGTGTGAAGAGAAAGTAGAAGTGAATCCGACATTATGTAATATAGTGTACAATTGTAAAACACCAAGTTCATAAAGACCGGGTTAGCTCAGTCGGTAGAGCGTTCGGCTAGAACCCCAAGGTCCTAGTTCGATACCGTCCCGCAACTCAGCGTATGAGTAGCACAGGATCTGTGCGGTAAAGTAAGGAGATGATGGTAGGTGTGGCGCTCCACCTCAGATGTTAAAACAATCTCCTTGGTCAAGCGCTATTGAAAAGGGGATAGACTCCCTCGCTGACTGGCTGATACGATTTTAGGCCGCCCCGTCGACTTTACTTTTGGGATTATCCTCGTACTTAAAAGGACACCGGTGTCATTAGATTAGAGGGTTGAATGGATAATTAAATAAACCAAAATGTTATTCCCACCGATAACATTTTGTTTTGTTTATTCTTAATGGGTTTTCAATAGTTTTTTTCTTTTTCCAAACTCATATTTAGACACATTTTTAAACTCATTTTTTCATCTAACCCATGGACGCTAACAGGTACTTGCTAATAATACACTACGAAAGACGCCCACATATCTATATTATAAAAAATATATATTAAAATAAAGAATAGAATTTTCAGTCTCACTTTTTCTTATATATGAAAAAAAAACGAGACTGAAAATTCTATTCTTTATTTTTAAATCTTGAAAATGTCTTATTTTTAACAAATGTTTTTCTTTAATACATTTTCGCATTAAAAAGGAATTTGATTCATTCAAATAACTACCTAGTAACATTTAACTATATCTCATTTAAAAAATGGTACGTAGCATTGAAATGTAGGCTCTAATCTATCACACATTTTTCAAAGTTGCATTTGTAGTCTATTAATTATTGTGTTAAACTGCCGCCGAATTAGCGAGATTTTTAATCTATAATTTGGTCCTTTCAGCGTGACACAATTGAGAAACAGACAAACAAATATAGTGACAATGGCTCATATAGCACATAGTAGAGTCTTTGGCACAGAAAACGCATTCGGCACAATATGTTCGCAAGGAAATATGTTGGAAAATGAAATTTAAGGAATTTTTTCAAGAACCTATTCCAGACCCCATTGGGGGATATTAGTATTCCTAAATTAGATCACCAGGCCTTATTTACATCTTGTAAAACACGTGAGACATGCTGACTTTGAGGGTCAGAATTCATAAAATTCACAAATCATCATCATCATCATCATATATCATCATCATCAAGGCTTATACAGACAGCACGAATTCCTTTGAATCTCTCTCTCTCTTCCTCGCCATCCGTCCCTGTCAGCCATCGCTCTTAGTAAGTCGTCTTGATTGCATTCATTGACTTTGAGAGCAGCATTATATAAAATCATGAAGTCAAAGGGGAGGGTACACCCTTATGAGTTTATCCTATTTCACCAGCAGGGTCGTGTCGTGTAACAGGCATCGTCCTATGAAATGGACGACGACTCGAGTTCAAGTCTGGACGAAGCTGTTTGCATTTCACACTAATATCCTCGAGAAAAGTATATGTGCAACACATTCTCTTCCCGCTATGTATGAGTAAATAGTAGGGCAGACTGGGCTTGGTATAGCAATCAGTGTGGAAGAATGAAAACCCTGAATTCATACCTGTTAAACTCTGATTAAATAATGACCTTGTGTTCACATCCTGTTGTGAGGGGGGTCGGTAAATACATATACTTTACTATCAATTCCAGTATGTTTTACTCAATTTACTTAGATGGTTTGTGAGATGGAGGTAAGTGATCGAACAATTACTCTTTTGAAGAGTGCTGTTTCCAGCGTTTTTCAAGCAGCAACACTACTTCCTTGTGTCATTCCTATGGATTTTTCTTTTCAAGATGTAATATATATATATATTGATAATGTAGTCGGCTATATTTATAAGTAAATACTATACAATATCGTTGATAGAGAATGCATTGGAGGGGGCTGGACATGAAGTAAACGGCGCTTGGTAATGACAGTTTCTCGCCTATACTATTTCCAAACCAAATCACTCGGAGAGAAAACTGTCAGTTTCAAGCGCCGTTGACTTCATTTCAACACACACACACACACACACACACACACAAAAATATATATATAAGAAAAAAGAAGGAAAGCCGAAATATTTGACTGAAGAAGAAAAAGAATCTGAATGAGTTGGATAATAGATACTGGAAAGTAGTCAATACGTACTTGCAGATCACGTTTAGAAACCAAACTAGTAACAATATATATATATATAATATTAATATATATATATATATATGTGTGTTTTGTGTGTGTGTGTGTGTGTGTGTATGTGGTGCGCGTGTGTGTCTGTGTCTGTGTCTGTGTGTAGAAGATAGCTTTCCTCCGACATTTTACTCGACATTATTATATATTTATATAATAGACATAGCTATAAATTTATGTTGGAATTTATATCCGTATTCTTTTTACATCTCGGTATATCTAACGAAATTACTTGCGCGTTGCTTCAACAAAGCATCTGCATTGATTTTGTATATACTAAGACAGAAATGAACAATGATTTAAAACGGTAGTTTTCTTTAAAAAAAAATTGGTTTTCTTAAACTAATGTTGACCGACAAGCAAAACAAAACAACGTAGATTCTCAGCTCTGTGCTAAGATTGAGTGTCACATAGCTGACTTAACTAGAGCGGGCCGACAGGACGGGATGGCAAGAAAGCGAGGAAGAGTCAAAGAAATCCGTGCTGTCAGTATGCCTTAAAGATGATGATTATGATTGAAAATGATGATGGTGATTTCATGAATGCTGACCCTCAAAGTCAAATACGTGCCATCAAGAGCGATAGCCGACAGGGACAGAGGCGAGAGAGAGAGAGAGAGAGAGAGAGAGAGAGAGAGGAGAGCGAGAGAGAGAGAGAGAGAGAGAGAGAGAGGGGGAATTCGTGCCGTCAGTACATGCCTTGATGATAATGATAATGATGATGATTTCATGAATGAACAATGATTGATACGGTAGTTTTCTTAAAACTAGTCTTCTTAGTATTCAATACTTCCACCGATTTTCCATTGGTCAAGGCACTTCTGGAATTCATCTTTCGATACCATGTGGAGCTGTGCCGTTTTATTTATGTTAATATGTATTACAAGATTTTATGTCTCAAAGATCTAGATATTTTGGAAACCTTACTTTTGGGATTATCCTCGTACTCAAAAGGAATCTGTGTCATTAGATTAGAATGGTTGAATGGATAATTAAATAAACCAAAATGTTATTCCTTCCGATAAAATTTTGTTTTATTTATTCTTAATGGATTTTCAATTGTTTTTCTTTTTTCCAAATGTTATATACTCACATGTTGGGTACATACACAATGAAAGGAGAGAGGTAGATAGATAGAGATACATAACTTGCTTTCTTTCTTCTTCGCTTGTTTGGCCATTCGATCGTCTAGCTTTGACTTCTATCTTGTTGGTTCTTCTTGGTTGTTCATTTTGATTAATTTTCTTTCTTGGCTGGTCTTCTAACTAAAGCATGCATCAACCAACAACGCCATACTGTTCTCTTAAAAAACTTTATTTTTACATAACTAAGTTTCTTTTCTTATTAACTGACACACAGCGCTGAGTTGAGTCGGCCGAAGCAAACGGGACGTCTTCCCCGCTCTATAATCGTCCCGAACTGAGTAACTAATTCAAAATCACGTGACCTGCGAGAATTCAACTGTCAGTAATTTTCCGTCCGTGATATGAAAGGGAACATCCCTGCAGAAATACAGGGTGTTGCCAATAATCTATGCTACCACATACTCATTTTTAGACACACTTTTAAACTCATTTTTCTATCTAACCCATGGCACGCTAACAGGTACTGCCACTCTGGGTTATAGTGGACCTGGGAGTAATGGCAATGAAGGGGTACTCGACACTCCCCAGAGCTCCAGAATTGAAACGTCAGCACTAGATCCAGTTTAACGTCATAATCAGGACACTAAGACTCTCAACTATCGCTTTCTAGCACATATATGATAGAAAGGCGATGGAGGTTGTCATAAGAGCAATGGGATCGGGACAATCATAAAGGTGCTAGGGCTTGACGTAACCAGAGGAGGTCTCTCCAACTACCCGTCTAGCTAGTAAAGGTCAAAGTGGAGTGTTGCATATCATGGACTGCTCAGCCACCAGGGTTCCAAGTTTGCAAGTATAGGCATTCCAATGAAGGCCGAACTCAGTTATAATGGATCTGCAAGACTAGCTTGCTTGGCAATACACTACGACTGGACGCTTAAATACACAGTTCGTTTTCCTCGGGTAAGATGTGATACAAGGTCATAAGTATGAGGCATCCAGCGAGGATCGAACTTGCTGTTCAGTAATAACTGATCTGCGAGACAAGCTTGCTAATCATTACACTACAATAGGACGCCTAAATACCTAAATTATTTTAAAGAAAAAACGAGACCAAAAATTATATTCTTTATTTTTTAAATCTTGAAAATGTCTTATTTTTAACAAATATTTTTCTTTAATACATTTTTGCATCAAAAAGGAATTTGATTCATTCAAATAACTACCTAGTAACATTTAACTATATCTCATTTTTAAAAAATGGTACGTAGCATTGAAATGCAGGCTCTAATCTATCGCACATTTTTCAAAGTTGCATTTGTAGTCTATTAATTATTGTGTTAAACTG
This sequence comes from Doryteuthis pealeii, assembly GCA_023376005.1. Classification (NCBI taxonomy): domain Eukaryota; kingdom Metazoa; phylum Mollusca; class Cephalopoda; order Myopsida; family Loliginidae; genus Doryteuthis; species Doryteuthis pealeii. The sequence goes on along the minus strand of CM042138.1, from coordinate 136,049,809 downwards.
CCGCCGAATTAGCGAGATTCTTAATCTATAATTTGGTCCTTTCAGCGTGACACAATGAGAAAACAGACAAACAAATATAGTGACAATGGCTCATATAGACACATAGTAGAAGTCTTTGGCACAGAAAACGCATTCGCACAATATGTTTCGCAAGGAATATGTTGGAAAATGAAATTTAAGGAATTTTCAAGAACCTATTCCAGACCCCATTGGGGGATATTAGTATTTCCTAAATTAGATCACCAGGCCTTATTTACATCTTTGTAAAAACACGTGGAGACATGCTGACTTTGAGGGTCAGAATTCATAAAATTCACAAATCATCATCATCATTATCATCATCAAGGCTTATACAGACAGCACGAATTCCTTTGACTCTCTCTCTCTCTCTCGCCATCCGTCCCTGTCAGCCATCGCTCTTAGTAAGTCGTCTTGATTGCATTCATTTGACTTTGAGGGCCAGCATTCATAAAATCATGAAGTCCAAAGGGGACCACCCTTATGAGTTTATCCTTATTTCACCAGCAGTCGAGGCGCTCGTTGTGTAACGGGCATCGTCCTATGAAATCGACGACGACTCGAGTTCAAGTCCTGGACGAAGCTGTTTGCATTTCACATAGCACTAATATCCTCGAGAAAAGTTTGTATCCAACAATTCTCCTTCCCGCTATGTATGAGTAAATAGTAGGCAGACTGGGCTGGTATAGCAATCAGTTGGGAAGAATGAATCCCTGAATTCATACCTGTTAAACTCTGATTAATAATGACCTTGTGTCACATCCTGTTCGTGAGAGCGGGTCGGTAAATATATACTTTACTATCAATGCCCAGTATGTTTTACTCACTTTAATTGGATGGTTTGTGAGATGGGAGGTAAGTGATCGAACAATTACTCTTTTGAAGGGTGCTGTTTCCAGGGTTTATTCAAGCAGCACACTACTTCCTTGTGCCATTCCTATGGATTCTTTTCTTTTCAAGATGTAAATATATATATTATATATTATATATATATATAAATGTAGTCGGCTATATTTATAAGTAAAATACTATACAATACCGTTGATAGAGAATTTATTAGGGAGGCTGGACATGAAGTAAACGGCGCTAGCGTAACTGACAGTTTCTCGCCTATACGATTTCCAAACTAAATCGCATCGGCGAGAAACTGTCAGTTCTCAAGCGCCGTTGACTTCATTTCAACACACACACACACACACACACACACAACACACACACACAAATATATATTTAATATATATATATATATAATATATATATATATATATATATAAGTAAAAAAAGAGGAAAGCCGAAATATTTGACTGAAGAGAAAAAAACTGAATGAGTCGGACAATAGATACTGAAAGTAGTCAATAGGTACTTGCAGATCACGTTTATAAAACCAAACTAGCAACAATATACAATATATATATATATATATATATATATATATATATATTATATATATATATATGTGTGTGTGTGTGTGTGTGTGTGTGTGTAGAAGATAGAAAATGTATATAAAAAAAGATTCATTTATTCCAGATGGTGAAGTCGACGTTAAAACTTTTCGTTTTTTTTCGAAACCTTCATCAGTAGTGGTATTATTTAATCAAAAGCTAGTGAGGGTGGGTTAAGGGGATTCATACCTTTACAAAGGGTATTAATCCGAAAGTGAAGGTAATAGCTCGACAGGAGTTCGAACTCGTCACGGGTACATCCCCAAAACAACGCAGGGTTTATATTTATAGAAAGGAATTCTGAAACAAGTATTTTGCTTTTTCAAAAAACAAAAAACAACAACAACAAAAAAACCGACCTTCCTATATATATATATAAATAATATATATATATATATTAATATATAATCAGCATCAAGCACCTCTGCACCATTCCAACTTACTGGACAAGCAGCCAAAGATCACTACTATGATTCACAGTCAGGAAGAAGGGATGTCATTATCCTGAAAATTTACCACTACGTCTAAATAAAAGAAACTAAAAAATACTACAGAGTTTTCTGATATTTATTCCTTGACTAACATATTATGGTAACAACATTAGCTTAATATAGTACGTTAATGCTCACACCTATGCCCAAACCTGGTATATGTATTTCCAACAACGGATATAGATACAAAAATATATCTCAAATATATATATAATATATATATATATATATATATATATATATATATATATATATATATATATTATATTATATATATATATATATATCATATTATATATATATATATATATATATATATATATATATATATATATATATATATATATATCGTAATACTGTTTTAAAATCTTGCAGTGTCTGCAGAGAAAATGCAGTATAAGCAGTATAACATTGAAATTAAGCCACATATTGCAGAGGTCTGTCATCAAAGTTTTGGAGGCTGAGAAGTGCAAACAGTAGCATGTGTTATGTGTTCAACGGAACAGGTGTTTGGAAAAGAACTTTTGACAAATGGGCTAAACATGGGTTTGCCACTACGAGTCCCACGTAAAAATATACCCCACGAAGTGAACCCTACACTGACTTTGCGGTAAATTCAAAAGTTCAGGGTGCAGCAGTCAGTTAAAAAATGATAGTCATCTGGGACATGAAAGGACACATCACTATTGGTTTCCTTTAAAAAGGTGCAACTGTAAATACTCCATAGGAATTATTCACCCTATTTACTGAATGAATCTTATTATATATAAATATATATATATATATATATAATAAAAAAATTGAAAAAACACAGGTTTAAACGAGTGGTGAGTTTATTGGCCGACGCTGCAGTGTTTCGATCTATTAATTAGATCATCTTCAGGGCTTTTGTTGGTATGTGGAAGGGGATAAAAATTTTTTTATCTCAGAATAAGGAGAAAGGCGAGTAATAGTCCTTGTTTATCGGTCTGTTTAAAATTCGAAGTCTGAGAAAAAAGAACGTTGAAAAAATGAACGGTTTGAAATATGACGTCAAAATATTCTTTTTGCGGGTGTGAGTATTAGAATGTGTAAGTGTATATATATATATATATATATAATATATATATATATATATATATATATATATTCTTCTTAAATCGGCTCTACAAGCATGTATTGTGTATTTTTTCTATAACAATTATCCTGACTTTTTGCTACTTTTTCTACTATAAATAGATCGCTGTTTCTCTGAATGTTTGAGATGAGGCTTGATGATTAGTATTATTTGCGTTATTCGGACTATTGTCCCCATCTTCATTATTATCTGTACAACGACAAGAAGGCTCCCAATTACGGCAAGAAGGTTCCCGAGTCCGAAAAGAAGGTTCCCGAGTCCGACAAGAAATACCTGAAGACGAAGACGAAACGTTGTACATATAACAATGAAGACGAGGCCAATAGTCCGAATAACGCAGATAGTAACAAATAGATCACTGTTTCTTTTTTCCCTTTTAAGAACCTTTCCCTTGAACTTAATTCACACACACACACACACTCACACACACACACACACACACACACACACACACACACACACACACACACACACACACACACACATATATATAATATATATATATATAGGCACTAAAAAAGGCACAAAAGCATACGTTACTGTCATCACACACGAGTAAGGATTCACATAAGCAACCGTGGACATCTTTATAGAACTCTGAAGTCTTTTGACGATAGGATATTTCATTTTGAAATATTAAGAAAATGCTACATAAGACAGGTAAATGAACAAAATCTTCGTTGCTTTCTCTTCCTTTAAACTTGCATTGTGATTGCCTTCAAAACCAACCTCTAAACTAAATTTATATAAATGTATATATATGTTCGTATAGGGCCGGTTTAGCTCAGTCCGTAGAGTGTTCGTCTGGGAAACCACAAGTTTTCTGGTTCGATACCGGCCCTCGCCAACTCAGCAAATGGGTAGCACAGGGATCTGTGAGGTAAAGTGAGGAACTGATGGCAAGTGTAGTGCTGCACCCCAGACACTAAAAAAGGTCTCCTTAGTCTAGAGCTAGTGAAAAGGGGATAGACTTCCTCACTGTCTTTTGATACCAACTTTAGGCCAACCCGACGACGTTTTTTACTTATAAGTATATATTTCTATATGTGTGTGTATGCATATGTATGTATATATGTGTGTGTAAAGAGAAAGTGGAAGTGAATCCGACAGTATGTAATATAGTGTAAAATTGAAAAAACAGAGGTTCATAAAACGAGTAGTGTTTATTTCGCCTACGCTGCAGTGTTTCGATCTGTTTTAATAGATCTTCATCAGGGCTTTTGTTAATTTGAGGAAAAATAAATTTATCACAGAGAATAAGATGAATTTATTTTCCCTGATGAAGATCTATTGAAACAGATCGAAACACTGCAGCGTTGGAGAAATAAACATAATTCGTTTTATGAAACTTCTGTTTTTTCAATTTTTCACTATATTACAAATGTGTGTTGTGTATATATATGTGCGTATAAATATGTATGTATATATGTATTTATGTGTATGCTTATGTGTTTCTGTGTGTATGTGTGTGTGCGTGAATGCATATGTGTGTGTATGCATGTATGTGTGTGTGTATGTTAGGTATACCCCCAAAATCGTCAACTACGTTTTTAAAAACGAATCAAAATTAATTAAATCTATTATTTAAGGTTAAACTTTTGTCTAAATTGATAAGTAGTAACATAATGACCATCATTAAAAAAAGAAAAATATCATTACATATGCAGTTTATTTTTAATAGATTTAAAACGATTTGTTTTGGTCAATTTCGACGCGATCCGCCATTTTGTCTCTTTTCAATCGTTTTATTGGCTTGTTTACAAATTTAATGTAATATTCGCGATAGCAAAAAAATTTACCAAAAATCAGGTAATCCAATTTTAATGAAATTTTCAGTATTGATTGATCAATTAATGCATTTTATAATGCATCAGTTATTTTATTTCAAAACTTTAATTAAGCATTTTTGCTATGAAAACTTAATATATAAAATTCATTTAAAATATGAAAAGCTTGATATTAAGTTTGAAATGTTATATTTTTAAATTCTAGAAATATCTATCTATTTAATGGAGACCTTATTTTAGTCATTCAAAGTATACGTTCTGAAGAAAAACTCGATTAAAAGTGTAGAGCCTCCCCCTTTTTTAAATAGAAAAAATATCGATGTATAATTTTTTCTTTTATAAGATAATAGCCAATTAAATAATTATCGAAATGAGTAAAAAAAGAAATCCCCCAAAAATTAATTATTTATTATTTTTTTACATTTTATGTTCCGATTTTCGGTTCTCATAGAAACCGTAATTTTTTTTCTATTCATAACTTCGGTCTTTTATCTCTTTATTTATACTGTAATTAGTACAGTATAAGACCAACTCGAAAAAATGTTACGCCCCCAACATAAGGAGGGGGGGTCAAAATTAAGTGACCTGAAAAAAATGAGAAAGTTTTGAAATAAAATAAATAATGCGTTATAAAGATCATTCATTGATAAATAAACACTGAAAATTTCATTAAAATCCGATAATTCCCTGATTTTTGGTAAATTATATTCTGTAAGGGGGGAAGGCTAAATTCATTTTGTCAAAAACGCATTTTAGGCCAATTTTGGTTATACCTAGTGTATGTATGTGTGTGTGTATTGATCAAAAATGGAGAACAGTGTAAGTAAGGAATCAATCTAAAAATTGAAACATTTTTTAAACAATATTTTGAACCGAGATTTCTCCGGCTTCAGTCAGTTCGCTCGCTTAAACTTTCATACGATTCACAGATATGAACCATCATTATGTGTTTTTCACTCGCGAAGAATTTTAAGCATTCAAATAAAATTTTGAGAGATCATTTCATATGTTTCTACTTAATTGTTTAATACCATTTCCACATTTTTGTTGGTTGTCGGGAGAAAGAAAACCTAAATATTTATCATATAATCACATTTCTATTGCTATGGAAACATATTTGTTTATTTACATAGGAAAATTTCGAGTCCCCTATTGCATACATTCTTCAAAGAAAACCCCCTTCAAAAAGTAAATTAAAATAAAAGAAATATAGATGAATTAGAATATAAAACAACAATACTTCAGTTGTAATAGTTTTATTTTTATTGTTCACGACAATTTTGAACTCCCCACTCATCTAAAAGAAAACAACATTTTTTGCATAATGTCCTGGCTCGTAAAAGACTTGCAAAATCTGCAACAATAGAATACACTTAACAATAATTTCGCTATGAACACCTGAAAAAATGCACAATGTTATGTCGATCTAGAAATTGAAAGCCGTACTGGTATTTTTCAAATATAGCGCAAATTTGCGAGAAGAATTTCAGTTTAGTGCAATATACTTTTGTGAAATGTGAAAGATGTTTTGGGTGGGTTCTGTCCACTGGTGATGTTCATAAGTATTCGTAGGTATGTGTGAATGGAGAGAGAGAGATAGATAGATAGATAAGAGAGAGAGAGAGGAGAGAGAGAGAGAGAGAGAGGGTATGAGTGAATGGAGAGAGAGATAGAGGTATGTGTGAATGGAGAGAGGAGGGGAGGTATGTGAAGAGAGAGAGAGAGAGAGAGAGAGAGAGAGAGAGAGAGAGAGAGAGAGAGAGAGAGAGAGAGAGAGTTGAGTGAATGGAAAGAGAGAGAGAGGTATGTGTGAATAGAGAGATAGAAGGATATGGAGAGGTATGTGTAAATATATATATATATAGAGAGAGAGAGGTATGTGTGAATAGAGAGATAGAGAGGATAGGAGAGGTATGTGTAATAGAGAGAGAAGAGAGAGAGAGAGAGAGAGAGAGAGAGAGAGAGAGAGAGAGAGGGTATGTGTGAATAGAGAGATAGAGAGATAGGGAGAGGTATGTGTAAATAGAGAGAGAGAGAGAGAGAGAGAGAGAGAGAGAGAGAGGGGGTATGTGTGAATAGAGAGATAGAGAGGATAGGGAGAGGTATGTGTAAATAGAGAGAGAGAGAGAGAGAAGGGAGGGTATGAGTGAATGGAAAGAGAGAGAGAGATGTATGTGTGAATGGAGAGAGAGAGAGAGAGAAACAGAGAGAGAGAGAGAGATGGAGAGAAGTATGTGTGAATGGAGAGACAAAGAGTGAGAGAGAGAGAGAGAGAGAGAGAGAGAGAGAGAGAGAGAGAGAGAGAGAAAAGGGTGGGGTGTGTAAAAACCCGTGCCGAGTTGATCCTTCCACCATATTATTCCTATGTAGATTAGTAGTCAGCAGGAATTTATGCAAAAGGTGGTAAAAACTAGGAGTTTGTGAAAGGGTTTGGATGAGGGCAGATACTTATGACGCTGAGTAAACTTGTACTAAATAGCCCACTGCGTGGCTCTTAAGGGGTTGACATTTCAAAAACATGCAACGAGCAAGAGGGAGCGTAGATACGTGCTGTTTGCACTCGTAAATACGTTACTTCAATGTCTCTCTCTCTCTCTCTCTCTCTCTCTGTCTCTCTCTTCTTTCCTCTCTCCATTCACACACACACTTCTCTCTCTCTCTCTCTTTCTTTCTCTCTCTACCCCTCCCTCTCTTTTTTTCTCTCTCTTTCTTTCTCTCTCTCCATTCACACACACTTCTCTGTCTCCCTCTCTCTTTCTCTCCCTCTCTCCATTCACACACACTTTCTCTCTCTTTTCTCTCTCTACCCATCCCCCTCTCTCTGTCTCTCTCTTTCTTTCTCCTCCCCATTCACACACACTTCTCTCCCCCTCTCTCTCCATCTCTCCCTCTCTCTGTCTCTCTCTTTCTTTCTCTCTTTCCATTCACACACACTTCTCTCTCTCTCTTTCTTTCTCTCCATTCACACACTCTTCTCTCTCTCTTTCTCTCTACTCTCTCCCTCTCTGTCTCTCTCTTTCTTTCTCTCTCCCCATTCACAACACTTCTCTCTCTCCATTCACACCATTCTCTCTCTCCCTTCTTTCTCTCTCTCCATTCACACACACTTCTCTCTCTCTTTCTTTCTCTCTCTCCATTCACACACACTTTTCTCTCTCTCCCTCTCTCTCTGTCTCTTTCTTTCTTTCTCTCTCTCCATTCACACACACTTCTCTCTCTTTCTTTATCTCTTTCTCTCCCTCTCCCTGTCTCTATCTTTCTTTCTCTCTCTCTCCATTCACACACACTTCTCTCTCTCTTTCTTTCTCTCTCCATCTCTCTGTCTCCTTCTTTCTTTCTTTCTCTCTCTCTCCATTCACACACACTTTTCTCTCTCTTTCTCTCTCTCTATCTCTCTCTTTCTTTCTCTCTCTCCATTCACACACACTTCTCTCTCCTTTATCTCTTTCTCTCCCTCTCCCTGTCTCTATCTTTCTTTCTCTCTCTCTCCATTCACACACACTTCTCTCTCTCTTTCTTTCTCTCTCCATCTCTCTGTCTCCTTCTTTCTTTCTTTCTCTCTCTCTCCATTCACACACACTTTTCTCTCTCTTTCTCTCTCTCTATCTCTCTCTTTCTTTCTCTCTCTCCATTCACACACACTTCTCTCTCTCCCTCTCTCGCTTTCTCTCTCTCCATTCACACACACTTCTCTCTCTCCCTCTCTTTCTTTCTCTCTCTCCATTCACACACCCTTCTCTCTCTCTCTTTCTCTCTCTCTCCATCTCTCTGTCTCCTTCTTTCTTTCTTTCTCACTTTCTCCATTCACACACACTTCTCTCTCTTTCTTTCTCTCTTTCTCTCCCTCTCTCTGTCTCTATCTTTCTTTCTCTCTCTCTCCATTCACACACACTTCTCTCTCTCTCTTTTCTCTCTCTCCATCTCTCTGTCACCTTCTTTCTTTCTTTCTCTCTCTCTCTCTCATTCACACACACTTTCTCTCTCTCTTTCTCTCTCTCCCTCTCTCTCTTTCTTTCTCTCTCTCCATTCACACACACTTCTCTCTCTCTCTCTGTCTCTTTTTCTTTCTTCTATCTCACTCAACCTCTCTCTATTTTCCCACCTTATTTTCAGATAGTACTTTTTATTCTTCTTCTGATCTTTCATTCAAACTGTGTCCAGTCCTGAGATTTTTCCCTTTTATCTTTTTTTATCAAGTCTTTATCTTACCCTGTAAATTATTTCCTTTTTTTCCTATTGGACACATGGCATAGTGGATAAAGGAGTTAAGTTAAGACAGTCCAAGATGAAGTGCAAAAATGTAAATCCTAATTATCTGGTGTTGCTTTTTTGCCGAATTCTTAACGCTAATCTCTTTCAATCAATCATAATGAAAATATGAAAAGAAGGAAAGAAAGGAAAAAAGTGTATGTGTTGTGTGTGTGTGTGTGTGTGTGTGTGTGTGTGAGGAGAGAGAGAGAGAGAGAGAGAGAGAGAGAGAGAGAGGGAGAGAGAGAGAGGTAGAGAAAGAAAAAGAAAGAGAGAGTGTTTTGACAGTTTTTACAGTGTTCAGGGAGCATTGGGCAGCAACCATAATCTCCTTATTTTGATGGCTTGAGGAGATCATCATGATACAAGCTATTCTCTTCGATGATTTAGGTGGGTTCCAGTCATCCATTCTATATGTCATCACGTATATGAATGAAGCAGGGTCCAAGATTTTAAATGATGCGTAGTGTGCGTCAATACTTCCAACCCACGGAGAAAAATAACCAAATATGAATATGTCAAATTTATCCCGATTTATCCTGTGTGTATGTATTCGTGTTTGTGTGTGTGTGCGTATGTAAAAAATTCTATGTATGTTTGACTTATATATATATATATATATATATATATATATATATATATATATATATATATGAAGAGATAATGACTCAAAAGAAAACAAAAAAATCAAGCGAATCACACCTTTATCTGTCTGAAAAAAAAAGAAGAAATAATCCGATGACGCCATTATACCCATTTTCTCTCGCGCATTTGTCTTGGGTTTAATATATATATATATATATATATATATATATATATATATATATATATATAGAGAGAGAGAGAGAGAGAGAGATAGATAGATAGATAGATAGATAGAACCCTCGGCACGAGTAGGATGTGATATAATGTAAATTTCTTAAGCGGGTTTTACCAGGTTTAAATTTCGAGTTTTTCTTCTCCTAAACTGGTTACCTAGCCATGGTTAAAGAACCCAGTCCGCCCTACTATTTACTCATAAATGGAGGGAGAGTAGTTGGATTTCTACCTCTCCAAATGGTATTAGCACTGTGCGAAATGCAAACAGCCCCGTCCAGGATTTGAACTCGGGTTGATGAGTATTTCATACGACTCTAACCATTACACCACGCACCTCCATTAATAATTCTAATATCAAATTATAAGACGTCTATAAATAAACTCTTTTGTTCATTAATTAAAAACCAATAAGGGACCAAGACACAGAAGACTGCCCAAGATCAAGAAACACATGAAAGTCAGCCAATAGTCCAAATAGTAGAATGAACAGATAGACAGATCCAGCACAAAACAGATAACAGCTACTCAGATCCATAGATAAATATACATATACATATATATATATATATACATATACATCCATTGGAAGCGCGTGGTGTAATGGTTAAAGTCATGGGAAATGGACTTGTCGCCCCGAGTTCAAATCCTAGACGTGGTAATGGTATTTCACTTAGCGCTAATACCCTTGGGAAAGGTATGATTCATACTCTCACTACAGCTATAGGTAAATAGTAGGGCAGACAATTCTATTTATATATACAGCAAAATAGCGATTTACAGTGTGAACGGGAAGGATAATTTTCACACTGATATTAAAAATTTGATTTTAATAAATATGTGCTTAGTATTATTGATTTCTAATTGTTTGATTTTATTTCAATAGATATGAGCAAAAATCTCTTAGATAAATCTGAACAGAAATCCATTAACAAGAAGAAATAACAGTAATTTTATCCTTTACTTACTTTAACTAAATAGTTAAATCAGGAAAATTCAGTAATGAAAGACGGGAGTGGTGGAAAATGATGGAAGATTTAGTTTTAAAGTTGTGCTGTTTTTCGAATAGGAATGCAAATTAAATGATTTGAAACAGAGGGAGTCTCTGTTTCAAATCATTTAATTTGCATTCCTATTTAGTTTTATTAGTATTTCTAATTTAATACATTTCATTACATTAAAACTTAAATACTTGCGCCCGGGGGAGGGGGTGCATATTTTTGCTAGTTATTATAATATAGGAATAACTTAAGCAATATAACTGTAAATTTGTATTAAGAATAGTTAGTACATGTTATAATTGCTTACAAATGATTATCATTAGTTACTTGAAACCGTATAATTGCTTTTTAAAAAAGACTGGCTTCAGTATTTAAAAACAAAACAACAAAAATGGTTGACATACCACAAAACCAACCAACCAACCAACCAACCAATCATGCTTTCTTTCTTTCTTTCTTTCTTTCTTGGTTAGGCAACCGGTCTAGGAGAAGGAAAACTGTGAATTCAAACCTGTTGAACTCCGCTTAAGAAATTGACCTTGTGTCACATCCTACTCGTGCGGAGGGGTTGGTAAATATATATATGTATAGTAAAAGTAAAGCAAAGTCGTCAGGGCGGCCTAAAGTCGGTATCAGTCAGACAGCGAGGGAGTCCATCCCCTTTTCAATAGCGCTAGACCAAGGAGATTATTTTAGCATCTGAGGTAGAGCGCCACACCTACCATCAGCTCCTTACTTTATCGCACAGATCCCCGTACTACTCATATGCTGAGTTGACGAGGACCGGTATCGAACTAGGAACCTTGTGGTTTCAAGCCAAACGCTCTACCGACTAAGCTAACCCGGCCCTTTATATATGTATACATCCATAGATTTACTATACGATATACATCACTACGTCGATTTAATGAATGGCTATGTAACAATAAAATATTTTCCAAGTTTCGAGCACTTTTATAAACACGTGTCGCTTTGTTGTCAAAACGGAACGGATGTGCTGAACTTAAACGTTTCAGTATTCGTGTCATTTCAGATGAAACTTATATTCTGGGATTGTGACTATTGACATAAAAAAAGATGAAACTAACTCGACAGGATCATCTGGTGGCAATGAGGAGATTACGATGTTACGGTTTTTGTTTTGGTTCCCAAGGTGCCAGCAGCCGGCAACACGTCACTGGGGACTGAATAACGAGTCCAGAGGTTTTTTCTCCAGAGGGCCATGAAAATTGAAGTAAAAACAACAGAAGCGACAACAGCAACAATAAGATTCAACTTTTATCACACAGGGGAGATACATAGTTTTTTTTAAAGTTTAAAAGGCGCCACTTTAAAAAAAATGTGCTCAGGGGAATGTCCGTACCTTTTGCTTCCCATCTAGCTACGCCACTTATATGTTTGATTAAACGGTTTAGAATCTATGTAAATAAAACACACACACACACACACACACACACACGCACACACACACAACACACTCACACACACGCACGCACACAGATGTACACGCATATCCACAAGCTCGCACCTACATATATCTCTTATTATAATGGAGATTAAATGCTTTCCTGTCTGTAACCGAAACTATGTCACTACTTACATCACAATACTGTCAGGAAATGCGTAAGTTTAACAATGAGTGTTTAATTTGTAGTCAAAATAATTAATTCAAAGAATAGAATAAATCTCATTCATTAACGATGTGTCTATGAGAATCTGAGTTAGATTTGCCTCAAAACAGCCCATGTTATTAGTGCGTTGAAAATCCTGCAATGTGTCTTCTATATCCCTAAGAAATAAAGTTTTACCTTGGGTTATTGATCTCTAAAATTATTGTTTAATTCTACAGCGTATTAAAATCAATCCCATGAATGATTTTATATTGAAACCAAGTAAAATATAACTAAGTGTAATTTTTTGTTAATAAGCGTTCACATCTAATTTAGTTAGTCTTTCTAAATTTAATAAATTTCTGTGGTATACTAAGAAACGGAAGCACCGTTTCTACCATTGTTTTTGTTATGAAACGGAAGCACCGTTTTCAGCCATCTTTTTTAGTTGTGAATGAAAGGCGGAAGTGATCACTTCTCGTGGTTAACGTCAACTGGACGACTCGTATTATTATTTCGCTAAGCGCGTTACAACAGTTTCATTACATTAATACTTAAACACTTACGCCCGGAGGGTGCATATTCTTGTTAGTCCTTAAAAGTAAAGTGTCAACTGTTTATTTATTTGTTTGTCCGTATCAGTGGTTGAAATAAAAACCATGTCACCAAAAAAGCTAAAACCTATTTTGATAACTAAACAGTGTGTGTGTAAATTATGTATACTAGCAAATATATGCACCCTCCAGGTGCAAGTATTTAAGTTTTAATGTAATAAGATATTACATTAAATTAGAAAGGCTAATAAAACTAAATAAGAATGCAAATAAAAAGATTTGGAACAGGGGGATATAATTGAAAAATAGAACAACTGAAACTTTTCCATAACTCCCGTCTTTCATAACTAAATTTTCCTAATTTAATTATTTAGTTAAAATAGGAAGTAAAGAATAAAATTACAGTTATTTTTTCTTGTTAATGGATTTCTTTTAAGATTTAGCCCCAAGACTTTTGCTTTTATTCATTAAGATAAAACCAAACAATTAGAAATCAATAATACTGAGCACATATTTATTAAATTCAAATTTTTAATATAAACAAAATTGCATGTTATTAGTATGTAGATAAGGCAAACCGTATTAATAATGTAAAACAATTTTATTAATAATTGAGATTTAAATAAAAATAATAATCATGGAGAATGTGACGTAAATACTTAAGGGAATTGTGACTTGAGTAGTGATATAGTTTTGGTTACAAAACAAACACACAATCTCCATTATAATAAGATAATCACTTGTAAAATCAGGTAATTTGCATTAACGCATGTATAGAAAAGAGAGCAAAATAGGCACATGCTTTTATCCAAAAACGGGGAGTCCCCGTTGTTCAGTGGCTAATATGCTCGACTGCATCACTATTTTAAGCGACTTATAACTCCAGTCGCGCTATTACGTTCAGTTTCTTACTAATGCCCATGAGAAAGGTATGAACCTTCTCATCCACCGACTCTAGGTTAAATAGTACCATTACCGGTCATCTACAAGGATGGCTGATATACAATTAATCAAGAAACCAAACTAAACTTATATTAAAAAAAGTTATAAGAGTTATATATATATTGGAGGTCACGTTGTGTAATAGTTATCTTCGTATAATATTGCTACGGTGACACGAATTCAAATCCTTGATGATGCCAGTTGCATTTTACATGGCGCTAATATCATTGGGAAAGGTATTACTCCAACTATTCTCCGTTAACTATGGGTAAATAGTACTGAAAACTGGATACAGGAACCTTAGTAAGGCAACTGGTGTAGGAAAATAAAAACTCTGAATTCAATCCTATTAAACTCCGCTTAAAACTGACCTTGTGTCACACCCTGCGTGTGTGGAATGGTTGCTAAATATATATAAAAATCGTCTGGGCGGCCTAAAGTCGGTATCAGCCAATCAGCGAGGGAGTCTACCCCCTTTTCACTAGCGCTAGACCAAAGAGATTGTTTTTTTTTGCACCTGAGGTGGAGCACCACACCTATTATTAGCTCCTTACTTTACCGCACATATCCCTGTGCTACTCATACGCTGAGTTGGCGAGGACCGGAATCGAACTAGAAACCATGTGGTTTCTAGCCGAACGCTCTACCGACTGAGCTAATCCGGCCCTACTAGCTAACCCGGCCCTAAATATATATATAACTGTTATATATTCTCTATATAATACAAAAAATCGAACACATTCCATAAGGTGTTGATTTCTTACCAGGCGCTCCTCGTAGTACTTGCCTCATGTCAAACTTAGCCAAGCTTAGTAAATAACTACACAACCTGAATCGATATTTTCTTTTCTAGTTAATTTGCTTTTATTTTAGCGTTGCATTTGTCTAAAAAAAATAACTGATAAACTCACGCCGTAACGATCCGGGAGACGAGTACACAGCACTTGTAATGTATTTGCCACTCTCCACTCGTACCTGTTTCAGTATATGCATAAATGAAGTACGCTGCCTACTTCTTTAGCGAACTCTTATCAGTATAGTGAAGAAAAATGTAATGCTAAAGCAAGTGGAAGGACAGCCCATGCATATTAATGTGCATATCATAAGGATCATTTAGAAAGGCGCGGCATCTGGGGATAATCTGCCCAGCTGACTAGTCCTGGAGGAGATGCGAACATTTGGGGATGGGGTTACTAGAATTAAGGGGTTGTGTCGTCTGTTGTCTCGGGAGCATCTTCAGGAACAGTGGCACCAAAGTGTACGGTTTTATTTCAGTCAACAACAGATAAAATAGCGTTTCCATTAGTTTGCCGAATATTCTGGGTATATCAACAGAGGCAGGCCAAAGTGAATTTACTTGTAAGCTTATGCTCCCTACCTCCATCTCTCTATTCCTCTTCTCTCCCTCTCTCTCTCCCCCTCTCTCTCTCTCTCTCTCTCTCTCTCTCTCTCTCTATATATATATATATATATATATATACTATAGTGTGGGATTGTCACTGTTTCAGCTTTAAATGGAACTGTGGGTCAAAATGCAGTATTATTGGAAGAGTGCTCAATATAGAAATAGAGCTGTTATATAATATAATAAAATAAATATATAAAGGTTTTGCATATTTATTTGGTGACAAAGGAACAGTCACAACCATTTTGGTTTCATGCATGCGTATGCGCAAACAATCTTCAGGTGACGTTGATTCAAAATGGTTGTGACTGTTCCTTTGTCATCAAATAAATAATATGTAAAACATTTATATATTTATTTTATTATAACGTAATGATAAAAAATTGAGATGGACATTTTTTTTCAATTTTAAGATTTTAAAATCTAAATAAAGACGTATACCAAGCTGGATAACTCATATTTATTTATCAACCCCTTCGTCCGAGCTGGATGTGACACAAGGTCAATTTCTTAAGGGCGGTTTACCAAGTGTTCCTTCTCCTACACTGTTTGCCTAGCCAAAGTTAAAGAGCTCAGTCTGTCCTATTATTTATCCATAGCTGGGGATAGATTAGTTGGATGCATACCTTTCCCAATGGTATTAACGCTATGTGATAAGCAAACAGCTGCGTCCAGGATTTGAACTTGATTTGACGTGTCCATTTCCTAAGACCCTAGCCATTTCACCACGTATCTCCTGGATAATAATAAAGATAAAAAAAGAAGTGGAGGTCCGTGGTGTAATGTTTATCGTTGTAGCAAATAGAACCGTCAACCCGAGTTCAAATCCTGGACGAGGCTGCTTGCATTTCACATCGCACTAATACCCTTGGGAAAGATTAATCAAAGTTTTCTCCCTCCAGCGATAGGTAAATAGTAGGTCAGACTGGGATCTATAACCGTGGCTAGTCTAGGCGAAGGAAAACTTGTTAAACTCCGCTTATATATATATATATATATATATATAT
>CM042138.1:135980871-136028371 GCA_023376005.1 Doryteuthis pealeii | reverse complement strand
GTGAATGTGACGTCAATTACTAAGGGAATTGTGACTTGAGTAGTGATTTAGTTTCGGTTACAGACAGAAAAACACACAATCTCCATTATAATAAGGTATATATATATATATATATATATATATATGTGTGTGTGTATATGCATATATATATATATGTATTGCGTAATAATATTCTATCACGTGAACACGCATCACGTTATACAAATGCCGGTTCAGCCTCTTTTCGATATTCATCCGTTTGAGGATTGCCTAATATGTATAAACCTTTAACAATTAGTACCATAACATTTTATTCTAGATTTTAACCTGCTCTGATAATTTAGCATTAAACATTTTTCATATTTGCTATTCCTCCTTTTATATATATATATATATATATATATATATTATATATATAATGTTATTTATATTTTTGCTTGAAGGCTGTTACAATGCGTATATCGTATAAAATTCGATAATTAATGAAAATAATCATGACAAGCGAACCCGGCAAATATCGCCCACTACGTAGAACATTGTACAGCAGCCGTTTCAACTTTATTAAGTGTCATCAGCGATGTATACTTACGATTTCCCTCCGACATATATATATTCATTATAGTGTACAATAGAATTAAGGTGCGATTATTTCTTATTGGTTTCCAAGCAAGCATGTTAGTCACTTTTCGCCAAGCCAAGAAAAGTATCTAACATGCTCTTACACCCGTAATCGAGCACTTTATTTTCAATTCCTCAATACTAGAAAAAGACTACTAACTATATATATATATATATATATATATATATATATATATATATATATATCCGCAGTTGGAGAAAATAGGATTCGCAGAATATAACAGTAAAACATTTTTCTCGTGCTTCATTCCAAACGACCTTTAATTGAAAGTAAACTTTCATCACTTTCCTTTAGCTATTTGCATTATTTAAATATATAGTTCATGACATTTCCATCTAATATATATATATATATATATATATATATATATTTACCAATCTCGTCTTATCGGCCGGGTTTCACACATGGTTTGCGGAGGTTTGAATTTTAGATTTTTCCTTCTAGAATTGTTAACATGCTAAAGTTACGGTCCAGCGTGTCCTACTATTTACCCACAGCTGGAGGAAGGATAGTTGGGGTTGATACTTCTCTCAATGATATTACTGTTTTGTAAAAAGCAAATAGTCTCATCTAGGATGTGAACACGTTTCGCTGTCCATTTTCTTACTTCAAAAGAACAAGAAAACATCTCGAAACTAAAACAAACTGTAGCAAAATTCTAATTCAAGGAATAAATACGTGGGTGGTCTCCCTTGAAGGATACTCAGGACCATTCTTAAAATGGGCTATGAACGAACTGAAACAGATAGAACATTGAACATGTTATTACATCCGTATAACTACAACTTGATTCATTGATTAATTTTAACGGCCACCACACCTCCACCACCACCACCACCACCACCACCAATCATCATCATCATCATCATCATCATGTCGCGCCGACAGCACGAATATCCATAACAATCTCTCGCCAACCCTTTCTATCATTCATTTCTCCCGGGAGATCCTTTGCGCGGATACTGAATGCCGCGCAGAGGATCTCTCGGGGGCAATGTATGTTTTTGCTGGGCCGCTCACACTGGCGAGCCCATGTGATGGCTTTCACAGAAGAACGTCACTTATGAGTTTATACTTGCTTTTCCAGGAGTGTTCGGCGTGTCTTGTTCGCCCAACACGGATAGTTTGTGTGATATGGGGCAGGTGGCCGTACAGCTGTTTTCTCGTGGAGTGTTGTTTCCATGTCTTGTTTAAGATTGCACGCAGCTTTCTTGTGCAACTAACGTCTAGTTTATTCTCCAGTCGCTTCGGCAACCAGTCTAATGTTCTATTTCTCTGAATGTTTGAGGTGAGGTTTGATGATTAGTATTATCTGTGTTATTCGGACTATGAAAATGAAGACAATAGTTCGAATAACACAGATAATACCAGTCTAATATTATTTTATACTTCAAGTTGTTCATTATACATTCGCATTCATATTTTTTGGCGTAGTTCATTAAAGTTTTATTTTTAAACATTCTTATTTGACCTCTAACTTTTGCCCCGAACAGGCACGACTAATCTGGGAGTGGATCTGGGAATAATGGCAAGGAATGCATAACTCAAAGCTCTCCCGATCTTTACTTAATAGATATTAAAAGAATTGCGTATCATGGCTCTGAAAACAGAACTCTATTCACTCAAGCAGAATTTAAGTCACGCTATTTGCAGTAAGATATGAAGATATTTCCCGCACTTGGACATAGAAATTGAGCGTAGGTGTTTGAAGCTAAAGTTATGTTGTATGTAATTGTGGGAAATTTGATCCAACCTGGCGGTAAAGTACATCACAGAAGTATTGAAGAGAAAAGAAAAATGTTCAGTTTTCAGTGAGGCAGTGACATCATTGGAAATGTAATTTCACTAGGCGTATATATATATATATATATATATATATATATTATATATATATATATATATATAATTATATACTTTTAAGAGTGCTCAATATAGGTCATATATATATATATATATATATATATATATATATATATATACGGGTCACGTTTTTTCTAGTATATATATATATATATATACTAGAGAAAACGTAACCCGTTGGGTCACCCATTGAGCCCGGATTATATTGTAGGAAAAACCCCATGATAATATTATTTCGCTAATTTAAAGTTTTCCCAAACTGCCCAAATAAGTTATTGAAACTGGAGTAAACATGTTCATTTGAACAAAGGAAAAACAAGAGAAGGGTCACTTGGTTAATTAATTTCTAATTACAGGTAATTAGGATTTCTATCATGGATATCATGACAATCTCTCGCCAAACTTACCCTATCATTCATTGCTCTCAGGAGGTCCTCTGCACAGCATCCAATATCTGCACAGAGTTGGCCAATGTACGTCTTTGCTCAACGGTCCACACTGGCGTGCCTATGTGCTGGTTTCCATAGAAAAATGTCACTTACAAGTTTGTCTTTGATCCTCCAGCAGTGTCCAGCATGTCTTGTTCAACTTACTTGGATGGTTTGTGTGATAAGTGGAAAGTAGCTATACAGCTGCTTTCTCGTGGATTGTTGCTCCCACAACTTGTGTAAAATTATATAATGCATTCTTGTTCTCTAGGCGCTATGTTAGTGGTGCAGTCGTACAGTAGCAATTATACAACTATGACTTGGAAGAAAACTTTTTTCAGTGAAAGGGTGGAGGGAGTCAACGTTTGCTCATTTGAATAAAATTCCATAATTTTTAAATATCTAGAAAAATCATTAACTACCTCAACATGAAATATTTTTAATTAAAGATTTATCTATTTAAAAAAATCAGACACGTTTTCCGAATTTTAGATATTCATTTTTTTTCTTTTACTCACGAATGTTCTCATTTATTTACAGCAGACTATAAAAATTACTGGAAGCAAATAAAAAAAGAGTCGCCTTCAGCTATGATTTTTCTTAAAAAAGATTGTGCGACAGTTTTTAGGGTTATTAACTTAAACAGTAAAAACACTTTTTGGAACAAATGTAATTGTTTAAAAGTGTAATGAAAAAATTAGATATGTAACTTATTTTTTTTTTACCGATGCCCATTATGTTACTACTTTTCGACTAAAACAAAAATCTGACCTTAAATAATGGATTTAAATAATTTCAATTCGTTTTTATGTTGAAAATGAGCCAAAATTTTGGTGCATATCACATTAATGCGTCCTGGCCTCCTGCCCTCCAAAAAACGCTACTTATGAACTCCCTAGCTGTTCGAAAGACTTTTCCCCGAAAATTTAATGAGATATGAAATCGATATTTTGCACCCCAAGTCTTTTCTCGACAAATAAATGTAAATACTTTACCCTTTCCCTCTTTAAAATAGTTCTTTTTAGCGGTTTGAATGCATTTTTATCGACAAATAACTTTTTAAGTGGTTTGAAGGCGTTAAAAAGTAAGCCATCTCTAGGGTTTTTCATCGACTAGCAAATGTATATACCCCCCCCCCAAAAAAAAATATTTTTTATTTTTTCGGTATTTTCATTTTATTTTAATTCCAAACAACTGTCACGAATTTTTTTTTAAACAAATACGACCGAGTTTCGAATTAACTTTTCGGGAAAAACGCCTTCAAACAGCTAGGGAGTTCATAAATAGCATGAATCGAATTTTCCGCAGGCATCGCGTAGCGTTTTTTAAGGCAGGAGGCCAGGACGCATTTATGCGATATGCATCAACATTTTGGCCGTACAATTTAATAAAGAAGAAATATAGCCAGATAATTTAAAAGATGTAAATAAATTTAAGTGGAATTAAATGTAAATGACAATTAAAATAAACAAAAGACAATTTATTTACTAAAAGAATAAGTAAATGAAATTATTAATAAGACAATACAACTGGATAATTTGGTAGCTGAAAATGTAATTTTAATCAACTTATTGGCGGACCTGAACTTTCAGAACCCCCCACCCCCATCTAAAATTTTCGTTTTTCATTTTTTTCATTTTTTTCAACGGATTATTATCGATTGCACACCAATCTATCCGATTGTAAAAAAGAAATTTAAAAAGTTATTTATTTTTCGAGTTTTCAGGGGTGCTCAGTTCCCCCTATAAGTTTATAGTAAACCGATCCCCCATATCGGAACCGCTGAAAAAAATTTTTCTTTGTAATTTCTTTTCTTTTTCTTCAATGGATTATTATCGTTTACACACCAATTTATCAGATTGTAAAAAAAAAATTCTAAAATGTTCTTTATTTTTCGAGTTTTCAGGGGTGCTCATTTCCCCGTATAAGTTTATAGTAAATCGATCCCCCATATCGGAACCTCTCTATCTTAATTAAGGTGACACAGAAAAAACAGAACCCACAAATTTTGTAATAAAACTGTTAATTTTAACTAGGGGGGTTAGGGTTAGGGTTAGGGTTGGGGTTTGGGGTTAGGGTTGGTGTTGGGGTTTAAGGTTAGTTTAATGGGAAAATAAATAAATAATTTGGGTTCTGTTTTTTCTGGGCCACCCTAACTTTGACACCTTTGCGCCAGTTTTCTTTCGAGATGTTCAGATATGGGGATCGATTTACTATAAACTTATACGGGGAAATGAGCACCACTGAAAACTCGAAAAATAAAGAACTTAAAAATTTTTTTTTTTTTTACAATCCGATAGATTGGTGTGCAATCGATAATAATCCATTGAAAGAAGAAGAAAAAAAATTAAAAACAAAAATTTTAGATGGGGGGGGGGCGCTCTGAAAGTTCAGGTCCGCCAACTTATTTTCTAATAAACTCTTGATTTATTGTTTTGTATTAAAAACTATAGGAAACATAAAAATAATGTAAAATAAGATGCATATATTAACATTACCGACAAAATACTTAGTTACCATAAAAAGGTATTGTTTTTTTTCCTCATTTAATCCGTAAAATTGTTAATCGCAAAACATTACAAATCTTAATTTGATAACAAAATAAGTTGATTTGGAAATTGCACCCCTCTTTTTAAAAAAATTTAAGACCGTTTATTTTTACTTGTATTAAGAAATATTGATAGCGATTATCATTTATGGATTTGGAATGGTAACAATTAAAGAGGGTGTGACAATTTAAATGGATCATGGAATTTTATTAACCTACAGGTCGTCGCTGAATCTTGGTATGCAATAAGTCAGTAGTTATAAGTCTCTATCACAATGACTCTCTCACCCCTGCTTACTCACGCGGAGAGACTAATATACATGAACGGAGAAGGTAATCAAGACATAGACAGAGGGTGAGTAAGAGATTGGGGAGGTTTTTTTTTACCTAATTGCTAATTATGACTCATTAAACCAATTCATTCATAAGTTTCAAAAATAAAGGAAACATCTCCACACTCAACGGCAAGCCTCTTAAGCCAGTAGAACAATTCACGTACCTGGGTGGTAATATCTCCTCCACAGAGAGCGATGTTAATACACGGATAGCAAAAGCATGGTCGGCCACAAATAGATTATCAGTCATATGGAGGTCCGATCTCCCTGACAAGTTAAAGCGACAGTTCTTCCAGGCTGTGGTTGTGTCGTACTGCTATATGGTCGCACCACCTGGACCCTAACAAAGCGTCTTGAGAATAAGATAGATGGGAGCTGCACAAGAATGCTGCGCGCAGTCTTGAACAAGACATGGAAGCAGCACCCCACAAGGAAACAGTTGTATGGTTACCTGCCCCCCATCTCACTAACTATCCGAGAGAGACGGACAAGACATGCAGGACAATGCTGGAGAAACTGTGGATGCCAACACATGGACATGCAAGTGTGGGGCGTCCAGCAAGGACCTACATTGACCAGCTATGTGAGGATGCTGGTTGCTCCACAGAGGAGCTCCCAGGTGCAATGAATGATAGGGAAGGTTGGCGAAAGATTGTCCTGGATACTCGCACATATATGATAAAAAGAATTGGGGCTTGCCATAAGGGCAATAGGGTTGGGGAAATCATATAGGTGCTAGGACTTGACGTGACCAGCCGATTGATTAGAGGAGGCACAATAAAGATGAGGGCAACAGTTCGAAAAATCAAAACTTAACTGTTACATAGTGTTGTAGAGAAGAATTGATACCACTCTAGAATAGAATGGACTGTTCTATTCCCAATAAAGACGACTGACGATTAATCCTCGGGGGCCTGTCTTTTCTAGCAAGACCAGCTATTTGACTGTTCACTAATTGTTGTACGTTACCAAATAAACTCAATTTTTAATAAGTTAAGATCGAGTTATTATTTAACATAACCACTCTCTGTAGCATTACAATACATAGTTTACACCGGGTCTAATTCTTGTTACGTCACAAACACGCGACAATCTGGATTTAAAAACACTAATGTGAGAAAACGTTAGAGAAAACCTACAAAAAATTCTAAATATTTCTAAAATGAAAAAAAAAAAAAAAAAAAAAAAAAAAGCCCCCCCCCACAAAAACAAAAACAAAAAAAAACAAATAAAAAAACAAAAATGAAATAAAACAAAACAAAATAAAATTAAAAAAAACCCTAAAGTCTTCTCTATTTCGTTTATCTTCTTTTTTTTTCTTAGAAATATTTTGAATATTTGAAGTTATTTTTCTATAACGTTTTCTTACATTACATTAGTGTTTTTTTTTTTAAATTTAGATCGTCGCGTGTTCCTGACGTAACATGACGTATCTTTTAAAGATAAATATCATCTTTACACTTTAAAAATTATCAGGGATGGTAGAAAGCGTTCAGGGAGAAAATTTCGGTCACTTTTTGCATAAACTTGAACCGAAGATTTAAAAAGAACAAAAAAAAAACAAAAAACAAAAAAAAAACAAAGACTCAGCAAAAAAATCACCCCCCCCAAAGAAACAAAAGCCTCTGTCTAATAAAAACTAAAACAAAACAAAATAAAATATACTATTGCGGTTTTAACGATACAATTACACACACAGACACACACACACACATATATAGATATATATGTGTGGATATATATATATATATATATATATATATATATATAGACATGATATCATGAAACCTGGTCTCCCTATAGATAAGGAGAAATTCCATTGTTATAGTAATAAGAGGCCTTACTCGCTTTCTTTCTTTTCTGTTTGCCAAAGAAAAAGATTTTACTTAACTTCTGAACAACGTCATTTTTTTTCTTTGCTTCTTTGCTGGTTGCTTAGTTCGTTCGTCTGTTTAGATCAGAATGTCCGATCGAAATGTCTCTATTTGCTGTTTCAATAATAAGATCAGAGTGTAGTTTCTGTACATGTTCAAATGTAATTTATCATTTTACAGAAAAAACGTAAAATGAATTAAAATGATTATGTATCTATCTATCGTTGTCTTTTTATCAATCAATCAATCAATCTATATATCAATATATCTATCTATCTATAACGGTCTTTTTATCTATCTATCTATCTATCTATCTATCGATCTATCAACTGTTATTTCAGCGTTCGTTGTATTTTTCAATCATCCAAGAACGCTAGTCTTTCATTCAACAATTTTAAAATAAACTAAGCAAATGACTCTCACACTTTTCTTATTCTCCCTGATAAATTCATTATTCCTCAAATTAACAAAAGCCCTGATGACGATCTATTGAAACAGATCGAAACACTGCAAGCGTATGCGAAATAAACATTACTCGTTTTATGAACTTGTGTTTTTTCAATTTTTCATTATATTACATACTCTCGGATTCACTTCCACTTTCTCTTCATATATCTATCTATCTATCTATCTATCTATCATAGTCTTTTTATCTATCTATCTATCTTTCTTTCTTTTTTTCTTTCCTTCTTTTAAGAAACATCTACACAAAAATGTAAATAGGAAAGTACAATGAACACGATTCCCTAAGGTCAAGACATAAAATAACGCTAGACGGGTTGATATACCGTTAGAATCTACCAATCAACCATAGCCAATGCATGGCCAATTTAAGAGAAGTTATGAAACCAGTCTCGATGCTTTTTGGCGAAAGATAGAATCATACAGAGGGAGCACCTTCTATACTTAACATAACTATAAGTTTAGGATTTCTTGTTGTTTTCTAAACTGTAAGTTTATCTCATGGGAAGATTTGAGGACATGGAGGACATTAAAATATAGACGGCACGGATTCATGTCATATAAACAGAGATATCTTTGCGGTAATTTGATCAATGGAAAAAAACCCTGCTAGAATTACAGTGTTGAATGCCACTATTTTGATGAAAATACTGGAATATTTAGTGGTATATATATATATATATATATATATATATATATATATATATATATGAGGAAGAATGAATACAGAAGAAGAATAGAATGGATAATAAAAGATGAATTTAATCAATATCACTTACACATGTGTTTCGGTCAATTCATCTATGTGAAAATATTTCGCATACAGAGAAGATTCGACCTTCATCAGAGTGAAATTTTATTTTAATAATCTCTTTTTTTTAAATAATTTTTTATTTTAATAATTTTTTATTTTAATAATTTTTATTTTTATTTTTTTAATAAATAATATTTTAATAATTCAAAATAAAAGGATTCCTCTCTGTATGCGAAATATTTTCACACAGATGAACTGACCGAAACACATGTGTAAGTGATATTGATTAAATTCATCTTTTATTATCCATTCTATTCTTTCTTTTCTTTATTCATTCTTCCTCATATTGTCGGATTCATTTCCAATTTCCATTTTTACACACACACACACACACACACACACACACACACATACACACACACACACACATATATATATATATATATATATATATATATATGCTAACGAGCACCAAGGAACAACCAAAGGAGGAATGCAATGATTCTTCACTAAGGATCGTTCTTGCTTAACACAAAGGATATCCGCTGAACAGCGCACTTGCTTGATGCCTAAAGGATGGCCATAAAATCGTAACAATCATTATTCGTTGGTCTTGGTAAATGCAGTTTTCATCTCCATACTTTTTGAAAACACCTCGTATATAGACAAATTCACGCATGCACAAACAAACACATGCATACACATACGCGCGCACGGGTAAGTCACAGTGGCGTAGTTGCTATAGGGCTGGACTGTCGAATCGGAGTAAGCAAGTTCGAACTCCAGTCGGAATATTACATTCAGTTTCAGACTAATCCCCTTGGGAAAGGTATGTATAACCTCAACTCCCCAGCGACGGTTAAATAGTATCCCTACTGTTCTTCTACGAGGATAGCTTTGTCATTACATAACTCTCAGAGGTCGATATGCCATTAAACAAAGAAACCACAAACACACAGACACAGACACACACACACATATATATATATACATACATATACATTGAGAGAGAGAGAGAGAGGGAGAGAGAGAGAGAGAGAGAGAGAGAGAGAGAGAGAGAGAGGGGAGAGAGGGGGGAGTAAGCTGGAGTGAAAAGGAAGAGAGATGAGACAGAGATACGCAAACGAGTATATATATTTACCAACCCCTCTGCACGAGCAGATGCAACACAAGGTCAATTTCTTAAGCGGGTTTAACACGCCTGCATTCAGAGTTTTCCTTCTCATAGACTGTTTACCTAGCCATGGTTAAAGAGCTCAATATGTCCTGATATTTACCCATAGCTGGAGGGAGAATTGGATTCGTACCTTTCCCAAAGCGCCGTGTGAAATCCAAACAGCTTCGTCCTGGAATTGAACTCGGTCGACGAGTCAATTTCCTACAACTCTAACCATTAGACCACGCATCCCCAAACGAGTATAGTTGTATATGAAAAACTTATATTTTCAGTGGTTATATTTGCTCATATTCTTACTAGTCCTAATACACACGCGCCTGCACATACATACACGCATGCACACACATATGCACTTACACAAAAAGACATAGATACGCTTATGGTCACATATGAGTTCATGTGTGCATAATTTTGAATGCAAATTGCACTCGTGTGCATTCATGTACAGTACACATGATAAAAGTTAACATAGATAACATAGATACACATAACCACATCACATACACACACACACACACACACACACAGAGAGAGAGAGAGAGAGAGAGAGAGAGAGAGAGAGAGAGAGAGAGAGAGAGAGACATATATATATGTATGGGTGAAATAAGAGAAATTAATCCGAGAGTATGTGGAGAAAAGTAGACAAACACGGGATGTTGTAGAAAATGAATGTTTATTGTAGATAGTGATATCAACGTTGTAACGTTTCGGTCTGTTAGACCTTCTTCAGGACTTTGGATTGAGTTCTTGCGTCAATGGTGAACATTTTCATACTGGTGAATTAGGAGGTCGTGAATAAGGGGAGGGGTGGTCAGTTGTTGGTGTTAGCAACCTTTTTAGTAGGAGATTTTCCTCTTTTTCTCAGATAGGTGTATAGCAATGGGGTTCTGATATTGATGCTACAGGTGTTAGGTGTTATGTCAGAACCCCATTGCTATACACCCTATCTGAGAGAAAAGGAAAATCTCATACTACAATCCTCTGCTAAAGCCAACAACTGACCACCCCTCTCCTTATATGTATGTATATTTATCAATACTCGCATGAAGAGGATATGGCACAAGGTCAGTTTTAGGCTGAGTTCAACAGGTTTGAATTCTGATTTTTCTTTCAAGGCCAGTACCAAGGTTAAATAGTCTAGTCCGCCCTACTATTTACACAGAGTTGGAGGAAATAGCTTTCACGACAGTATTAGTGGTATATGAAATGGAACCGGCTTTGTCAAGGATTTGGACTCTTTTCTCTTCCTACGATAAAAACCGTTACACACACACACACACACACACACACACACTCTCTCTCTCTCTCTCTCTCTCTCTCTCTCTCACACACACACACACACTCACACACACACACATACATACACACATTAGGTGCTGGGTTAGCTCAGTCGGTAGTGCGTTCGGCTAGAAACCACAAGGTTCCTAGTTCGATACCGATCCTCGCCCACTCAGCGTATGAGTAGCACAGTGATCTGTGCGGTAAAGTAAGGAACTGACCCCAAAACAATTTGGTCTAGCGCTAGTGAAAAGGGGATAGACTCCCTCGCTGACTGGCTAATACCGACTTTAGGCTGCCCCGACGACTTTACTTTACTTATATATATATACATACACACACACATACACATACACACGCACACAAACACACACGCATACATACACACACACACACACACACACACATATATATATATATATATATATATGTATATTGTAACTGATATTTAAGAACAAAATAATTAATATTCGGAATATATACACATATGAATCTATGCATGCATATACAAGTGTAAACAGGCACACACACACACACACACACACACACACACACACACACACAGAGACAAAGACACACACACACACACGCATATATATATATATATATATATATATATATATATATATATATATATATATAGTACTCACCCAAGTATGTATGTGTGTATTGACTTAGATATACATGCATTATATCTCTGGGTGTTCATATATATATATATATATATATATATATATATATATATATTATATATATATATATACTGTTGCTGATATTTGAGCACAAGCATAGAAATTAATATTCGGATGCACATATTGATATATTTATGAATATATTTATGTTTACTTTATGCTATCCATAAATAGATAATGAATATATACGCATATATATATATATATATCTATACATGCATATATATATATATATATATGTACACACACACACACACACACACACACACACACACATATATATATATATATACAAAAGGACACACAAGTATATATATATGCGTGTGTATAGACTTATATGTGTATATATAATTATATGTGCGTGTTTTTATATACATGTATATATAAACACATACATACATGTTTATATATATATATATATATATATATATATATATATATATGTGTGTGTGTGTGTGTGTGTGTGTGTGTGTTGTGAGTTTGTGTGTGTATATGTGTGTGTGTGAAAAACAAAATCCAGAGGAGATATATATATATATGCGGGTGTATAGACTTATATGTGCATATATGTGTGTGTTTTTATATATATATGTATATATAAACAGAAAACTCATACATATATACATACATGTATATATATGTATGTGTGTGTTTGTGTGAGTATGTGTGAGTGTGTGAGTGTGAGTGTGTGTGTGTGTGTGTGTGTGTGTCTATTTATGTGGTTCTGTATGTCTATATCTATTTGTGTTCATGCATGTCTATAATCATTTATTAAATTTGTGATGCATATATTTGAATATAACAAACTGGATTCGTGATTAAATCAGTCGGATTTAGCGCTCGGATCGGACGTTCCACTGATTTCATTTGCATATTGATTGGTTTTCGTGTTGCGTAAATGCGGAAATCATAGAAAGAGATGTCTAGTCCCTCATCACAGCACCAACTAAGGGTCGGTAAGCAACCTCGCCACGTTCAGCATGCCCGTGCCTAGATAGGTGGTAACATAGGACTATTTATTTAGATTCAGTTCTGCACGTATATAATCTATATAAACATTATGTATACATACATACTTACATACATGTATACATGTTTGCAAACGAAAACATTGGTATATATGCTATACACATTATAGTGTATAGTAATACAGTACTAACTATAAATTTGTACTACGCTAATACTTTTAAAATAAAGAAAACATTAATTTTTTTCCAAATAAAAAAGGTTAATTTTCTTGTAATCCAATTAAAAAAGGGTTAATTTTCTTGTAATCCAATTAAAAAACATTAATTTTCTTGTAATCCAATTAAAGAAATGTTAATTTTCTTGTAACCCAATAAAAAACCATTAATTTTCTTGTAATCCAATTAAATCTTTTAAAAATTTTCTTGTAATCCAATTAAAAAACGTTAATTTTCTTTTAATCCAATTAAAAAAAACGTCAATTTTCTTGTAATCCAATTACAAAAAAAACATTTTCTTCTAATCCAATTAGAAAAACGTTTATTTTCTAATCCAAATATATTTAGATGTTTCTAGTGTAAAGTTAGTAAAGTCGACAGAGAGGCATATTGTAGGACGGCGAGGAAGTATATCCCCTTTTCACTAGCGCTAAACCAGGAAGATTGTTTTCACATCTGACCTGGCGCTCCCCACTTTGCCCTTGAGATTTAAGCTGTGTCACTTATGCGCTGAATTGGTAAGAATCGGTATCGAACCCGCAACCTTGTGGTAAACGGATACAATTAGGTGTTATTTATTACCAACGTCTACATCATTAAAGTTTTGTTACCAAAAATATTAATATCTATGGATCAACCCATTTTCAAGACATTTTGTTTTATCCATTTTTGATTGGTACTCAATTTTTTAAATTTATTTTTTAAACCCATGTTTTTCTATTCAACCCATAGATGGGACCCTAATTTTTTTTTAAATCCAAGAAGGCTCCGTTTTCATCAACAATTTCAAATACACCGACCGACCACCAAACAAAAGGGTCTCGAAGATTTCTTATTTTCTGTGATATTTTTATATTTTCCCTCAAACTAACGAAAGCCCCGATGAAGATCCATTGAAACAGATCGAAACACCACAGAGTAGGCGAAATAAACATTACTCGTTGATAAACTTGTTTTTCGATTTTGTCATAATATTACATAGGACCCTGACAGAGTACTAACACTCCGGGTCAGAGTGGACCTGGGAGTAATGGAGGTACTTCACATTCCCAGAGCTCCAGAACTGAAACTTTACCATCAGATAGAGTTTAACATCATACCCAGGAAAATAAGACCCGAGCCACCGCCTTCAAGCACATATATGATAAAACGGATCGGGAATTGTTATAGGGCAATAGCATTGGGACAATCATATAGGTGCTAGGGCTTGACGTCACCATCTGATTGATTGGATGTCTAGCCTAAGTAAAGGCCGAAGTAAAGTAGTGCATTTCCCTCTTGTATTTGATAAAATTCTGATATCTTAAAATCATGAAAAAAAAGCTATCTTTTGTTTGAAACATCGTTAGGGTGTACTTACTTATGGGCGTTACAGTACAATATATTCAGGGTGTTTCATAAAATGAACGCAACGCTACGAATAATAGGATAGATTCTTGTGCTATAATATTAGTTACAGAGCAGAACTGTGGTCAGAGAGGACAGCATTTAACAGTTGAAATAATTGTGTCAAGCACAAGTCTTATTCAAGCATTCATTTCTTTGTATTGCGTCAACTATATCGCTTACCAAGGACGAATGTTGTTTAGACTGATTTCGTTGTAAATATCTCATAAGCACGTGAGAGACAAATTCAGTGTGAAATTTCCACCGTATACTCTTTCCAACACGAGTACAGTATTACGTTTGACAATATTACGTTTGAACAATCTCGTAATCTGAGCGTGTACACGATCGAAAAAAGTTATCTATGGTGTGTACAAGCTTTTGTTCTCCGTATCTTATTATAATGGAGGTTCGGAGTCTGTCCATCCTATTTAATTTGACATTAAATACTTTTTACGTTCAGAGACTTTTCAACTATTTATCGTCGTATGTTTCTATTGATGTAATATTGTTCATTGTTTTATTTCGATTCTTTCTATGATGGTGAACCTCACATCTCTAGGAAAACGTGCCCGTCTGAGCAGAAATGTTGTTCTATAAGTATTAGTTTGTTGCAATCCATTATGTGTCTCTAATTGTTAAGTCTAAAGTAAAATGGACATCTTGACTTTTCAACGTATTGTTTTTGGCAGTGGGTGCAGTCAAGTAAATAAATTCATCTCCATCTTCATCTCCATCTCATCAGCCTTTTTCTGAATCAGTTGCAGTGAAATGAAACACAATTGAAAATAAAGTGTTTGAAGGGATTTCAGGACATCACTCCTTACTATTGCTTGATGATGGTGAATATATCCAATATGCATGAAAATATAAACTGAAACGCTCGAACGTCGGCAGAATTATTTATTCTTTCATGAATAAACACACTCATTCTCAGAATATGTTTTTTGTTGTTTGTATTCAATATAATTCATACTTACTGTTGGATTTATTCTTATTTTCCTTACACACACACACACACACACACACACACATATATATATATATATATATATATATGTGTGTGTGTGTGTGTGTGTGTTGAAAAAATGAATAAAGGAAAGAAAGTATAGAATGGATAATATAGGATATTTTAATCAATTTTACTTACATGTGTTTCGGTCAGGAGTTTATCCATGTGTACATTGTTCAAAGTATTATTATTTTTAAATAACCAAATGAAATGAAATAATGACCGAAACACGTGTCAGTAAAATTGATTAAAATATCCTATATTATCCATTCTATACTTTCTTTCCTTTATTCATTTTTTCAACATACCGTCGGATTCACTTCCAGTTTCCTTTTACACACACACACACACACACACACACACACACACACACACACATATATATATATATATATATATATATATATATATATATATATATATATATATTTATATAGCTTAGGTATGAATGCCTATTTATCAACTTTGTCTAATACCCCTAAGCTATTCTAAAACATTAATGTTTTGTGTCCAGAGATTCCAGCTTTTATTTGTTTAGAGGAATATTGTTTTGAAAACTTACATCATCAAATGTTAATCGGATGTTTTTATGTCATTTAGTAGATATCATGTCAAGTTATTTGTATCTCTTTTTAGTTTGTCTTTTTTAAGTGTAAACATATCTGATATTAACAACTGTTTTGTTACATAGCTAAAATTCAAAAAATGTTGTACTTGATAGTTTTAAAATGTTGATATATTTATAAATTCTTCAAGTCCTTACTGACACCACCCGTATTAAAGTAGTTTATGTGATTTATGTTACAGTCGGTTGTAGTAAAAATACCACAGAATTCTTCTTAAAGTTATATAATAGAATTTCATTTAAGTAAAATGTCAAGAAATCTTGCTTGAATAATTAGCGGCCTTGAGTCAAATTTACTAAAATGTCAAAGATTTTCGTTTTCTTCACTGATGAAAGAATCTAATGCGGTAACATAAGGGTTGAATAGTATCAGTATTGTTCTTCTACAAAAATGGATTTGGTATGAAATAACCCATGAAGGTTTATATGACATTAAACAATGAAACCAAACCAAACCAAACCAAACCGAATATTTAATCATTAGTTACGAAAACGAGTTCAGATCAGAAGTAATAAAAAAGTTCTAGATGATATTCGAAGACATGTTCCCTTTGCTTCAAGGAATCTTAGTTAAACGGACTTGATGTCATAGAATAATGGTCCGAGTGAGTTGTGATAAAAAGCCACAAATTATTAAAGGAGAAAGAAAATTATTATTATTATTATTTGCTCCTTTTGAGTTTTCACATCAGCATTAGCTGATGGTCTTTCACTGGAGTCTGAGTGACAGCAAGTCTCCTCGGGTCTCCAGGACTATTATTATTATTATTATTATTATTATTATTATTATTATTATTATTTCTTCTTTTTGAGTTTTCACATCAGCATTAGCTGATGGTCTTTCACTGGAGTCTGAGTGACAGCAAGTCTCCTCAGGTCTCCAGGATTCTTCCGAGTATTCTGGCAGATTGCAGCAATGCAGTGTTCTGAATTGTATCAATCCTTCCTCTGATTTCCAGACTTTCCAAACCCTTTTCAATCATTTTAGGACCGTTCCAAGTGCACCAACTACAATTAGTATCACTTTGACTTTCATATTCCATAACTTCTTCAGTTCTCTGGCAAGGTCCAGATATTTGTCCATTTTTTTCATTTTCCTTTAGATTCACCATGTGATCTGCTGGAACTGCAAAATCCACCAGTTGACAAGTTCTTTCTTTTTTGTTAATCAACACTAGGTCAGGTCTTCTTGCTGGAATAAGGTGATCCGTTTTTATTTCAAAGTACCAGAGAATTTTATGCGTTTCGTTATCAATAATAATAATAATAATAATAATAATATAATAATAATGATATTGGAGGAACTCCTACAAGTGGACAAAAATCGATAACAATACACAAAGCATTACACCGAGAGATGACATAGACAACTAAACGTATCTAGAAAAGAAAGGGTAAGACGAATCACCAGCATTGAGGATTGCGTAGATGTGACAATTCAAAGACTCGAGGAATACACTAAAACAAACAAGGAAACCGCACTTGCAACATATGGACAAACAGAAAAGGAATAACAATCTAGAAAACATAAATGAGAAGAAAAAAAATTATATTTGATGCTTCATTTGATACATCAAGCAACAAACGGGATTGCACAGGAATAAGGCCTGCACAGGGTTAAAAAATGGAAACCTCAAGAGAGAAAAATGTGCAAGAACCCAGTCTGACCTACTATTTACCGATAGCCGGATGAAGAATAGTGGAATTCATATTTTTCCCAGGCGTATTAGCGCGATGTGAAATACAAACAGCATTAGTATTATCTGCGTTATTAGGACTATTGTCCTCATCTTCATTGTTATCTGAAACAATTTCGGCCGATATGCCCTCCGGTCTTCTTCAGGTATTTCTTCTCGGACTCGGGAATCTTCTCGGACTCGGGAACCTTCTTTTCGAACTCGGGAACTTTCTTGTCGTAGTCGGGAACCTTCTTGTCGTAATCGGGAGCCATCACGGAACTTTCGGAAATATCGGCCGAAACGTTGTACAGATAACAATGAAGATGAGGACTATAGTCCGAATAACGCAGATAATACTAATCATCAAGTCTCATCACAAATATTCAGAGAAATAACAAACAGCATTGTCTAGGATTTGAACCTGGCTAGTGATAGCTTGGTGGAGCCAATCTCTCTCACTCAGTCTGGTTTCAATTCTGGGTTCTACTTGACCGGTTGCAATATCAAGAGCCCTGTCTACCCTACTACTTAACCATGTTAATAAATTCTGTTAATGGACGGGTCGATAACGTGCTCGCCTCACCGCATCTTAAAACAAAGTCCCCATGCGTAATCGTGAGGGTTTTCTATGTTCTCAATCTACAGTGAAGGGGTGACATCGCAAAATCGGAAGACCATTTGACAGATCGGCTACTGCTGCTAAAAAATCGTCTATTCATTCCACCCAAATATTTTCCCACTAAATGCATATCAATGGTAGAAATAACGATATTACATAGTACCCTTGTGGTAAAATCATCATCATCATCATCAAATCGTGCCGACAGCACGGATCTCCATGACTGTACCTCATCACCGTTCCGTTCTGATCAATGTAGGTTTTTGCTGGTCGACCCAGACTGGCCTGTCCATGTGCATGTACTCCCAGAACGTCACTTATGAGCTCATCCTTGCTTTTCAGCAGTGTCCAGCATGTCTTATTCGTCTGATCCGAACGGTTGGTGTGATAGGTAGTAAGTGGCCGTACATCTACATTTTGTAGGGTTTTGCCTCTAGGCTTTGCTCAAGAATCCTTGTACAGTTCCCATCTAGCTTTTAATTCAAGTGGTGCAACTATACAATACCACTGACACGGCTACAGATTGAAAGAAGACTTATTTTATTTTATCAGAGGGATCAGATTTGATATTATAAAGATTATCTTAGTGGTCCAGTAAACTGGTTTTGGTCGTAGGTTCGCTTTTCCCGTAGCGTGTCTTGAACACAAAATAGCCTGGTAGATTCCATCCCACTACATGTTTGGTTTTGAATTCTGAGTTGTTGTCCTCCTCCTAAACTAGTTGATCGCATACTTCATGCATGAGCATATAGGTGTATGCAAGAATGAATGTTTGCATATGTGTTTTTATTTATATAAAGGCCGGTTTAGCTCAGTCGGTAGAGCACGACTAGGAATCACAAGGTTCAATACTGGCCTTCGTCTACTCAGCGTATGCGTAGCACATGGATCTGTGCGGTAAAGTGAGGAGCTGATGGTAGGTGTGGCACTCCACCCCAGACGCTAAAAATAATCTCCTTGGTCTAGCGCTAGTGAAAATGAGATAGTCTCTTTCGCTGTCTGGCTGATACCGACTCTAGGGCACCCCGACAACCTTACATTACTTATATTTTATATGGGAGTTTTGAGTAAGCGGATGTTCATCTGCCTGTGAGAATACGACACCATATTTGTGTCTGTCTTTGTGTATATTTGTGACCGCGTGTGTATGTATATTTGTAGATGTGTGGATATATCTATTTATGTATGCATTTACCCAGCCCATCTACAGGAGCAGGATGTGACATAAGGTCAATTTCTAAACAAAGTTTAACTGGTTTGAATTCATAGTTTTCCTTCTTCTTGAACGGTTGCCTTACCAAACTTAAAGATCACATTTTTTCGTACTATTCACCCATAGCTGGAGGGAGAATATGGTGATTTATGAGGAAGTGCGTCCCGGTCTCCTGCCTCAGAAATTGCTACCCGGTGACTATTAAAATAACGTCCCCAGCTACGTCGTCTCCATTTGTTCATATCTAGCTATATTATTTTGTTTGTTTATTTATCTATCTATCTCAGTCTATTCCAAACTATATATCCATCTTCATATCTAAACAAGAATTACGACAAATTACAATAAATAAACAAGAATTACGACAAATTACGATGAATAAACAAGAATTAAGACAAATTATGATGAATAAACAAAAATTACGACAAATTTCTATAAATAAACAAGAATTACGACAAATTACGATAAATAAATAAGAATTACGACAAAAAGAGAAGCCCCCCCTCTAAAATACATTTAACGCCCTAAGTTGGTTGTTTTCTTTCAACTAACACCGCCAATACGACATAGCTGGGGACGTCATTTTAATAGTCACCGGTTAGCAATTTCTGAGGCAGGAGACCGGAACGCACTTCTTCATAAATTACCGAGAATGTTCGTTCCATACCTTTCCTTAGGGTATTAGAACAATGTGAAATTCAAACAGTCTCGTCCAGGAATTTGAACTCCGGGTGTCGGGTATATATCATATCTTTAGACAAGGGAGATGCTTTGTGCGTCTGAGGTAAAATGTCACGCCTACAATCAGCTTCTCACTTTACCGCACAGATCCAATCTGTGCTACTCAAGTTGTGAGGGCTGGTATTGAACCCGGAACCTTGTGGTTGCTAGAAGTATGCTCTACCGACTGAGCTAAAGTGTTGATTATTTATATGAGATGTATTAAGGGAATACACACCGTCCTAGTTAACCTTATATACCAACATTAAACACTGAGTTAAACACTAATAAGCTTTTATTCACCAGTGATAGGCTAAGAGATAAGATAGAGTATTATGCCAAGAAGGGGAACTTAATAACAGATTGAGTACTGTAAATATGCATGAATAAGATGAACAATGTAACGTTTATATAGAAGATTAAAGTTCAATGCATTTGTTAAGTGTGTTGAAAAGACGACAAAATATTTATAAATATAAGAGGGTAATCTGAAAGGTAAGGTCTCCAAAATATTTAGAAATCACAGAAACGTTTATTGTTTATTGTCAATGATGTTTACACCATTTTAAAGTTCAAACATGCATCTATTCTTGTCTATAATCACCATTTCAGTCGATGCATATTTGTAGGCGTTATGGCAGGTTTTGTATGCCCATGTCATAACCAGCTCACCGCCATATCGTTGAGGAGCGTTGAACCTTGACGTTGTTGAAAACTCTTACACTACTTGCAGATGGTTCTGACATACACGCACGACTCACCATACAGTTCTGTTAATTGTCGATGAATTCAAATTTCCCGACAAAGTTTTGAAATAAATTCCTTCTTAATGGATACTCGGCTTTTTAGAAACACGTTTTTCTATTTAACTCAAGATGGACCCTAACAGATATTACCACCCCGGGTCAGAGTAGACCAGGGAGCAATGGTGATGAAGGGATGCTCCACATTTCCCAAACATCCAAAAGTGGAACCTTACAATCAGATAGAGTTTAACGTCATTCCAGGGAGATGAAGACCCTCAGTCAACGCCTTCTAGCACATATGTGATAAAAAGGGTTGGGGCTTGCCATAAGTGCAATATAGTTGGGGCGATCATATAGGTGCTAGGGCTTGACATGGCCAGCTGATTGATCAGAGAGGGCCTCTTCGACCGCCCGTCTAGCCTAAGTTAGGGCCAATGTGAGAGCTATCATTGCAATTTGCCAAAGTTCAAATACACCTCACAGGTGATAGTTTAAAATGTGGAAAGGATGTCTGTCGCTACCTGTAGATTACACTTGACATGGAATAATTATTTTATGATATAATTCTCTGCTACTAAGACATTAATGCAATAGACTAAACCATGAACGTTGATTCCAAATCTGGACACAGATTTGTCCCAGCACGTCATTCTTTTAACATTATGTGCATAATTATATATTAATAGTATATCCTTACATAGGATATTTATATTCAAGGTGAAAGCAATATAATAATATAGCTTTTACCTTGAACATAAATATATATCAGTATATGTATCAGTTATTTATACATAATAATCATAATTATTTATACATAAATATGAATCAATTGCGTGCCCTCTAAAATTTGCTGAGATAAGCAAATAGGATCTTGCAGGTGGAATTAAAGAGAATTAACAACAATTAAACATTAAATCAAATGCATCACGTAGACGTAAGGGAGATTTCTTTGAGTGTTTGTGATTACAATTATTGACCTCCGAGTGTCACCATCAAAAGAAAAAAATTAACAAATTCTATTGTTACAATCTTTTGGGCCATTCTGTAGGCCTTAAGCTAGAGCCCTTGTCCAGTGGAATTGGATCCTTATTAAAGAGTCCTGAGTATTGGTATTATGGCCAGTGTGGGAGTATGCAGTATGGTTGGTGATTGGCGAAGTAATAAACCACGTGACTTAGGCTAGTCTATAAATCCAGGTGGAGAATCAGAGCACACTTTATATGTCAAGATATTGGGCACCTTACGTGGTGTAATGGTTAGCAAGCTCGCTTCGCAAACCATTGTTAGTGAGTTCGATTCTCATTGGGAGCCCCATACTTCTGGCCTTGTGCCATATCTAAGCTAAGCTTAGTAAATAACTATATGTCAAGATATTGGGCACCTTACGTGGTGTAATGGTTAGCAAGTTGGATTCGCAAACCATTGTTAGTGAGTTCGATTCTCACTGGGCGCCCCACACTTCTGGCCTTGTGCCACATCTAAGCAAAGCTTAGTAAATAACTATATGTCAAGATATTCCCCCCTCCCTATTTTGATATTAGGTCGGCTTTTCCATTAAGAAATATTAAATCACATTAGTTTCTTTTGTTTTATTTTATTTTTTATAATATATATTAGCTCCACTAGTATTATTGAGATATCACTATCTCACTCAGATAAGATAAAGCGAAAATTCCCCCAAGCTGTAGCCGTGTTAGTACCAATGCATGACTGCACCACTTTGAATTTAACGAAACTCAAAGAGAAAAGGCTTGATGGAAACTACATAAAGATTCTGCGTGCTGTCTTGAACAAATCCTAAAAGCAGTTGTACGGCCTCTGCTATACCGATGTTAAAAATCCTAGTCTGCCCTACTATTTAACCACAGACTAAAATTTTTATATAAAAATATAATTTACTTCTAAAGCAATATATTAATATGTTTCTATCTATTTAAGTCTGCTTATATTTTTACTTAAATTTTTATTAAAAAACAAATTAGGTATGTAATTACTTATGATACAAACCATTCGAGTAAGACGAACAACACACGCTGTAGGCTGCTAGGAAAGTAAGGGCGAACTCATGTCAGCCTCTCCTGTAGACACCTACACATGGGCACATCAGAGTGGTCCTACCGGCAAACACTTATATTTATCAGGTCTGCACAAACGCTGCATGTCGTCAGGACGACCAATTGGGGCAGGTGACGAGAGAGAGAGAGAGAGAGAGAGAGAGAGAGAGAGAGAGAGAGAGAGAGAGAGAGAGAGAGAGAGAGAGAGAGTTTAAGCCACCACCATGAGCAGGATGCGACACAAGGTCAAATTTAAACGGAGATTTGCCTGAGCAAACTTAAAAGAATACAATCCAAACATAACATGGGATACACCGAAAACCTTATAACAGAGTTGTATGAGGGAAATGTCCTAATATGAATAGGAACCATACGTAGAGAACGTATTGAGTCTTGAATATGTAGAAGGTAGAAAATAAAAGTGTAAAGACTTACATTTTAAGCATGCTATCATATTCATGCGAAACAAGTTTTCTGGGCACGTAAAGCCCTTGTTAGTAGACAGGGACGTAACTCGTGCGTTGCTACTCTTTGTTAAGACACAATATAAGACTATTTTTGAATTAGCTGTTTCTTCTTTTATAATGCTGCTGGCCATGCTACCTAGTGGCTATTGGGACACACGAGAGTTAATTACCTTTCGTATTGTTGTATAGATCTTCACTTTTATATTGTACTTAACATATTCCATCTTCCATGCGAGCTCGTCTACTATATGGCTTTATCTATGCTGGTTGGGTTGTCTATATTCTATGTCTCTTTGCTGGCCGGACATCTCTGCCTTCTCCTCTATATTGGGCTGATTCTCCTTCTGCTCTTCTGGTCTGTTTTCTTGGAACTTCTTAGAGCCATCTTCAGCTCTGTATCTGTTGATGTTCTTAGTAACGAACACAAGATTTGCTGGTTGTTCAGACGTCTTTATTTAGCCAAAGATAACCACCACGCATGGGAGAAAAGCCATCTTGGAGACACGTCTGCATCCTCCGAGAACCAAGATAAACTCTGTTTTCTACGTTCACCTCCGGATCTCTGGAATCGCTTTGGTCAATCAGTAACCAGGTATAAGGTCAGCGAAAAGTCAAGCCCAATCAATTTAAGTTTTTTTCCATGGTTCAGAATTACCGTTATTTTTAATTTCTACTTTAACTTAAATAATTTATAGGTAACCTATCAATTATGTAACAGTATCCCAAATGGCAAGTAAGAAATATAATTCCTAATCTATCTATCTATCTATGTATCTATATATCTATCTATCTATGTGTCTGTCTGTCTGTCTGTCTTTATCTCTCTCTCTCTCTCTCTCTCTCTCTCTCTCTCTCTCTCTCTATATATATATATATATATATATACAGAGAACACAGGACAAAAATCTATTTTCAACTGACTTAACAATGATAAAGGAATCATCAATTTGCATCTGATTATGGGAGATACTAGACAACTGAAATAGGCTATAAGGCTAAAAATCTAAATTTTCTGGCTATTTTTTACAAATATAAATTTGCTCTGTGACTCTGACAATAAGAGCACACATTGAGCTCTGCAAAATACAACATTTTGAAAAATCTAATTAGTCGTAAGGAAGATTTCTTCAACTGATCTTTGGATTATATATATATATTATATATATATATATATATATATAGAGGAGAGAGAGAGAGAGAGAATATATATCAAAGGGAGATAACTTTGTGAGCCTAAATTTTAGATTCATCAGCGTCCATGAACTCAATCGAAACATTGCAGTTATTCACAAATACATAACCGCAAAAAATGAATTTGCAGACACACCAGAGGGATTAAAGGTATCCTGATGAAAGCAAAAACTTGAAACCTTAGGTAGATGCCTACTAAAACCTTTGTATAAATATTATATATATATATATTATATATATATATATATATATATTACATTCATTAGACTAGGTATTGTTTTATATTATTTACACATCTCGAACAACTGTCCTTGTCTTAAAGACTCGGTCGCTGTAACCCGCGGCCTTCTTCCGGCGCCGTTTGTCATAATCAGTAACCTTCGGGAAACTTGGAAACAAACCCTCTATTCAATCCGCGGGTGTTGATTGGTCTCATCCCCTCTGTCCACGCGTTGGAATATCTCGTATCAGATCCATCGCCTACTTAGTTATATTGCTTTTGTAATGTCGGGTTTCTTTCCACCGAAGCCAAGGGCAAAATAACCAAGAAGAAGGATTAAATCACACAAGAATATCCAAGACGCGGACAAGTGGAATGAGAATTGTCTTCTCCTCTGGATTGAATAAAGGGTCTGGTTCGAAATTCCCTGGAGGCTACCGACAACGACAAATAAAGCACCCGGAGAAGGCTGGCGGGTGGCACGGACGAAATGTAGAGAGTATGAAAACCAAGATGAGGACAGTAGTTCGAGACATGTAAAAAGTAAAATCAGCATAGTGGCCTATTGTCGGTACCATCCGGACAGCGAGGGAGTCTACCCCTTTTCGCTAAGGGTAGACTAGGGTGATTGTTTTTGCTGTGAGAGGGCGCCAATCTGTCGTCAGATCCCCCACTTTGCCACACAGATCAGATTATCTAATCTGTGCTACGCATGTGCTGAGTTGGTCTGGAGTTGGTATTGAACCAGAAACCTTGAGAATTCTTAGCAGGTGCTCTACCGACTGAGCTAAACCTGCTCTAAATGTCTCTAACTTGATATAGTTGCGTTTCTACATGTAGTCCTTAGACTATATATATATATATATATATATATATATATATATATATATAGCTCTGCTGATGAGGCCTAATAGGCTGAAATGTACATACAGAGATCGACTTTTTCTAGATTTGTTTACGCTTTACATTTAAACCGATATGCACACCTAATTCATTTAATCATAATTAATTAATTAACAAATTAGGTATGACTTTAATTAGGCACATAATCTCCCAAAAATTGTCGGCCTTCGCCATTTCAAACACATTGTTTGTTCACTTCATACTGTCGTGCTATAAGTCACCTCAAAAGTGTGAAATACATATCAGTTTAAAATAAACGAGAAATTCTGGGGATATATATATATATATATATATATATATATATGTATATATATATATATCAATTTCATTTCCTTACTATATGATAGTAGGTTTATATCTATATCAATCTACTATTATCTGTTAGTGCTTTTCTATCTATCTATCTATCTATCTATCTTGAACCAGGAACCTTGAGATTCCTTAGCAGGTGCTCTACCGACTGAGCTAAACCTGCTCTAAATGTCTCTAATTTGATAGAGTTGCGTTTCTTCATGTAGTCTATAGACTGTGCAAATCTATCTATCTATCTATCTATCTATCTATCTATCTATCTCAGCGTTCTTTTATTAGTTTTATCTTTCATTTTCCATTTGTTTTTTTTAGTCTTGTGTACCCGACTAAGCAAAGCTTATTAAACAATAAATAATTTTGGCACTCAGTAAATATTTCCTTTTTTGATTAAATATCTATCTATCTATCTATCTATCTATCTGATTTCATTGCTATCAGTTAGTAAGTTTATATCTATCTCAGTTTCTTATGATCTGTTAGTAGGTTTTCTCTCTTCTCTCTCTCTTTCCACACGCACATACACACGCACACACACACACACACACACACACAC
Source organism: Doryteuthis pealeii (assembly GCA_023376005.1). Lineage (NCBI taxonomy): Eukaryota > Metazoa > Mollusca > Cephalopoda > Myopsida > Loliginidae > Doryteuthis > Doryteuthis pealeii. The sequence continues at coordinate 136,001,460 of CM042138.1, read as the reverse complement.
ACACACACACACATATATATATATATATATATATATATATCAATCTCATATCATTACAATCTGTTAGTGGGTTTATATCTATATCAATTTACTTTTATCTGTTAGTGTTTCTCTCTCTCTCTCTCTCTCTCTCTCTCTCTCTCTCTCTCTATCTATCTATCTATCTATCTATCTATCTCTCTATATGATTTCCTTGCTATCAGTAAGTTTATATCTATCTCAGTTTCTTATGATCTGTTAGTAGCTTTCTATCTCTCTCTCTCTCTCTCTCTCTCTCACACACACACACACACACACACACACACACACACACACACACACACACACATATATATATATATATATATATATATATATATATATATCAATCTCATATCATTACAATCTGTTAGTAGGTTTATATCTATATCAATTTACTTTTATCTGTTAGTGTTTTTCTATCTCTCTCTATCTATCTCTCTATCTATCTATCTCTGTCCGTTCTTAAAACACATTTTAAATAAGCTTTTACAATACCCATCTTATATGAATCTAATTAAAAGGTGATAGGAAATCGTCAAATAGACCGAGATAATTGAAAGATTTTTATATTATCAGCACAGAAAACGCCGACCCAATCTTCTCTTTCCTTCCTTTTCTTAAATATTTTATCAATAAAACAATATTTACTTAAATATATTCTTGAGAGTTTTAATCATGTCATCGTTTCATGTCTTTAATCTAATATATTATTTAATTTTACAGAAACACAAATTAATCTTTTAAACTGTTCTGTTTGTCCTGTCGGTGGGGTTTAGAATACAATTTGACTGTATCCCCTCCAGAGGGATAAAATCCCACGAAAGAAAGAAATGTCCTTAAACTGCATCTGATTGTAGGGTTCCAGTTCTGGCGATTTGGGGAATGGGAAGTACCTTTTCATTTCCATTACTACCAGGTCCTTTCTAATCTGCAGTAGCATTACTATTTCTATTGAGAAACAACTACTCGAAAATGTACATATGAATATACAAGGAACGCGATTCCCTAATATATAGCCACAAAATAACCCTAAACTGTTTTACATGCCGTTAAAATCAATAAATCAGTCAATCAATTGTGGAAAGAGGAATGTTAGAAAGAATTCGATATATCGCAAAAACTTTTTTTTTTAAGTTAAGAAACAACTATACAAAAAATGTAAATAGGACTTACAATGACCGCGATTCCCTAACCCCTTCCAAAAAATGACATATTGACATGTAAAAATTAATCAATAAATAAAAGTTGGAAAGAAGAATAGAAAAGATTTCTATAGGACCCTGTGCATAAAAAAACCTTACGAAACAAGTATACAAAAAAAAAATATGAATCTACAATGAACGCGATTCCTTAACCTCTCGGGATAAAATGACCCGGGTTGTCATGCCGTTAAAATCAGTCAATAAATAATTTGAAGCACATTGCTGTATTTTAACGCGGTTTTCTTTGCACCGTGTTATCAACCTTATTGTCTCATATCTGTGTTAAAGGGCATGTCAATTCTGATTTTTCATGGCCTTGTGTAAAACAATGACTCATTTCAATATCTAAACAAAGAATGTAAGCGCTTGGCCGAGTCTTTGATTAAATACTGCACAGAGTTTGTTAAGAATAGAGAATATTAAGGTAGAGGAAAATGTAATTTCGTCACATGGGAGCCCGTTTTGTACAGATGTAGAGTGAAGAAAAATGGTTTACCGAGGGGAATAGTTGAAAGGGCTACGACGCCAGAATCTCAGACAAGATATTAAAAAATGGCGACAAACTATCGCTGGTAGCGACCAATGTCTTTTGGGTGACAAATCGAGTCTGTGTGATATGGGCGCCAGTGCCGAAAATAAGCCTCTTGGGCGGAAGATTGGGGTTCAAGTAAAAAAGTTAGTACGTGGGGAGTAAGCCCTAAAAAGGTCTGGTGGTTAATAACCGTAGAAGTTAGACTAGTTATTCACTAAGCTTAGCTTAGTTTTGGCATAAGGCCAGAAATATAGATTAATTGCTGGTTGGTTGGTTGGATTTTACGGCATGTCAATTTCTGGGTTATTTTATGCCGAAGACGTTTTTGTTTTATTCATTCCTGTTGGATATTCAAATATTTAGAAATTCATTTTTAAAACACATTTTTAAACTCATTTTTAAATCTATTTAACCCATAGATTGGACCCTAACAGGTACTACCACTCCAGGTCAGAGTCGACCTGGTATTAATTGGCAATGAAGGGTACTCATCACTCCCTAGAGTCCCAGCATTGGGAATTCACTACTAGACGCAGTTTAACGTCATACTCAAAATACCAGAAATATACATAGAAGAATTTTGTATCGCGAAGTGGAAAGATACACAGAAGAATTGTGTGCTTAATACATTTGATAAGGACCAGCATCCGGTGCCAAACGGATACATACAAACACAGAACAAATAAGTACAAGCACTTAATAAGACAAAACTTACTCTAAATAGAGGAGGGTCAATTCGATATAGCCAACGCAGAAAAGTCAGTCTGAATATTATTCAGCTTATTAATTCACTTTAATCGTAGGCTATAGACTTTACCATGTGTAATGCGGCCTAATCCATCTGGTAGAGTGCTGAAGGGTTGTTAGCTATTCTACAACAAAGTTAGAGTACAGGTATTGTAGTATCTCAATATTTATAGGATGGCACAACCAGATATATATACAGACCTTGCTTAACTAATTTTAAGTTAGCAAACTGAAAAGATAAAAGTGATTTTCGTTTTACTATAAAAAGAGAGAAACTAAGAAAAAAGTCAGGAAGTTGAAAATATTTTATTTCTCTCTTGTTAAAGGAAGACTTGTGATCGAAATTAAACAGCAGTGACAATGACAGAATTAAAAGAATGATTAACTCTTTTATTTACAAAGGTGCTATGATAACTCATAATAATCATATCAGTTAATCAAGTATTACTAATAATGAGAAAGCAAAAATGCAAACAACCATAAATGAAGCACTGTCTATTTGTAATAGTTTGCTTTAAATACTTACAGAAAGTAAATATGTTGTAATATACATCTATTTCTCCAATCTCTCTCTCTCTCTCTCTCCCTCTCTCTCTTTCTATATATCTATTTATATATATATATATATATATATATATATATATCTTATTATATTTATTATCTATATATTTACTATCTATCGATCTCGTTAGGTTAATATCTATCTATCTATCTCATTGTGTTATCTGTCTTTTCCTGAATTTTTCTATATTTTGTTCTAAATCTTTCTCTCTTTCTTTCTTTCTTTCTTTCTTTCTTTCTTTCTTCTTTCTCTCTCTCTCTCTCTCTCTCTCTCTCTCTCTCTCTATCTATATATATATATTATATATATATATACATATATATACAACACAGACGCAGAGACACAGACAGACAGACAGACACAGACAGACAGACAGACAGACACAGACACAGACACAGACACACACACACACACACATATATATATATATATATATATATATATATATATATATATTATATATATTACATCTACGAAAAACAAATAAGAATAGTGATATAATAAGTTACTTAAAAGTGAAAGACACAAAAAACAACACATTTTATAAATATTTTTGGCAACCCAGAACACGATTATAGAATCTAGTATACTAGAAAAGAAAACATCAACGTAGGGAAAATAATTTATGCTCAAAAGAAAAAAATAAGTTATTGAATACAAAAAAAAAACAAAAAAAAAACAAACCAATAAAGAGAGAAAACAATTGATGAACAAAATGCAGACACAACAACAAATTCCTAATAAACAAACGTAAAAGAAAGCGAACCAATGCAGGTGGAAGACGACGTGACGTGAAGAGAACATCCTAAAAAGAGCTCAGAACGAGGAGTAGGTAATGGCATATATATATATATATATATATAGGGAGACCACGTCTACGCTTCAAAGATGTCTGCAAGAGAGACATGAAGACATGCCACATCGACATAAACACATGGGTGGCTTGTGCAGAAAACCGTGCGACCTGGCGCCTCCTCGTCAAACAAGGAACGAAAGGGGGTGAAAAGGAGAGGAAAGAAGCCGCAACAGTAAAGAGAGCTAAAAGGAAGGAGAGACAACAATACCCCCAACACCTACAGAAAGCATTACCTTTTGTTTGTAATCACTTTACCAGAGACTGCCATTCAAGGATCGGTCTGTTCAGCCACTCACGTAGCTGTAGGTAAAAAAAAAAAAAAAAAATGGACACTACGCCATTGTCTTAAATAGATGGAAGGTTGCCAACAATATATATATATATATATTATATATATATATATATAATAGGTTTTAAAAATGTTAACCCTTCTATAGGTATAGCTTTATGATTTGAAAAACTCTTTACCTGTTAACCATTCTCGTCAACACCTCCTTGGAATTACCAACACAGTAAAATGTATCATACATCAAAATAAAGCGGCCCCATGAAAGAGGGTTTGAGAGGCAAACATTATTTCAGTGATGAGGAAGTGAAATCTGTAGTGAAGAAGTGGCTCAACAAACAGTCAAAAAAAATTTACGGGGTAGGGATACATGCTCTCATTCGAAGGTGGAACATTGCTATTGAGAGAAACGATGACTATGTGGTGAAGTAGGGATGTGATCCACAGAGGACCAGCTTCATTTTGATATATAATACATGTTCCTGTGTTGGTAATTATACCTGTCATAAAAAAATGGTATATATTTTTTACTCACCCTCGTATTTCTCCTGTGTCATTTACCACTTAGGCCTGTCTAATCCCAGAATCGATTCTCCATTTGTGTGGTGTAAATATCACGTGTGCTAACATCTTATCACATAAATATACCTGACGCTATATTGACACTTGATTAGCCACTTTTTTCAAATTTTCATCTGGTGATTGTACACAGTACGTGGAACTTCAAGTAACGAACTTCAAGTGTCCATAATTATAATATTTCTTGTTATTTTATACCTACACGAGAACTCTTTTAGCAGAATGTTATCTTTCAAAGTTAGGGTGCGTGTTATATACGACTACTTGTTCTACACACATAATTACGATATTTTCGCGTCACAATATAACGTTAATTAGTTTAATGGCATATCATATATATATATATATATATATATATATATATATATATATATATATATACTGATGTTGGGAAACTTCATAAATATAAGTGGGAATTTGGCGTACATCTTAACCCTAGATACACAACGATAACTCTGGTCAATACTTAAATGGGCGACCACTTTATAATAAGTGAGTTTTGCCAGCAAACTGAGGCCTGTATATACATATATTTACCAACCCCATCCGCACGAGCTGGATGTAACACAAAGTCAATTTCTTCAGCGGAGTTTAACAGCTTTAAATTCAGAGTTTTCCTTCTCCTAGACTGGTTACCTAGTCATGGTTAAAGAACCTAGTCCGCCCTACTATTTGCTCATAGCTTGAGGGAGAGTAGTTGGATCCATACCTTTCCCGAGGGTATTAGCGCTATATGAAATGCAAACAGCTTCGCCTGAGATTTGAACTCGGATCGACGAGTCTATTTCCTACGACTCTAACCCTTACACCGTGCACCTCCTATTTACTAAGCTTCGGTTAGATGCGGCACAAGGCCGAATGTAAGCGGCTCCCAGTGAGGCACGAACTCACTAGTCATGGTTTGCCATTCTACCTGGCTAACCATTACACCACTAGAGGTATCCCTCTTTAATGTCAAAGCCATCCTTCTAGAAAAACAGTCGCGGTATTATTTGGCCTGTTGCTGGGCAATGAGAGAAATTCATACCTTTCCCAATGGTATTAGTCTAAAAGTGAACATAATAGCCTGACTATAGTTCAAACTCGCTAACAATGATGTCGCTGTGCAGTGCATTAAGTACTAGACCACGGTGACTCTGTTACATATGTACATTTATAGATATATTTATTTACCAACCCCTCCGCAAGAGCAGGTCAATTTCTTAATCGGAGTTCAACAGGTTTTTCTTCTCCTAGACCGGTTGCCTAACCAAGGGTAAAGACCCAGTCTGCCCTACTATTTACCCATATCTGCAGGGAGGGTAAGATTCATACCTTTCCCAAGTGTATTAGCGCTAAGTGAAATGCAATTACCACGTCCAGGATTTGAACTCGGGGCGACAAGTCCATTTCCCATGACTTTAACCATTACACCACGCGCTCCCATTTATAGATATATCTACTTGCGTAGGCATATATGTATCTTAGTAGGGCACCTCGCGTGGTTTAATGGTTAGCAAGCTAGACTCTCAGACCATAGTTAGTGAGTTCGATTCTCATTGAGTGCCCATACTTCTGGCCTTGTGTTACATCTAAGCAAAGCTTAGTAAATAAATATATAAGATTTTTGGATGTTTGTTAATTTTAGAAACGTTGAGGTGTGTAGTGTCATTTGACAAGCCTAATTTCGCTAAGGATTGTTAGCTGTGTACTGTGGTCGAGGCGATATAGTGGTTCACTATGCTCGCTGAGATCCCGGTTTCGATTTCTGTCGGAGGGAAATCGTTAGTATATGTCGCTGATGAGACTTAATAAAGTCGAAACAGTCTGTATGGCATTCTACACACCGAGCGATCCTTTGCCGGGATTACACTTGTTAATTTCATTTTCTATAAGAAAAGTATCGAATTTTATGCGATACATGCGTTGTAAGTGCCTTCAAGTAAAAATTTAATTTTACTAAATAAATATATGTATCTTAGTATTTAAAAGTTCTTAAAAATTTTTTTCGTCGATTTAGAGCCTCAAATCTAGTAGTATTTAGTCCTTTGCGTTTATCATTGAGCTATATCCGCTTAATCTGTGAGAGTGGGCAAGCGAGAGTTGGCGGTGTTTGGGTAAGTAAAATGATTGACTAAAAGAAATAAGCAAGCGGAAACGATAGATTGGTGAAGAATAGGGTAGACATCGAAAAGAAGCCAAGGAAAGAGCCGTCCAGACAGAGGGTATTGTGTTACCAGTTGTTGCACTGGGCAGCCGTTTGGTAACATTACAGACCTGACACCAACCCAGACGCAAACAACCATTCATTGTAATCTGTCACTGCACCAATTATCCCTTAGATACGCAGATAAGGAAAACATAACGGATTAATCATAATAATCATAATAATAATAATAAGGATAATGATAATGATAATGATGATGATGACGATGATAAAGAGTGATATGACAGGGCTAATAATATTAGAGAGAGAGAGAGAGAGAGAGAGAGAGAGAGAGAGAGAGAGAGAGAGAGGAATTAGTGATGATGATGATGATGATGATGAGGTTGAGGAGCGATATGACAAAGCTAATAATATTCTCTCTCTCTCTCCCCCTCTCTCTAGAGAAAGAGAGAGATAGAGCGATAGATAGATAGATAGATAGATCGAGAGAGAGATAATGATGATGATGATGAGGGATATGACAGAGCTGATAATATTAGAGAGAGAGAGAGAGAGAGAGAGAGAGAGAGAGAGAGAGAGAGAGAGAGAGAGAGAGAGGGGAATTAGTGATGATGATGATGATGATGATGATGATGAGGTTGAGGAGCGATATGACAAAGCTAATAATATTCTCTCTTTCTCTCCCCCTCTCTCTAGAGAAAGAGAGAGATAGATAGATAGATAGATAGATAGAGAGAGAGATAATGATGATGATGATGAGGATATGACAGAGCTGATAATATTAGAGAGAGAGAGAGAGAGAGAGAGAGAGAGAGAGAGAGAGAGAGAGAGAGAGAGGGGGAGGGAGAGAGAGAGAGGGGGGGAATTAGAGATGATGATGATGAGGAGGAGTGATATGACAAAGCTAATAATATTAGAGAGATAAAGATAAATAGATAGATAGATATATAGATAGATAGAGAGAGAGAGAGAGAGAGAGAGAGAGAGAGAGAGAGAGAGAGAGCGAGAGAGATTAGTGATGATGATGATGATGATGATGATGAATGATTTGACAGAACTAATAAGGGGAGTTAGAGATGATGATGATGAGGAGGAGGGGGAGTGATATGACAGAGCTAATAATATTAGAGATAGATAGATAGATAGACAGAGAGAGAGAGAGAGAGAGAGAGAGAGAGAGAGAGAGAGAGAGAGAGAGAGAGAGATAACGAGAAAGAGAGAGTAGGAAATTCGAGTTGGTGGTTATGAAGATGATGATAATGATGCTTCCGCTGCTGCTGATTATGGTGACCTTATTGTTTATAAACATTCTACTGTTTATGATGACAATATTGGTGTGAACGACATATATGATATTAATGTAGGTAATTAGGTTAGTAAAATAGTTGTAATCAATTATAGTCAGTAACATAACTGAATTTTAGGGCTACAGAAACTGTGGATTATATATCAATTAAAGTAGTAGTACCGAAAAACAGCTACAACAAAAAAAATTAAAAAAACAAACAAAAAACAAACAAAACCCAAGATGAATGCAGTCTAGATAACAACAAACAAATAAATAACGATTAAAAACGTTGTTTTAATAAATAGAATAATATTAACTAACAATAGTAGATATTTACCCAACCTTCGCCAAGGGTAGGATGTGACACAAGATCGCAAGTATGGAGCATCCAGCAAGGATCGAACTCGCAATTCAGTAGTAATGGATCTGCAAGTCTAGCTTGCTAACCATTACACCACGATGGTATATCTTTTTTTTATTTTACTCAACCAGTTCGTCACGGGTAGGATGTGACACAAGGTCGCAAGTATGAGGCATCCAGCAAGGATCGAACTCGCTATTCAGTAGTAATGGATCAGCGAGACTAGCTTGCTAACCATTACACAAGAGATAGGAAACTTGACTCCGAACAGCACACCTTAGCTAATCATAGTGTAGAAGATATTGATGAAAATTTCGTACCAGGAAAATGAGTGCAGGTAAAAAAAAGGCCCCATCAAAAGAAAAACAAAGAAGAAAAACACGATAAAGAAATACCAGCATGATATAGTGCATTTTAATAAAAGAATATATATATATATATATATATATATATATATATATATATATATATATATATATGGGAGAATATGTGCTTAATTGAAGTCGTACCTAATTTTTGAAAGTTAATTAATTGATAATTAGGCGGGCATACCTATCTAAATGTAAGGCTAAACAAATCGAGAACAATGTTTAGCCTTCCATTTAAATAGGTAGGCCCGCCTAATTAATCAATTAATTATCAATTAATTAACTTTCAAAAATTAGGTACGACTTCAATTAAGCACATATTCTCCAAAAAATTGTCGGCTAAAAAAGCCATATCATAAACACATCGCTAATGTGTATTTACTTATCATATATATATATATATATATATATATTTGGGAATAAAAAGGCCTTAAATACCATGGGTATCGTGATTATGGACCATTTCCACTCGAGAGCATGCTCAAGAGCTTCTTCAGATCACTGATATATTTTATTTTATTTAGACAGGCACATGGCCAAACTCTTTTTATATTCATACATTTCCCCCCTCATTTAGGGGTGGTCATATTGCATTCTTTCTATTCAAGTGTCTTTTTTATTGGTGGAAATTTTTTTTTTTTTTTTTTTCCTTTGGTTGGTTGTGTTTATTTCCTTTGTCTGCTATTCTCTTTGGTAAATTCCTAATTTTATTTTGACTGACCAACAGGATTTTAATTTATGGTCGAGATGTCGTTTCGCTCTAATTGGGTCAAGTGGAAAGCAGGGAAGGTATGTCTTTTTCCTCAGCGGGTGGGGGTATCTGAGTTTATTTTATTAAGTTTATTAGCCTTTCATCTTTCTAGTGTGTATCATTTCTTAAAGCAGGTTTTTTTGTATTTTGCTATTTATATTCTTACTCATTATTTATATTTTATGTTCATATATGAACCTCTTTCATTAAGAACAAACAGAGATAATTATGGCATGTAGAAAAACCATACTGAAGAATAACAACTCCACCTGGATAAAAAGTGGAATAGAAAACTTCGATGTCCCAATGGGAGCCTATGATTCTGCACAAATAGCAGATCTAGTGGGACTATTCATCCTAGACACGATTAGCAGAATTATAGATAGTAAAGAAGTAGGCCTATACAGGGACGACGGAATCCTATATATCCCGGAAAGCAACGGCCCCAAGGTATCAAAAATAGAAAAGAAATTAACAAGAGCCTTAAAATTCCTAGGATTCAAAATCGAAATATCATCCAACATTAAGATAGTTAATTTCCTCGACATAACATTCAACCTCAAGGATAACACATTCAAACCATTCTATAAGGATAACCAGACACCGACTTATATAAACGTCAAATCAAATCACCCCAACTCGATCATCAAACAAATACCAAATGCAATAAACGAAAGAATTAGGAAGCTCTCCAGTAATGAAAAAATATTCATAGAAAACAGCAAGACATACAATGAAGCTCTAGAAAAAAGTGGATTCAAACATAAGCTCTCATACCAGGCAAACACTAAAAACAATGAACAACATAAGAAAATAGGCAAGATAGAAAGGAACCACACTAAGGACCCCACAAAAAAAAGAGGGAAAAACGACTACGAAAATATGGACATGAAAGTAGGAGACAACGAAGGAAAAAAGTTAAGCAACAAATGTAGAAGGAGGAAGATCATATGGTTCAACCCTCCATTCTGCAAGCTAACGAATATAAACATAGGAAAATACTTCCTAAAAATGATAGACAAGCACTTCAACCAGAACAATCCCCTAAGTAAGATATTCAATAGAAAAACACTAAAAATTAGCTATTCCTGCACTAACAACATCGCAAAAATTATGAACAACTACAACATAAACACACTAGAAAAACACCAGAAATGCAAAGAAACAAAAACAACAACAAAAAATGCAACTGCAGGGCCAAAAAACAACTGCCCAGTTGGAGGGGAATGTAATTCCGAGAATGTGGTCTACCAAGCGACCATTTTCCCAAAGGAAAACGAAACAGACAAAAAATATATATCGGAATATCCGCGGGAAACTGGAAGCAAAGACTATACAACCATAGGCACTCATTCACTCAAGAGTCCCAAAGGAACCAGACTGCATTATCAAAAACATTCTGGAGACTAAAGGAAAAGGGACTAAACCCACAAATTACGTGGAAACTTATTAAAAAATCAGCAACACCGAGAAGTTGGAATGGAAGGTGCAACCTATGTCTGGAGGAAAAAATACAAATCATAAAATTTAAAGATAGAGACAAACTTCTAAACCAGCGAGAAGAAATAATAACGAAATGCAGACACAAAACAAATTTAAAATTTAAAATTTAAAATATGAGATGAATAAGACAAAAATACACTTGGAAGTACCGCTAGGACTTTTCCCGATAGGAAAAAAGAGAAAAGAGAAAAAAAGAAAAGACAAAAAGTAAGTGAATTTTATAAATATACTGTTACATAAATGAAGCCCCTAAAGAGAAAAAAAAAAAAAAAAAAAAAAAAAAAAAAATACAAACACTATAACAAATTAAAATATTTTAAAATATAGGATTAATAAGACAAAGATGCTAGAACCCTTCTCGACCTAAGGAAAAAAATAAATAAATAAAAAATAAAATAAATAAAAAATAAAAATAAAAATAAATAAATTAATAAATAAAATAAAAAATCTATAACTATAACTTTACTTAAATAAAGCCCCTCTAAATAAATAAAGAAATATATGAATAAATAAATAAACCAAAATAGACCCTTTATAAAGCATCGTAGATAAGGATAGTACTAAAGGAGAAAATTAAACAATAAATTAAAATAAATTAAAATAAATAAATAGATGTAAAGAGGAAAATCGAAATAACAGAATGAAAGAGGTTCATATATGAACATAAATATAAATAATGAGTAAGTAAGAATATAAATAGCAAAATACAAAAAAACCTGCTTTAAGAAATGATACACACTAGAAAGATAAAAGGCTAATAAACTTAATAAAATAAACTCAGATACCCCCACCCGCTGAGGAAAAAGACATACCTTCCCTGCTTTCCACTTGACCCAATTAGAGCGAAACGACATCTCGACCATAAATTAAAATCCTGTTGGTCAGTCAAAATAAAATTAGGAATTTACCAAAGAGAATAGCAGACAAAGGAAATAAAACACAACCAACCAAAGGAAAAAAAAAAAAAAAAAAAAATTTCCACCAATAAAAAAGACACTTGAATAGAAAGAATGCAATATGACCACCCTAAATGAGGGGGGAAATGTATGAATATAAAAAGAGTTTGGCCATGTGCCTGTCTAAATAAAATATATCAGTGATCTGAAGAAGCTCTTGAGCATGCTCTCGAGTGGAAATGGTCCATAATCACGATACCCATGGTATTTAAGGCCTTTTTATTCCCAAATAACTTTGCTCTGTTTACAATAATTAAACATTGAGCTCTCACACGGAACCTGAACTCTACAACAAACTACGGTAGAGAATTAGGACCCACCTAGAATCACCTTGTACCAAGAAACTTGGTACCACCAAAGTATATATATATATATATATATATATATATATATATATATATATATATGATTGATTGATTGATTGGTTGGTTGATTGAGTGATTGATTGATTGATTGATTTTAACGGCATGTCATCCCGTTCTGGATTATTTTATACCTAGAAAATAGAGAATCGCGTTCATTGTACGTTCATATTTACATATTTTTGTTGTTGTTTTTTAAGAGTTTTATTTTGCACACAACCTTATCGCATGTAAATGATTTGATGCGACCCGATCAAGGACTACGGCTCTGGGTCAAAATGCATCTGGGTGTAATGATAACGAAGGGGTATTCTACATTTCCCAGATCTCCAGAATTGAGGCCTTATCATCAGATGTCGTTTAGTATCATGCCCAGGGCTCTTACCCATCTGCAGCAAATACAGTTAGCTTATTCTAAGCCTCACTGACTAAGCGCAAAAAATAGTGTTAATTATATACCGGGTCTCACTTAAGAAATTTCGTTGTTATAGTAATACAAAGTATTACCCAAGTAAGAAGAAGAAAAAAGAAAGAAAGAAAGAAAGAATAAGAAAGAGGATACGAGGAGAGAATAAAAAGAAAGAAAAAGAAAGTAAAAAAGAAGAAAAGCGAAATTATATGGAGAAAAGGGTAGACTGAAGTAAAGAATGTTATGGTAAGAGAAGAAAAAAAAGAAGTAAACTTGATAGAGAAACAGAGTGAGAGGGAGAGAGAGGGAGAGAAAAAGATAGATAGATAGATATATAGATAGATAGATAGATAGAGAGAGAGAGAGAGAGAGAGAGAGAGTAGGAAGAATAGTCTATTAAGAATGATTGTGCCAAGTATGGTACTTGATACAAGATTTCTTTACGCGGGTACACACACACACACATACACATAAACACATTCACACTCATACATATATATGAGTGTATATATATATATATATATATATATATATATATAAATGAATATATGTAAACCTCAATTTATCCTATTTTTAAAATTCTATATGTAAAAATATGAACATACTCAGATATATATACACAAAATATTTATATGTCCGTTTGCGTTCTCAATTTTGGTTGAATTCTATCACGTAATCACGTGTTACCATTCCCATATATATATATATATATATAATATATATATATATATATATATGTATAGGTCACTCAACCACGTCTCACTTCAGAGTAATTGTAACAGGAAGCATATTATCTCATAGAAATTATGTGATAGATATTAAAATAGGTCTATGATTTTAACCAGTATTTACTAGATAAACGACCCTATTTTGTATCTCTTACTCTGCTTCTCTATTTATCTGCTTCTCTCTCTCTCTCTCTCTCTCTCTCTCTCTCTCTCTCTCTCTCTCTCTCTCTCTCTCTCTCTCTCTCTCTGTCTGTTTACTTTCATTTTATTTCATTTTCTTTTGTTATCATACTTTTGCTATAAAATTTATATATACTACTCTTCTCTGTGAATTAATATATTTATACAGTCTTGCAAAATTCTATAAATGCTTACGGTGTTGATTATTTTTTAAACATTATATATGTTCAAATGTACAGTTTATACGCGTATCTAGAATATACTTTTCAGCGTATATTTTTGTTTGAGACAAGAAAGATTTTATACGGTTTTGAGCTATTCAAAATATTCTCTGTACTGGCTCTCTCTCTCTCTCTCTCTCTCTCTCTCTCTCTCTCTCTCTATCTATCTATATATATATATAATATATATATATATATATATATATATATATATATATCAATCTATCTATCTCAATATGTTTATTATCTATGTTCATATCAATCTCGCTCAGTATCTATCTATCTATCTATCTATCTATCTATCTCAGTACCCACAGTAATGGGTTAAATAGTACCACTACTGTTCTTCAACAAGGATGGCTTTGGAATTAAATAACCCACGAAGGTTGATATGCCATTAAACAAAGAAATAAACCAAACTATCTCAGTATGTTTATTATCGTTGTTAATATCTATAAATCTATCTATCTATCTATCTATCTATCTATCTCAGTACCCACAGGTATGGTTAAAATCATCGTTCTTCCCCAATTATGGCTTCGGCATTAAATAACCCACAAAGGTTTATTTGGCAAATAAACCAAACTATCGCAGTATGTTTAGTATCTTTGTTAATATCTCTCTATCTATCCATATCTATGCCAGTCTATTTATCTCTCGCTATCTATATATCTATCTACCACAGTTTCTTCTTCTTATCTATCTATCTGTCTATCTATCTATCTATCAACCAGTTGTGATAAGAATAGTAGTATTACTGAAACATCAAAATTTATCTTTTAAAAATTCAAATGAAAACCTGTACACAGCTTAATTCTTGATGAAATGATAATGTCTAGATTGATAATTCTTGCCGTCTAGATCGTTCAGTGCCAATTAAACAAAAGGATAAAATCAGTCTCGATAATTTTTGATCAGCTGTTTTTGGAGAAACACTAGATCTCTGTTTATTTCTTGATATATTTCCCAAAGCCCTCCGCACAGTAGGATGTGACACAAGGTCAATTTTTAAAACGGAGTTTAACTGGTTTGATATCAGAGTTTTCCTTCTCCTAGAACAGTTGCCTAACCAAGGTTAAAGAGTCCATTCTACCGTACTATTTGCCAATATCTAGAGGGAGAATAGTTGGATGCATACTTTTCCCAAAGATATTACCGGTATGTGAAATGTAAACAGCTTTGTCTAGGATTTGAACTCGTCTCGCTGTGTCCATTTCCTAGGAAGATAACATTACACCACGCGCTTCTATTTCATGATGATGATAATAATCTGTATGAAATAGTGAAAAAGTAGTTGTAAAATCTGTGGAGTGGTCTGTTGTTGATATCAATCGAACAGCGAGGAAGTCTATCCTCTTTCCACTAGCACTAGATCAGGACCATTGTTTTGCAAGGTGGAGCACTACAACTACCGTCGGCTTCAGAAGCTTTAGCACTCAGATCAAATAGTCCAAGCTGTGCTACTCATGCGAGGACCGGTATCGAACCCTGAACCTTGAATCTTGCAATACCAATGCAAATGATTTACCGACTGGGCTAATCGGATAAGAAATGGTAGTAGATAAAATAAATGATCTTAATATTTATGCCATTATTGATGAGGATAATTTATTAATAAAATAAAGATTTGGAATCTATTTGTCTGTAACCGAAACCACGTCACTGCTAACGTCACAGTCATTTCGGGAATTAAGTAAGTTTATCAATGAGTACCATAAAGAAAAAGGTTTCACGCTAAAAAAGGCAAAAAGCAGGCGATATCCCACACAAACAGTCACAGATGCAGTCTATGCTGATGACCTTGCACTTCTTGCAGATACACCGGCACAGGCTGAGTCACTGCTACATAGCTTGGAGGAGGCAGCAAAGAATATCGGCCTCTATGTCAACTCCGGTAAAACAGAATTCATGAGTTTCAAAAAGAAAGGAAACATCTCCTCACTCAACGGCAAGCCTCTTAAGCCAGTAGAACAATTCGCGTACCTAGGTAGTAATATCTCATCCACAGAAAGCGATGTTAATACACGAATAGCAAAGGCATGGTCGGCCACAAACAAATTATCAGTCATATGGAGGTCCGATCTCCCTGACAAGCTGAAGCGACAGTTCTTCCAAGCTGTGGTTGTATCAGTGCTGCTGTATGGCTGCACCACTTGGACCCTAACGAAGTGTCTTGAGAATAAGCTAGATGGTAGCTGCACAAGAATGCTGCGTGCAGTCTTGAAAAAGTCGTGGAAACAGCACCCCACAAGGAAGCAGCTGTACGTTCACTTGCCCCCCATCTCACAAACTATCCGAGTGAGACGGACAAGGTATGCGGGACACTGCTGGAGAAGCAAGGATGAGCTCATAAGCGACGTTCTCCTGTAGAAGCCAACACATGGACATGCAAGTGTGGGGCACCCAGCTAGGACCTACATTGACCAGTTATGCGAAGATGCTGGTTGCTCCACAGAGGAGCTCCCAGGTGCTATGAATGATAGGGAAGGTTGGCGAGAGATTGTCATGGATACCGTGCTGCATGCGTGACATGATGATGATGATGATGATTTAATTTATAGCCAGTATCATTACAACGTAAAAATATTAAAATTCTATGAAAAAACAATTGTCAAATTTTCACGAAAATTTCGATATTTTTCACCATTAAATGAATTTATGCTTAAATTTTTTTTCCTAAAATGTATTATGGGATTTTTTTTTACTGGGCCGACTCCCTCTCCTTTATTTAATTTTATGAAATCAAAACAAAATATATTTTTCGCACGATTTTAAATTTTTCTTTAAAGATTCTGAATAGATAAATCAGAAATTTTTAGAAACATTTTGGATGTCTCTACTGTCGTAAAACAAAACAAATATCTCAGTGGAGTAGAGTGAATATGATGCTTTTTAAGTAAGTAAGTAATTAAAAAAAAGATATTAAACATTTTATTTCATTTATTTAATTTTCCCCACCCTCAGTCAATATCTTTCCAAAAAGTATTTTTACACCATCCGGAGGGTTTTTTTATTTGCTAGTATGAATAATAGAATATTAAATCAAATAAGTTAATGTCTATCAAAGTCATGCTGATGATGATGAAGAAAAACTGGTTCATTGTATGAATAATGATGATGATTGTAATGATATTGATGATTTCTTCGACGAGAATGATGTTAATTATAATAATAACAAACTTTATGATAGACATTGTCATCAACTCCATCCAGAATAACGTCTTGCTGGAATATCGTCTCAACTTGGACTCGGAGATGACAGGTCTTACTCGGTTCACGGTTTACAAATGGTGCAGAGACTGTTTGATATCAAAATAGCTGTGCAAAATAGCAGGGTCTCCAAAACAAACAACAGAGAGGAAGAGTCAACAATAGATGACATTGGAGTCCATAAGGAAAATGTTAGAACGACGACTACAGATCATGTGTGAATGAAAAAAGATCGATTCAATGAAGGTGTTTGTGTGATGAGTAAAACATCAGGATATTTTAAAGTAAAGAATAAAGAAAAGTGAAAGAAAAAGAAAAGAAAAAGAAAAGAAAAGAAAAGAAAAAGAAAAAGAAAAAGAAATGAAATATAACAATCAAAATAAAAAAATGCACAAGCATAAAATAAACACGTTGATAAAGTATAAGACAACCCAGTCGTGAGAAGGAAATATTTGGTTTGGTTTGGTTTAATGGTATATCAACTTGGTTTGGGTTATTTAATGCAAAATCTGATCCATTTGTACTGTTTGATTATTATAAAGTATATAAAGTATAGAAGAGAGAGAGAGAGAGAGAGAGAGAGAGAGAGAGAGAGAGAGAGAGAGAGAGAGAGAGAGAAGAGAGATAGAGAAAGAATAGAAGAAGAAAAGAGAGCGGATAGATAAAGAGAGAGAAGAGAGAGAAAGCGGAGAGGAGAGGAGATAGATAGATAGATAGATAGATAGAGAGAAGAGAGAGAGAGAGAGGAGAGAGGAGAAAGAGAGATAAATAGAGAATATAGAAGAGAAAGAACTGATTAAGAGAGAGAAGAGAAGAGAAGAGAAACAAGATAGGGGAAATTGAGAGGGGAGAAAGAGAAAGAGAGAGAAAGAGAAAGAGAGAGAAAGAGAGAGACAGAGTGAAAGAGAGAAAGGGAGAGGAAAAGGAGAGAGAGAAAACAAGAGAGAAGAGAGCGAGAAGAGAATAAAAGAGAGAGAGAGAGAGAGAGAGAGAGAGAGAGAGAGAGAGAGAGAGAGAGAGGGGGTGCGACGGAGAGAAAGTGAAAAGGAAGAAGAGGAGAAAAGAAGAGAGTAGATATAAGGAACGAAAGAAATGAATGAGATAATAGAAAAGAGGGATATTAGAGAGAGAGAGGAGAGAGAGAGAGAGAGAGAGAGAGAGAGAGAGAGAGAGAGAGAGAGAGAGAGAGAGAGAGAGGGGGGGTATCTCTGAACATTGCTAGATAGATGTATCATAAATACCACTTGCACAACCCTATATTTCACAAGAAACATTTAAAAGTATCAGTTCTATTTTCATGTTTTGTTCTTGCTTTTAAACGAGCAGTGATTCGTCTAGACTTGGTCTAGACGTTTATACATCATCAATTTATTGTATGCATTGCCTGAGTGAGTCACTGTGGCAATCGGAAAATCTCCAAGCAATGATTTAAAAACATCTATGACTATTTAGAATATAATATATGGCAGTTTTTCTTAACCTGACACCGATTGAAACACCACTAAACAGACCCCTAATAATAATCAATGTTCTTATTTATAACTAATTATGAAACAAACCCAGAATAGATTGACTACTTCAGTTAGTACAATATAATTAAATAAACTAGCAAATATATGCACTCTACGGGTGTAAGTATTTAAGTTTTGATGTAATAAAATATCATATTAAATTAGAAACACTTATGAAACTAAATAAGAATGCAGATAAAAGATTTAAAACAGAGGGGGGTATAATAAAACAAATAGAACAACTTTGAAACTAACTCTTCCATCAATTTCCATCACTACCGTCTTTTGTTGCTATTTTCCCTAATTTATTTATTTAGTTAAATTACAAAGTAAAGTATAAAATCACAGTTATTTCTTCTGTTAATGAATTTCTTTAAAGATTTATCTCCAAGATTTTTGCTCATATATATTAAAATAAAAGCAAACAATTAGAAATCAATAATAACAGTCACATATTCATTAAAACCAATTTTTAATATCAATATGCAAATTAGCCTTCCTGTTCACTCTGTAAACCGCTATTTTGTTGTATATATGAATACACTTGCATGTTATTAGTATGTATATAATGCCAACAGTATTAATAATATAAAACAATTTTATTAATAATTGAGGTTTAAATAAGAATAAAACCATGAGAAATGTGACGTAAATAACTAAGGGAATTGTGACTTGAGTAGTGATATAGTTTCGATTATCTCCATTCTAATAATATAGTTTATTTCTGTTTGGTTTCTCGCGGGGATAGTATACATTGATATTAGACTTATCTCGTAACCTGTTTCAGTCGTGGGGAACGCTATTGCCTGTTATGAGCAAAAATAGTCAGGCATAGCCCGTTTCTCACCAGGTCTGATTTTGAATTCAGAGTGTTCCTTCTCCGAGACAGATTGTGATACCAAGGCTAAAGAGGATCGTTCCATCGTGGTGTAACAATTAGTATGCTAGTCTCGCAGATCCATTACTACTAAATAGCAAGTTAATACTTCGCTGGATTCCCCTTTTATCCGACCGTGTGTCTCATTCAAAACGTGGCGAACAGATTTGGTAAATACGTATCCACATTAAAGAGCCAAGTGTGCTGTAGTATTTACCCATAGCTGAAGTTGAATTCTTAACTATCACATTGGTATTAGCTCTACTAGCAAATATATGCACCCTCCGGATGCAAGTATTTAAGTTTTAATATAATAACATATTATATTAAATTAGAAAGGCTAAAAAGGAATAAACTAAATAAGAATGCAAATAAAAGGATTTGAAAAAAAGGGGGTATCATGGAAAAATAGAACAACTGAAACTTATTCTTCCATCACTCCCGTTTTTCATTGCTAAATTTTCCTAATTGAACTATTTACTTAAGGTAGAAAGATGGGAGAATATGGGATTATCCGACAGTATGTGGAGAAAGGTAGACACACACGGGATGTTATATAAAATGGATGTTTATTGTGGGTAGTGGTGTCGATGATGCAATGTTTCGGCCTGTTAGACCTTCTTCTTGAACAATGAGCGGTGTAATCCAACTAAAGTTCCTTATTTACAGAAACACCAGGACTCTTCATTAAACTCTGAAAATGAAACTAGTCTGCGTTATATAGTAAATTTGGATTGCGCAATATTACACATGCGTTTAGAATTTTGACATCATTTGTATCAATGGAAATTCCTATTTGAAAATATTTATTTAACAATAAAGAAACAATGTAACATTGACAACAAAGAAATATCTAAACATGCCTATTACATGGGTCTACTCTAAATTCAAATAAACTGAATATTAGGTATGTCCAGAATGGGTAAGGGGAGG
>CM042138.1:135960871-135978371 GCA_023376005.1 Doryteuthis pealeii | reverse complement strand
CAGTACACACATTTTAAAATGCCTATAGCTCATTTCCCATCAATTCTCCTCCCTCCAGCCTCCACATCCATTAATATAATTTGAAAAACTGGAACACGTCACCCCTGATGATGGCACTTCGAAGTGCCGAAAATACTCGGGACATGAACTTTGGTGGACTAATCCACGAATCCCACCCAAATATTAAAAAGTTGGCCAGAAAACTTGAAAAAATCACAAATAAAGATGTTAAACAGGAGATGTGTCTTTTGTTTAATTCAACATGCATAAATGAAAGAATGCTGCCCAAATACACACACAAACTTAAACACACACAAACTTAACACACACACACACACACACACACACAACACACGCGCACACACACAACACATATATATATATATATATATGACGACCGCCAAGCGTAAACGTAACGCCCTCCTATAAAAGGGATGGAACACTCTATGATGGCCTTTATATAAATACAGATGTATGTATTAAAACAGCTAAAATCCCCTTCGCATTCTGTGGGTGATGATAGCGAAGCGGTTAAGCTGTCCGACTGATGCTGAAACGATTTCAATCCCTGCTGTAGGTAACTCACAAAATGTCTAGGCACACTGAAGAGATTTGATAAGTCGAAACACGTGTCTGTGGATGACTATATATATATATATATATATATATATATATATATATACATATGTATGTATGTGTGTGTGTGTGTGTGTGTGTGTGTGTGTGAGTGAGTGTGTACATACACACATAAGTATATATATTAGCAGAACCTGTGGATATACCACATTTCGATAATTTAAGTATTACAACGATTGATTTATTTAAAATACTTGAATATGTAAAAAAGATAACAATATTATTTAACTCGCTCTCACTCTTTCTTTTATTTCTTTTCATCTTTTCCTAATTTTCTATTGAAACAGATTAGATTTAACAATTCCGCGCGCTCACCTCCTCTCTCTATCTTTCCGCTAATCTCATTCTTTCTTCCCTATTATATTTTTTCTGTGTAGTATGACCTTTTTCTTCCTTTTCTTTCTCTATAATAAAATCGAAATGGCCCATTATTTAGCTGAGGTGGCAACTCTCATAGGAAATAAGAAATTCGACGGATAAGCAAGACCTGATAATCAAGATTTAAATTTTTGCATTTCATCTTAGACGATTTGGACGGTCTCATTTTTAACCAGTGGGTGTTGCAAGAAGATACGGTCGGAAGATTAAGGAACAAGAGTATTAATATATAGATATCTATACATACACCATACATATATAGATATGTATACATACACATATACACATATATATGTATGCATACACACATGCATATATTTATATATAGGTGACCGTGTCGTCGAGGGAAATTGACACGGCGGTACGAGTTCAAATCCTAGACGTGGCTGGTTGCATTTCATATGGCACTAATACCCTTGGGAAAGGCATAAATCCAACTATTCTCCCTCCAACTATCGATAAATAGTACGGTGGATTAGGTTCTTTAAGCTTGGTACGGAAACTGGTCTAAGAGAAGGAAAATCTGAAATGAAACCTGGTAAACTCCGCATTAAAATTGACCTTGTGTCATATCCTGCTCGTGCGGACGAGTTGTAAATACATATATATGTATATGCATTCATTCACACACCCCCCCCCACACACACACACAGACATACATACACACATACATGATGTATAATGACAATCTTATTTTCTACATTAAGTGTAACTGGATCAAATAAATACTTGTAGTTGATTGATTTATCATGCTTGAACATCATTTGTTGGTTGTTTTACGGCATATCAACCCTTTTCGGGTAATTTAATACTGAATCAAGTTATTTTGATATTCTGTTGTTTTTTCCTTTTACATTACCTGCTCTTGCTTTAATAGTTATCCATCTAAGGTGTCCTGGGTATGACCGTAAACTGTATCTCATAGTGAAGTTCCAGTTCTGGAGCTCTGGGGAATGTGGAGTACCATTCATCGACATTACTCCCAGCTCCACCCTGACCCGGAGTGGTAATACTTGTTAGAGTTTCATTGGGTTAAATAGAAAAAATGTGTTTAAAAGATATATTTAAAAAATTAAGTTTATAAAAGAATTTTCAATACCCAACAAGAAGGAATAAAACAAAATGTCTTGGAATTAAAATGATCCAACAGGGGTTGACATGCTGTAAAATCCAACCCCCCCCCCAAAAAAACCCCATCTAAGTGTTGAATTGGCTCATCGCTGCTTAACTTCGGTAATCTAAGCGGGGACCGGTGCTATCAACGTGACTTGGCCGTAAGCGAACATCATTGGACCAAGTGCACTGAGGTCAAGGGGACTATATTTAAAAATAGTGAAAAACTGTATTGATCCTTCGTCTTCTTTGGGTTAGGCTTATAACTTTTTGAACGTCTCTTGTACAATTAACATCTGTTCTCGGGACAATGGTTTTGTTTCTATACGTATTTTAATAAATGACGAGACTTGTTTGCTGATCAAATACTGATTAACTGCGATAATGTGGGTGTTTCTTACAAATACAAACGTAGGTAAGACCACAACTGAAATAAGAAAATCATTCCTTTCACAAAACAAATATTTTCCAACATAATCTCCTTCCTTGTTCCTGCAGTTAATTTATATTTATGTAACAACCCCTGAACACGAGTAGGATGTGACACAAGTTCAATTTCTTAAGCGGAATTGAACAGGTTTTGAATTAAGTTTTACTTCAATAAATTGCCTACTACTTATATCTATAAATATACTCTTACTGAGGTAGAATACATTCAAACCGGGTAGGCCACATACTATAACAGAATAAAAAGATAGGCCGCATACTATAACAGAATCAAAAAGGGAGGTCACATGCTATAACAAAATCAACAGGGTATGCCACATACTTTAACGGCACATGTAAATAGCTGGTTAATTTACGTGCAAATGTTTTATTTACAAATACATTTTTCCATTTGCCGATTTAACGAAAATGGAAATAAAACGGAGGCGTCTTCCATTATTAAAAATTCCAGATGTTTCGAAAGTTTCAAAAGCAAAATTCGAAAACTTTTAGGAGAATTTTATCACATAAATCGTTGTAAAGTTCGGCGTTTGTAAATTTGCTCTTGTATAAATACATACTTATCTCATATTTACATAAGCATACGGATAGTTTGTATTTTGAAAATTCATCTCAAAAGTGATATTGTGTAGAATATATTGAGTAGAGATTTTACAGCACAGCTCTTACTTATCAATGAGTGTCAGAGGGGCTTCGACCAATGGAAAACTCTCCGGAATATGTGGACTGAATTCAATGGGGAATGTTCTAAAGAAAATCCCCGTGCCATTCATTTCTGTATAATATGCAGCATTAGTCACGGAATGATGTGCTAAGTGACATTGAACTCGAGAGAGTTATATTGCCGGTTAAGGGAGATATAATTTCTTTTTAAGTTAATGGATTTATATTAGGAAGTGGTTTATAAAATTATTTATTAAGGAAGATTACTAAGGGATTTAATATTTTAACTAATATTAAATTGCATAGTCTTAAATTGTGGCGAAGTCGTAGGTAAATTGAATTTTTGATTTTATTTTGTATGTAGGGCATTGGGGAGGGTTAGGTATTAGAGTGTAATTTGTTTTTTCTGGGAAAAGGAGGTAGCATAGCGACTGAGGGAGTTATCAATTGTATTCACCTGAACTTTATACACACACACACAACACACACACACACACACACACACATATATATATATATATATATATATATATATAATATATATATGCGTACAGTCCTGAACAAATCGTGGAAGCAGCACCCCACGAGGAAACAGCTATATGGCCACCTGCCCCCATCTCACAAACCATTCGAGTGAGACGGACAAGGCATGCCGGGCACTGCTGGAAAAGCAAGGATGAGCTCATAAGTGACGTTCTCCTGTGGAAGCCAACATACGGACATGCTAGTGTGGGCCGCCCATCAAGGACCTACATTGACCAACTAAGTAAAGATGCAGGTTGCTGCGCAGAGGACCTCCTGGGAAAATGAATGATAGGAAAGGTTGGCGAGAGATTGTCATGGATATCTGTGCTAATTGCGCGACATGATGATGATGATTATGATGAGATGATATATATATATTATTTTTTACTCTTTTTGAGTTTTTCACATCAGCAATAGCTGATGCTATTTCACTGAAGTTTGAGTGACAACAAGTCTCCTCAAGTATCCAGGACTCTTTTGAGTATTTTAGCCGATTGTAGCAGTGCAGTAGTCTGGATGGTCTCAATGCTTCCTCTGATTTCCAGTTCCTCCAGTCTTTTTTCCAAGTTTATTGTTACCGTTCCAAGTGCACTAACTACAATTGATATCACTTTCACTCTCATATTCCACAGCCTTTTCAATTCTCTAGCAAGGTCCAGGTATTTATCCATCTATCCATTTTCCTTCAGCTTCACCCTGTGATCAGCTGGAACTGCAAAGTCCACCAGTTGACACGTTCTCTCTCTTTTTTTTGTTAATCAATACTGGGTCTGGTCTCCTGGCTGGGATAGGATGATCCGTCTTTATCTCAAAGTCCCACAGAATTTTATGCGTTTCATTCTCAAGAACAGAGTCTGGTTTATGCTTTTACCATTTTGTTGTATGGTCAAAATTTATCTTTTTGCATAATTCCCAGTGGATCACCTTTCCAACCCAGTCGTGCCAAGCTTTATTATTATTATTATTATTATTATTATTATTATTATTATTATTATTATTATTATTACAATGCGAATAATTTTTAAACCTATTTTTTATCCATATAGTGGATCCTAACAGGTTCTACCTCTCCGGTCAGAGCATACCAAGGAGTAATGCCAATAAAGAGGTATTCAACATCACCAAGAGATCTAGAAATTAATTCTCCCTATCAGATGCAGTTTCGTGTCATAGCCAGGACAACTTCTCTGTAGGGCATACAGTCCGTGTGACTACTTAGTAAGAGATTTACTCCATTCCCTTGGCTCTAGAACTGAAGCCTCACCATCAAATGCAGTTTAGTGTTATAGCCGAGACCACCACTTTTTTGGGGGTGATATTACCTATCTGCAGGGGATTGTTGTATATTGGAACCTAGAATGATTCAGTATACTAGTACATACAAATAAATAGATTGCAGCAAAGTGCTAAGAATAGCTATTACAAAGACGGCTATCGTAAAGACCTCCTGAAGTTAGTATTTACCTTAACCCCCACCAGGTAGGATGCGGCACATAAAAAAAAAATGAGAAGCTGCGCACAAACCGAGCCTCATGCGTCGGCACCAGGCACTAAACCCAGCATTTTCCCTTTTAAACGAGGAGACAGGTGCTGCCTGGGGTGGGGAGACCACCCCGGGATCATGCGGATAATCTAACTATCTAAGGGCCGAAAACTCTTAATACGAAACCAGAAAAGGTATCCGTACATTTCCGTATCTATCTTAACTAGGCCAGGATGCGACACAAGGTCTTTTGAGTATGGAAAGCAATGTACAAACCGAAGCTCATTCAATGGCTAATGAAAAATGAGTGGATCCTGCCGGCATCCCTTTTTCAGGCGCCCGGGCCCAGGGCCATAAACCCAGTCATGGTCCTTTTGGACGAATATCAGATGCTCCTGGGATCTAGATTAATTTAACTCTAAAGCTTCTAAACCAGAAGTCTCCACTGGTAATCTTTAACTATTTCCTCGTAAATTACTACCATAACTGAACCCTCATTTTATGTCCATGTTTAAAACTAACCACTTTAAAACTAACCATTCTCACAAATTAAAACTTTTAGAATATACACATTGAAGTGAATATTAGAATAAAGAAAGAAAATATATCTAGTATTGTAAAATAACGGGTGCAAGAAAAATAAAATATTTATTGCAAAAACACAGACATAAAATGAAGTTTCAGTTTATTTTGTGGTAGGAATTTACGAGGAAATAGTTAAGGATTACCCCATAACTTTCGCCGACAGGTGGGGGTCTTACCCCTCTGCAAGGAAGATAGTCAGCTTATTCTAAGCCCTACCGTCATTATAGAGATTTAACGTAAAGTAAAAGTAATGTCGGCGGAGTTACCTATTGTCGGTATCAACCAGACAGCGAGGGAGTCTATGCCCTTTTCGCAGGCGCAAGACCAGGGAGATTGTTTTTGCTGAGGTGGTGCACCACACCTATCGCCAGCTTCCTACTTCAACGCACAGATCAGATTACCCAATATTTGCTACCCTTGTGCTGAGTTGGTGGGGACCGGTATCGAAACAGGAACCTTGCGATTCCTAGGCGGGTGCTCTACCAATAAAGCTAAACCGTATTCTCAGCCTTGCCGACAGGGCTGTTATTATTATTATTTTTTTTTTTTTTGTTAGCCATTCTGTGATTTTGTGATAATTGATATAGAGAAATGGAAATTTCATGTGTGTCCGCACAACCACAGATCCTCATTTGCATTAAATACACGCTTTCTCGTTCGTGATGTGAGTTTATGAAGCCGTGTGCGTCTGCATGTTCGTAATGCATCTACGTTAGAACTATAGAGTAGCTCGGCAGATGTAAAGGTGCCGTTATGTCTGTATTTCGTTGTCATGTTCGCTGTGTCCCTGTTCTATTTCTCTGTGTCGTTTGCGTGTTTTCACCTCATATACAGAGCCGATTAACGGCATGAAAATAAACATACACAACAAAAAAGCAAATCAACTCGCAATAAAACAGATTTTCAGAGAAGGTATGAAACAAAAACGCAGTCAGATATAAATTGTTAGATACAGACTGGTGAGAAAAAAACGAAAGAAAGAAAAAAAAAAAAAAAAAAAAAAAAAGAAAAAAAAAAAGAAGAGAAAAGAAAGCTTATTGTCACACAAAGGAATATATTTTAATAGCGAGCACAAAGGGTTACTGAAGTAAAATTACTAGCTGGTTAGATAAAAAGCACACAATTATATATATATATATATATAATATATATATATATATATATATATATATATATATATATACGAGTGTGGAAGAAAAGTAATGGGAAAGTCAATAATAGTCACTAATGTTTATATAATGAATATTAGTATTGTTACAGACTACCTGAGTACATCTGTCACACTTTGAATACTTTCAGAGAGAGAGAGAGAGAGAGAGAGAGAGAGAGAGAGAGAGAGAGAGAGAGAGAGAGAGAGGGGGGTTGTTTGTTGTTGTTTTGTTTTACGGTATTACAACCTCGGTGGGTCATTTAATGCCAACTAAGTTTTTGGATTCGTGGCGATAGTTTGGTAGAAAAACAAATGTATATATATAATATATATATTATATATTATATATATATATATATATATGTGTGTAAAGATTTAATTATTGTTCAATTACTCATATTTTTGAGTACAATCCCACTTCTTTTAGGAAATGTAAAATCCTGGATGGTCTTATTTTTGTGAGAAGGTTTTTCAAATTACTTTCTTGGTAGTATTTTGTTCGCACTAGATTAAAATCTACATACTCTAGAAGTATATGTTTCACTGTAAATCTCTCTTGTGATGTAGTGCATATTGGGGATTCTGTGCCCTCCAGTAAATGATGATGGGTGATAGAGAGTTTCACTCATATATAATTATGTATTTACCTTACATCACCATGACGAGCAGGATGTGACACATGGTCAATTTAAAACGGAGTACACCTGATTTGAATTCCGAGTTCTCTTTTGTTTCGACTGCCATACCGAGGTTAAAAATTCTAGACTGACCTACTATTTAACCACACTAACATTTTCATATTAAAATATAACTTACCTCTAAAGCAATATATAAATATGTTTCTACCTATATAAGCCTGCTTATATCTTTACATCATTTTCATTAAAAAATGTTAGGTATGTAATTATTTACCGTCGAATATATATATATTATATATATATATATATATATATATATATATATATTTCAAGTAGAATCCTCTGGTTTACACTACCATTCAACATAGTCATAGATACTAAATTAAGGCAGGGATTTTTTAACTAATAAAAACATTTCTCCCCTCAAACATTTTACATAAAATCTTCAATAAAAATACTGTGAAACTAAGGTATAGCTGTATACCCAACGTAGGGAATTAATTAATAAAAGCAACTGTAAAAAACTCAACAAAAACCAAAACAATAAACCCTCTTGTTGGAACTGTTTTAACAAAGAAGAATGTCCACTTGAAAGAAAATGTCAACAAAAGTGCGTGGGATATATGTTTGAAGTATATACCAATAAACCAAACGATAGAAATATAAATAATAGTAACAAAAAAGTATACTTGGGATCCACACAAGGAGCCTTTAAAATTAGATACTACAACCACAAGAGTAGTTTCGTAAACGAAAATATAGACACAATACGAGTTCATCTAATCATGTGAGGAAAAAAAACTAGGAATAGTTCTCATCTTAAAATGGGAAATAATAAAGAAATGTAATAAATACAAAGCAGGAGACAAATTTTGCTGACTTTGCACAGTGGAAAAACTCACCATAGCTAATTACATAAACAAAAAACAAACAAAAAACAAAAAACAAGCGAATTATTAATCCAAAGAACAGAAATTCTAAACGCAAGTAGACATAAAAAGGCATGACACCTTAGCCAATAAAATATAGTTATAACACAACCTTTTTACGAATTTAACATTTTTAACGCTTTATGGTAATTTTTAACCAGTCATATACACAATGATAAAAGACGTTTGTAACAACCTCCATCAGTCAAAATTATCCCAAAGAACCATTCAGGTGAAACCTAGGTAGATAGTGTCTGACTCCTGTAGGTCCTTATAACTATGCTCTTCTTGTGTATTGAGCACTCTCTACATATATAACTTAGCAAGCTCTGGTGTTTTTTTTTCTTTTGGCCACTACATACGATACTGATGATTGTTTTCAGAAAGGACACATAGATGTCGCTACTATGAACATTATAAAGTACTACCTTTCAAATGACACGTGTCAAAATCTGAGCCCAATTGGATTGTTAGTTTACAAATTACAGTTATATAAGTGAAGCTACTGTTGCAAATTTTCAAATCAATGGAAAATTTGAATTTCGTGTGTTGATAAAGCACTACTTTCTGTCGGGAAAAATACTGTTCGAGCAAAAAAAAAAAAAAATGACTGGTATGCTGACTTTAAACGCCGTCGTATAGACACAAATGATGCTGAACGCTCCGGTTGCCCATATTACGCAGTTGTCCCGGAAAACACCAAAAGACTCCACAAACTCGTTTTGGCCGATCGTAAATTGAAATTGCGTGAGATAGCAGAGGGGTTGAAGATATCAGAAGACGGTGTATGCACTATTTTGCATGAACATTTGTCAATGAGAAAGATGTGTTCAAGGTGGGTGCTGCGTTTGCTCACAGTCGATTAAAAACAACAACGAGTCGACGATTCAGAGCGTTGTTTGCAACTGTTCCAACGCAACAAAAATGAGTTTTTGCATACATATATGACAATGGATAAAATATGGATCCACCACTTCACTCCGGTGTCAAATCGGCAGTCAGCTGAGTGGAATGCGGCAGGTGAAAGCCGTCTAAAGCGACCAAAAACGCAAACATTAGCAGGCAAGGTTTTAGCCTCCGTATTTAGAGATGCACAAGGTATTTTGTTCATCGATTACATTGAAAAGACGAACCATTAATAGCGAATATTATATAACTTTATTGGAGTGTTTGAAGGAAGAAACCGCCAAAAAACGGCCACAAATTAAGAAGAATCGCAAGTCGATCGCAATGATGACAAGACTACATGAATTGCACATCGAATTGTTTCCGTACCCACCCTATTCTCCAGATCTGGCCCTCAGCGACTACTGGCAATTTGCAGACATCCAGGAAAAGAGATTTGGCTCCAATGAAGACGTGATATCGGAAACTGAGGCTTATTTTAAGGCAAAAAAAATCGTTTTACAAAAAAGGCATCGAATTGTTAGAGAAGCGTTGAAATCAGTATATCACCCCAGAAGAAGACTATGTTGATGAATAAAGTGGAATGTTGCCTAAAAGTTGTTGTTTTATTAGTTAGGCCCGGGACTTATTGAGTGATGTGTTATTTTACTTCAGGAAAACCCATAGAGCAATAATACATTCAACAAAATCCCCCCAAACCTTTATTTTTTACAATTAAGGGATTAGAAAAAAAAGTTTGGTTCTGTACTACTTTAAATGACCCTCTTTACAGTTTTCAAGTCTCCGTCAATATTCGATGAAAACTGAGGAAATTCCTTTGATCTATTTTACAAAATTCTATACATTTTCCCCATTTTTAAAAGTGTCCTGGATATAACGTTAAACTGCATTTAATGGTGAAGTTCCAATTCTGAAGCTCTGGGGAGTGTGGAGGATCCTTTTATCGCTATTATTCCCAGGTCTATTCTTAGCCAGAGTGGTAGTACCTGTTAGGGTCCTATCTATGGATTAAATAGAAAAATGCGTTTAAAAATGTGTTTTCAAAAGTGAGTTTAAAAAATAATTTTCAATATCAATCAAGAATGGATAAAACAAAATGTCTTCGGCATTAAATAACCCAAGGTTTGGCATGCCGTAAAATCCAACCAACCAACCAACCAACCAACCAACCAACCAACGTTTTTTAAAACCTTTTTTCTATTATTTTCTTATCACTTCTTCTGACTTTCCTTCCATTCCCTTTCTCTTGTCAATTACTTGTCTATGTCTTTTGCAGGAGGCACCCATGTGTTGTTGTTATCGTGTAGGAAATAGACACGGGGAACCGAGTTCAAATCCTGGACGAGGCTATTTGCATTTCACATATAGCTGATACCCTTGGCAAAGGTATGTACTTACCAAATACTATTGGTAAAGGTATGTATTTACCCAATCCGTCCACCACGTGACAAGGTGTGTCAAAAAAGTATAAATATTTTTTGGGACTTTTTAATACACCCTGTATTCTAAAAAAATGAACATTCCATTCATTGTTCATTTCTATCTTGGTAAATACAGCCTCAGTCTCGATACTTTTATGACACACCTTGGATATATATTTATAGGTTAAGAGAAAGGAAATGAATCCGACGGTATGAATATAGATAAAAGGATATGAAAACAACACGATATGCTGTTAAAGTGAAAACATTTTATATCAAATTCATAGCTAATATTGAACAATATTTCGATTTATAAAAATCATCTTTAGAGCTTGTTTTTTTTTTATACTCCGGACTCATCGAGAGAGGAGACGAAAATAATAAGATTATTTTCCTCTTTCGATGAGTCCGGAGTAATAAACAAGCTCTGAAGATGATTTTTATAAATCGAAATATTGTTCAATATTAGCTATGAATATGAAATAATATGTTTTCACTTTAACAGCATATTGTGTTGTTTTCATATCCTTTTATCTATACTCATATATATTTAAATATATACATGTGTGTGTATATGTGTGTGTGTGTGATAGAGAGAGAGAGAGAGAGAGAGAGAGAGAGAGAGAGAGAGAGAAAAGAGAGGGGATTGTAGACAACCACATTAGATAGGATTGGCAAAGAACTTCAGTACCGTAATGAAATAAAAGAGATTTTAACCAACAGACAAATAATGACGCCAACCAGTTCTTTTTATGATTCTTTGTCGCTTCTGCCCCTTGGCTCCGTTTCGAAGGAGTGATTGTTCTCAGATGAGGTGAAAGGTGAAAACACACACACACACACACATTTTCATTGCAGAGTTTCAGATTGTAGCAATGTGATTAAAACAATTCTTTTTAACGGCAAAAATAGACTCGAAAGAAAAAAGAAGGATAAAAAAAGATAGATTTATCTATAAGTAGTGTCGAGCTTGGAGGAATATAAACGAAAAAGAGTTCTGCGATTTACATCACAAAAATAAACTAACGTGTCCTTAAATAACTTGAAAGGAGAGAGAGACTTATCGAAAATTTAATAGTAGATTGCGAAGAATCCCCTGACATAAAGTTGATTAAAGTTATTCTATGATCCGAACAGCATTGCCATATTAAATTCATTGATTAAGAAAACGATTTCGTATTTTCTTACTTTTGAACAGATAATAATGTTGTAGATACCTGTACGTATAAATAGGTATTTCTTTAATTGTGTTTCGTAATGGATGTCTGTTCTTATCTGTTTTTTTAATTGTGTTTCGTATTTTTAACGTGTTACTTATATAAGTATTATATAAGTATGAGATGAAGTTATTCTTTATGTAATGTCTAGTTCCAGTAATACGAGGGAGAGTAAAAAAGTAAAGCCATTTTGTTTAGGATAGGTATGATTACCAACACAGGAACATGTATCATACATCAAAATGAAGCTGGTCCTCTGTGGATCACATCCCTACTTCTCCGCATAGTCAATGTTTCTCCCATTAGCAATGTTCCACCTTCGAATGAGAGCATGTATCCCTGCCCATTAAAATTCTAAGAGAGGCAAACATTATTCCAGTGATTAGAAAGGGAACTCTGTTGTGAAGAAATGGCTCAAAGTACAGTGATTATGACACATCATAATCATGCAAAAATATACGTATCAAATAAATAAATGCTATCTAATAGGTTCTTGTTTACAACAACCATATTCGATCCCCTGGCCTCGTTTGAATAGAGTTTGTATTTATCTCGGGTCTCATGATCAAAACGCAGTTGCTTGCACAATTCTTGGAGGATCACTGTAATCTCTAAATGTTTAAAGTTTTTAAAAAGCTATCTCTACAGATTGGGCTGTTTAAAAACTTTTGTTTTGGGGGGCTTAAAAAGAAGTTAAAATTGTTTTGAGAACACACAGTAATTTTTTACTATTCTTATTTTTAAAATCTTTACTGCTATCTTTGCAGATTGTGCTGTTAAAAACTTTTGTTTTTGGGACTTACAAAGAAGTTAAAATTGTTTTGAGAACACAGTAATTTTTACTATTTTTAAAATCTTAGAAAGTTATCTTTGCAGATTGGGCTGTTTAAAACCTTTGTTTTGGGGGCTTACAAAGAAGTTAAAATTGTTTTGAGAACATACAGTAATTTTTACTACTTTTATTTTTAAAATTTTAGACAGATATCTTTGCAGATTGGGCTGTTAAAAACTTTTGTTTTGGGGGCTTTTTGGTGGACCACAGTAATCTCTAAGTGTTGTGTATTCTTGTATTATTTCCGGACTAATTCACTGCAATCACTAAATAAGTCGCCTAGAAATTTCTTCTGTATCTTTTCATAATTTCCTG
The DNA here is from genome assembly GCA_023376005.1 of Doryteuthis pealeii. Lineage (NCBI taxonomy): Eukaryota > Metazoa > Mollusca > Cephalopoda > Myopsida > Loliginidae > Doryteuthis > Doryteuthis pealeii. The sequence goes on along the minus strand of CM042138.1, from coordinate 135,965,133 downwards.
TCTTATTTATCTTTATCTATATTTCATCATGATCATGATCATGTTCATCATTATCCATACCAAAATCACACTGACCCTCATCCCTGTCAGGTCTTTCCCGGGTCATCCAGAATCCGCACAGAGCTGATTCAAGTAGGCTTGTGCTGTTCAGCCTACACTGGTGTGTCCATGGGTAGGTGTCAATAGGAGAACGTCACTTATGAGTTTGTCCTTACTTTTCCAGCAGTATCCAACATGTCTTCTTTGTATTACTTGGATGTTTTGTATGACAAGGAGTAAGTGACCATACAGCTGCTTTTTGTGGGAGGGGGGGGGCTGCTTTACGACAGCAAGCAGCATACCTGTATAGCACCTGTTACGTATTACGAGTAACTCGCAATTGATTATAGAACGAAACTCGAAAGTTAAAAGGGAACACACCAGAACATTCTTGAAACTCTGTGACGTCAGAGCTGAGGTACGTGTCCCACTAAATGACCCCAACTACACGTACGTTGAGCTAACGTCTCTTAATGGAGGAATCTGAAGCATAATTTCTTTGACCAGTTATTTGTCACGTAGGCACTTATCGGAGAGAAAGAAGGCCAAGCGATTGACTGAAACGTACATCATTACGTTTTTGGGATCTCTATTACTGGTTTAGTTTTCACTCCAGCCCTTTCTTTTGAGGAGACACAGTTGGACTTCTCACCTCGTTGAGGATAGGCGAGGACAGTCTTCATGCAACCTAAAGAATAATTTTACTTGGAATCCCGATATCACCCTCATGCGGACAGAAGTAATTAGATCCAGAGTGATCATCCACACAGATATAAGCCGAATGGAAACGAATCAACTAAAACAAAGATAAGTGCCACATTCCATCATGGAATTTTTCTATAGACCTTTTATTCCATTCAAGTTATATGTATATGTGTGTTAGAATCAATGACGACACCTGAAAAATAATGCCTCCTATCTCGCCGTCCCACTGAGGTCCAAATGTACCGTTGTGGTATATTTTCACGGTACCAAAAATATTAAAGAAACGTTGTCCTTTTTTTTCGATCGCTACTACGATAACGGTAAGGTGGCGGCGGCGTATATATTATATAGCGGGTCTCGTCCACGTGCCTCCAAATTCACAGTGCTAAAATGGTGTTGATAGAAATTATAACACGAGAAATATGTAGTCACAACTGCTCCTTTATTATCGTGCTCGTCCAGTGGGTCGTACCAGAGAGGAGGAAAGGCAGAGAGAAGAGAGAGAGAAACACTACTAGAATTACTGTGATCCCATAAGGACCCAAGGTCAGGTCCGCACCCCTACGCGACGTCCGAAAGCAAAAAGAGCTGATACATTTCTTCATTGTTCCACGTCAACCACGTGACATCCGGTTCCGGTCAACACCCGACTTCCGCTTGCCACTCACTTCACCGTTCGGGTCACGCTACGGTCAAACCATCGTTCATCCTCTTTGATCATCACTATTTTTTAAACTTTATCATCTCTTATTTTCTTCCTCCCCCTTCCATTAGTAGTCCTAGCTCACAAAAGTCAGGATATGTACCCATCTGCAACACCCAAACAGATAGCGCCACGACGAATATTCCCATTGCGGATACATATAAATGCATCCATGCTTATGAACATTTCCACCTTTTCTCTCCTCCCAACTCTCGACTTCCTGAATAAAATGATGTCTTAAAATAATATATCATGTCTTGTTGTTCTATTGCCAATTTTTGCATGTGCACCTTTCACTTTTTCTTGGTCTCTGATAAAACAACATTGTAAACATTTGAAAACGATAGGCGAACGTAAACACACCCATCTAGATTGTTTCTGTAACTGTTCGTTAGAGTCCAGGTGATGCAGCCATATAGTAGTACTGACACGGCTACAACTGAGAAGAATTGTCGATTTATCGCTTTTTTGAGAGATTAGATTTCCAGGTGATCGATAATCTGTCTATAGCTGTCCATGCATTTAGTTCATCATATTCTAATATATTGAGGGGCCGGGTTAGCCCAGGCGGTAGAACACTCACCTTTGAATCGCAAGGTTCTGATTTCGATACCGGTCACCACCAACTCAGCGTATGAGCAGCACAGATTGATTAATCTGATCTGTGCTGCTCATACGTTGAGTTGGTGGTGACCGGTATCGAAATCAGATTGATTAATCTGATCTGTGCGGTAAAGTGGGAAGCTAACGGTGGGTGTGGTGCTCCAGCTCAGAAAAAAATCTCCCTTGTCTAGCGCTAGTGAAAAGGGGCTAGACTCTTTCGCTGTCTGGCTGATACCGACAATATGCCACTCCGCCAATTTATTCTAATACTAGAAGCGGCTACCCTGGGTAGAAGGGTGGTCAAAAAGTTAGTCCCGCAGATCCATTATTACTGAATCATGAGTAAGATCCTCGCAAGATTCCCCATTAAAATTCCTATATAAAAAGACCTGGCGTTGATTCGTCAGAAAAAAAAGTGCGTAGACACCCTGAAAAGAAAAATCAATGTCTCCTATTCATAATATTAAATGCAAAAAATTCCATTCTGTTACTATTTAAATTTTATTTTCTAATTATCTTCACGGATATAAATCAAATCTTCATAAGTTTTGGTGATAGTTAATGTATATATATATATATATTTACTTTGCCGATAATTATTTTATTTTCGTAGCTTCAGCCGGACATACACACATACATACAACTGTCCTTTATATATGTACTCCTGGTTAGAGGTGGATTTTTTAAGTTAGTCCCGCAGATCCATTATTACTAAATAGTGAGCTGAATCCTCGTGGGATGCCCCATTTAAATCCCTATGCAAAAAAATAGACCTTGCATTGATCCAGCTACTCTGATAAGAAATGTTAATGTTTACTATCTAAAATATTAAATGAAAAAAAAACAAAAAAACAAAACAAAAAAAAAACAAAACAAAACTCCATGCTGTTATCATTTAAATTTAATTTTTTTAATTATCTTCACGAATATAAATCAAATTTTTATGATTCTTGCTCAAAAACCAAGCCCTCGTGATATTTGATGTGTATATATATTTACTTTGTTGTTAATTGTTTTATTTTCGAAGTTTCCTCCGGACATACATATTCATACAACTGCTCTTTATATATGTATAGATAGATAGATAGATTAATTTCAAATTGAGAGAAGTTCTTATATTCAATCAAATACAATAATTCCTGCCAGAATTAGATGTTTAGTAGACTAAGACACTTGTAGAATGTTCAATAAAGAATGATTTACAATCCTTATTCTAATCATTGACAGGTGCCCTCATCAATATAATTACCTTTTTGCAGATAACCTTTTAGGAAGAGCAAAATGAATTTATACAAGATGTCATTTAACACTCAGAATTGTAATTTCTCCTTCAATTTTTGATGTAATAAATTACATACTAGATACAATCTACTTTTGAGAAAAGACATTAACATTACAAGAATTGTTCAGACTATTGAACTCTCCGGTGATTTTGTTGTTACCACAATGTAACAGCTTTCTTCAGATTGTTTTACTCCTTTGTTAACAGTGACATCGTTTTTTTCTTTTTAATTTTGCTCTGAACAGTAGGTCGATTTTTCACTTTCTAAAAAATATCAAATTGTCCATCTATGCGAAAGTTGTGTATTAGTATACTGAATACTGATACCAAAAATTAGATATTTTAATTGCACCATTTTTTGAAGAAATAGCATCAAAGATCGTCTACTAAAATACACAAAAAATCCTCTTTTTTGCCAAATTTAGCCTTTAGAAAACGAAGTCCCCTCTGACCCGGTGTGGTAATATCTGTGAGATCCAATCTATGGGTTAAATAAATAAAATAAAATAAATAGTTTTAAAATGTATTTTAAAAATGAGTGTAAAACGTTGACTACCCAACAAAAAATGAATAAAACAAAAACATATATGCGATAAAATAGGTAATCTAAAATTAGCTACATAAATGAGAGTAACTTCCCTTTTGTTTGTTTCACTTTAAGGGAGCCGTTTTGTTTGGTCGGCCATTTTTATTTCACTGTAAATTTACACTGAAAATACGAATTTGGTTCGAATCAATACAACCTATGTTTTAACACGAAAATAGTGGCTTGCGCAATATTTGAAATTAACTTAATTGTTATTAAGAACACAGTTTATGATATTTTCGTGTTTAAAACATGTAGTTGTATTGATTCGAACAAATTCGTATTTTCAGTGTAGATTTATGGTGAATTGAAAATCGCCGACCAAAACAAATGGCATCCTCGAA
>CM042138.1:135935871-135953371 GCA_023376005.1 Doryteuthis pealeii | reverse complement strand
ACCCTTATTCAGTACCCCCAGCAATGGATTAAATATTATTACTACTGTTGTTCTATAAGGATGAATTTGGCATTGAATAACACACGGAAGTTGATATGCTATAAAAATATATTATAAAGAGTAAAATAATTTTTGTTGGTTAGTTGGTTGTCTGGTTGGATTTTACGACATGTCAACCCTCGTTGGGTTATTTCATGACGGAGATATTTTTATTTGATTCCTTCTTGATGGATATTCAAACATTTTTTGTAAACTCAATTTTCAAAACTCATTTTTATATTCTTTTTTCTCTATTTAACCCATAGATGAGACCCTAACAGGTCCTACCACTCCGGGTCAGAATTGGCCTGGAGTAATAGCGATAAAGGGGTAGTCCATTCTCCCCATAATTTCAGAATTGGAACTTCACCAGTAGATGCAGTTTAACCTAATACCCAGGACACTAATACTCCAGCCACTGCCTTCTAGCATATATATGTTAAAAGGGCTGGAGGTTTGCCTTAAGGCCAATAGGGTTGGGACAATCGTATAGGTGCTAGAGCTTGACGTGACTAGCCAATTTATCGGTGGGATCTATTTGATCATCCGTCTACCCTAAGTAAGGAGCAAAGGGGAGTGTTGCATATCATGGACTGCTCAACCACCAGGATTCCATCACAAGTCACCACCCACAGCCATAAGGTGGGTCCCACCTAAGGAGATTTTACCCCTCTGCAGAGGTGCAGTCGGTGTATTATCCTGCCCCACCGACAGGGCGAAAAGAAGAGATAAAAAGAGGCAGGACGAAATGAAAAAGGTAAGTAGTAAGTTGTTGACATCCGCCCGTCTACTAAAGACGATGGCGTAGTGTCCACTTTTTTTAAGAAATAAAAACAAAAGAAATATAAAATGGACGGAGAAAAAGTAGAAATTTAGAAATGTACAAAAAGAAGAAAGGAAAAATCTTCGACACTGCTTATGTCACATTACCCAAAATTGTGAATACATAAAATAAAGACATTTCGATATTCAAAAACTCACAATTCCTTTTTTCCGATACGACGACAACATTTCAAAATTGAGAAACACACGACAAAAATACAATTTTTCTCAAGGCAGTTACTCGTAATCTAACCAAAAGGCACCTCCAACATTCACTCGGAAGACGAAACTCTTTTTTCACGCATACACAATTTTTCACTTAAGCAATGCACGTGAAAACAGATAAACTATGCACTCAGTGATATCTGACAACGGGATAATAAAGCTCGATTAACTTCGGATATCCGTATCATCAAAGGTTCAGACAACGTTGTGGTAGATACATTTTCACGTTCCACAATACAATACATACAAACCCCTGATTTCGATCTCATCGCCGAAGAACACGAAAAAGATGCCACATTCGATAAAACAGAAAAGGCCGCTTCTAAAACATTGAAGGTACACCCTGTCCCATTCGGAACAAAAAATCTGCTCAGCAACGTAAGGACGGGTTATTTGGAGACCATAAATATCACATTCACAGAGAAAATCTTCTACCTAACATATAAAACACATGGCCCCCACACAACCTTATTTTATACACTCTCAAAATTTGAGTATGCAAACTTAGTCAGTCATTATTTTCTAAAAAAGGTTTTAATAAATACATGCATCAGAGATCTATATATACGTTGTTTTATCTTAATTTACAATTAAAGTCATCTAATGTATAGAGTTTTACGAGAAAATTATTTACAAACAAGAAATTGTCATTTTTTCAGTATCAAGAGGTTAACTAAAGTGTTTACAAATAAATAGATACCTACGATTTTCTGTAAAATTTATGTGTAGAATATTCAAAATATTTATTTGATTAATCATTAATAGATGCACGCACATTTTCTTTTTTGGGGGGGGCAGACTAAGTTTACATTTCAAATTGTTTTATTTTTCTTACTCCCTTAATAAATTTGACTATTTTACTTACTTATGATACAAACCCTCTGACAATGAATTTTTAACTCCCACGCCCCCAGGCAAAATCTTTCAAAAATTAGTTTTTACACCGACTGGATGGCGTTTATTTATTTATTAATTTATATTTTGCTAGTGTTCCTAATTGATGAATACATGAAGTAAAAAATTAAAAAGATCAGTTATATTTAATGTTCGGGGATAGATTTTATCCCTTTGCAGGGGTACGGTCGACGTATTCTACGGTCCCAACCGACATAGCGGTAGAATTTTTGTGAAAAAAATATTGTTTGCAGGCATGCATCTCCGAACAATGTATTTTTGATAAATTTTGATACAGTATTATCAAATAACTATTTCCCCTCTTCTCTTTGAAGAACTAATTAATAATGTATGATTAAATGTTGATAACTGGCACTTTTTCAGTCGTTAGAGCATCCGCATCGGTATCACAATGTTCCGAGTTCGATACCAGCTCTCGCCAACTCAGCGCACGAGTAGCACAGCTTAAATCTGTGCGGTAAAGTGGGGAGCTGATTGTAGGTGTGGCACTCCAACTAAGACGAAATAATAATCTACCTGGCCAAGTGCTAGTGAAAAGGGGATATATCCCCTCACTGTTCGGCTGATACTGACAACAGGCCACTCCGCCGACTTTACTTACTTTTTACATACATGTGGATAAAATTCGTTTAAAAAAAATTGTTATTTTTTCTTGTTACGATTTTATGGGCCATCCTTTAGACTTCGAGCAAGAGCGCTTGTCCAGCGGAATCCTCAGTAAAGAATCCTTTGGTTGTTCCTTGGTGCTCCTCAGTATTGCAAGTCCGTCGTCAATGATATCAAATGGATATTTCTCAGTATCAGTGATTAAGTAGTCAGACAGCCACGCAGTCGGGCTGTTGATTGGCTGAGGTTTAAACCACGTGACCTCGCTTAGTCGATAAATTTAAGTGGTTTATTGTAGCACACCTTATATACAAAATAATCCAACATTTCTTTTGATTGATTGATTTTAACGGTATGTCAACCTATCTATGGTTATTTTATTCTCAGGGATTACTGAATAGCGTTTACTTTTGTGTAGTTTTTAAAGCTTTGCACACGGGGAGATTTTTTGGGTGGTGATCTTACCCCTCAGCAGGGGATACTGTCAACGAAATGGTCCATTGTTTAGCTAAGGTGACGATACTCGTAAGAAATAAGAATTAAGTGGATAAGCGACACCAGATAATCGGTATTTACATTTATGCGTTTCATCTTGGATGATTTGGACGGTCTCATCTTTAACCAGAAGGTGTTGCAAGATGATAACGGACGGAAGATCAAGGAACACCAGATTTGTAAGGGAACCTATCTATAAACGCCATACAGGCGTTCATATTTACGTTCCCTGATGGCCATTATGTGTATAGTATATTTAAATATAACACGATTATCATCCAGTCAGTGAGGCTTAGAATACGCTATCTCCGCCGTTGGGGGTAAAACACTCTACTGTAGGGGTGTCCAATGAACTTTACCTGATGCCAATCTGGAGAGTGTTGAGTACCCCTTCATTGCCAATACTCCCACCTCTACTCTGATACGAAGTGATAGTACCTTTTCGGGGTACTATTTATGTGTCCAATGTATGTATTTAAAAATTATTCGTATTCGATAGGACTGCGTGCAAAATGTAACAAAAACAAAACTATTTGAGAAAGAAAGAACGTAAATATGCACGGAAAATGAAAGCGGTTCATAGGAAATCTCATTAGGGACAATTCATGCAAACTCCAGGAACAAACAATACGTCTTGTGCAAACTAACAAAACCCGGTAAGTCAGCTTCTGGTCTTAAGAGACGTTCGGTGAAAACTAGCACATGTGCCCGTTAGTGCTGGCCGTTCAGCAAATATCTACATTGACCAGCTCTGTGCTGATACTAAATGCTACACAGAGGACCTCCCAAGTGTAATGGATGATAGGGATTGTTGGCGAGAGATTGTCCTGGATATCAATGCTACAAGCGCACCATGAGGTTAATGATGATGATTAGTTATAACTTGCAGCGACATAGCTTCATGATGATTGTCTAATGCTTAAGACCATTCCTCTGTGTCCAATTAGTATATGGGCGTGGTTTTTGTTGCCATATGGCTAACATGTGACGGTGTGGCTAATGTGTTGCACTTTGTCATCGAAATAAGCGAATTCGAACTCCAGTCACGCTGTTTCGTTCACTTTCGAACGTGGTGCATAAGCATAACATTTTATCTTCTGATCCATCGGATACAACGAGAAGGACGTCCTTCCTATGTCATATTTGCATCAAACTTTGTGGATCTGCAGCGGGTTTGATGAGTCATTTGAGAGCTCATGAGAGGAAAGGTTCTGGTGGTGGGATTATAGGATTGTGAGGGACGGTAGTGATCTGTAAAGATTATGCTATTGCAATGAAAGTGATTCCTTAAACTTGAGACATAAAATACCTCTAGACGTATTGGTGTGTCATTAAAATCAATCAATCGATCAACAATTTGGTTATTTCAAAGTCTTTATACGGTTAAACCAAATAATAAAACTTAGATTTAACTTTAATTGAGGGTCACATTGTAAATTAAACCCGCTGCTAACTAGTAAAAAGACTTGGAATTTAAGGAAAAAAAACTATACTAAAAACAGGCTTCAAGAACCGATTAGTAATCACGGAATGGTTGATAGTTAATGTGCTAACTGTCCTAGGATAAAAAAAAAACTAGATAGGAATACGAGGATAGTGCATGCTATCATCAGTAATGTCATCACTCGTCTAAAAAATAAGACACACTCAGATATTGTATCAAGGAATGTATAAAAAAAATTATAGGAGTACTTTATTAGTAAGTAAAGTCATCGGGGCAGCCTTAAGTCGGTATCAGCCAGTCAGTGAGGGAGTCTATCCCCTTTTCAATTGCGCTAGACCAAGGAGATTGTCTTGGCGTCTGGGGCGGAGCGCCACATCTACTATCAGCTCCTTACTTTACCGCACAGATCCCTGTGCTACTCATACGCTGAGTTGGCGAGGACCGGCATCGAACTAGGAACCTTGTGGTTTCTAGCCGAACGCTCTACCGACTGAGCCAACCCAGCACTTTATTAGTTTATTCTAAAATGTTCCGTTTTCCTGATAATTTGGTTAGTAACAATCAGATGTAGAGATATAATATTGCTACTGATTTTTTTTATAGATGTAACTTAAAAATTGATGTAAAATCATTTCTAGATGTTATTTAAAAAATGAGGTTCTATTATAATGAATTTATAATAAATTTATAGTAAATGTTAATAAATTTATAATAAATTATAATAAATTTACTTATAGGTGTAGTTTAAAGATTGGTCTAATATCATAATAGATTCCTTCATATGTGTAGTTTAATGAATAAATAAGTAAAAATAAAGTCAACACTGAAGATCACGTGATTCTACAATGTTTTTATCAGCAAGAATTTTTTTTATCCAAATGTCTTGCATCTTGGGAAAAAAAATTTTTTTTTAGTATTTTGGACTATCTTTTGAATTCAAAATCTTTTTTTAATAATTTTTTTTCTTTCTTTGAATTATTTTGAAGACTTTTGTCTTGAAGATATATTTCATATTTTTCCAATATTTCTGCAGAAATCATAAGCCATTTTTTATTTTTTTTATTTTTAAAAACTTTTTCTTTAGACGAAAAAAAAAATGCTTCCTTTTTGGTTTTATATTTGAAAATTTTGTATAAATTCTTCTTTTCTTTTTTTTATTCTTAAATTTTTTTAAATATTATTTTTTGTTTTATTTAAGCCATCGCTCCATGCTTTACCATTTTCTCTTGGAGAAATCCGTCTTCAAGAGAATTCCTTCTTTGAAAAATTTTGCCCTCTATTTCTCACCATTTCTCTTTCAGGCGCACCAGGCGTTTCTTAATTTCCAATGGACTTTGTTCTCATTCCGATTTATTTTTTCTCATCGCTTTGATTTCAATCCAACCATCTTTTTATCACACATTCAACCATCTTTTTCAATTCCTGGTTCTTGAAAAAAAAGAAAAAAAAAAACAACAAAAACAAAAAACATTGTCAGCATATTTGAATCCCACCGCGAAATATCGCCGTGTCCAAAACGTCATAGCTACAATTAGAAGCTCCGTCGAAAACTGATAAGAAATACAGCCCTCCAGGCATTTTATATTTATCCCGGTAACCACTCGCCGACTCTACGAGTGCGTCACTTCCTCACAAAACCATCCATATTATTAATACTCGTGTTCCTTAAAAGTACGACGTTATCATCTTGCAATACTCGCCTGATTGAAATTGAGACCGCTCTAAAATGAAATGCAAAAAATGTAAATCCTGATTATTATTATTATTAATATACTATTATTGCTTATCCTCCGAATTCTTGTTTACTAAGAGTATTGGCACATCATTCTAAATAATAGACCATTTCGATTTTGATATTAAAGAAAAGAAAGGGAGAAAAGGACATGCTACACAGAGAAAATATGACATGAAAGAAAGACAGACAGAAAGAAGAAAGAAAGTAAGAATAAATGAAAGAGAGTAGGAAAGAAGAGAGAGGGTGTGACCGCGCGGAAGTGATAACACTTATCTGTTTCAGTCTAACATAATGAAAAGATGAAAAGAAGGAAGGAAAAAAGTAAGCAGAGAGAGAGAGGAGAGAAGAGAGAAGAGAGAGAGAGAGAGCAGAGAGAGAGAGAGAGAGAGAGAGAGAGAGAGAGAGAGAATTGAACTATTTGCAATTGCTCTTAAACATATCAAACGTTTTATTAATTAGATTATCATACTGAGGATATCTACAGGTCTCGCTAATATTTTGTATTGTCGTTAACGGTTACATTCTTCCCAAATTTCTTAACTAATCTTTGGTCCCTTCTTTTATCAGTGGTATTTTACTCTTTCCCTACAAATTTCTCCATGGTCTTACCAAAATTTCTTCTGGTATTTTTACCAGTATGATGAGATATTTCAACAGTTCACTATTTTTTCACCTCAGAAGTTCTTAATCCAATAAAATCCTATTGTTATTTGTAACGCATAGAGAGAAAGAAGGGAGAATCGTTTTGAATTTATAAAATAATTTCAGTCAATTTTAATCTATATCCTGGGTATAATACTAAACTTCCTCTGATGGTGACGCTCCGGTTCTGGGGGTTTTGGCGAGTGTGAAGTACCCCTTTATTGCGTATGCAAAATAATAAATAAAGAAAGAATAAAAAAAGTAAAGAAAGAAAGAAAATAACGACAACAAAAACAAAACAGAATCCCCAAATAAAACAACTCTTAAAAAAACAAATACACCAAAATAAATATTGAACGCGATTCCCTGACCTTAAATAACCACAAAATGGTCGGCATGTCGTTAAAATCAATTAATAAATCACCTATTTCATTCTCTAGATCACAGTTTGTCTGCATTTATACCATGTTTCACCAAAATTAGGACTGAGCTATATTAAATTTTCCACACCTGAAGTATAACACTAGGCTTATTTTCAGGGGATGTCGAGTGTTTGCGTCGCATGATTTGATTGTGAAGAATGTTTTGTTTTTTTCGTCTATCTGTCGCTCTCGACTAGGGCTTATTTCAAGGAGAGAGCTAGTATCAAAATTATCCTGAAAAATCACGCTAGGTCTCATTTTGCAGGTAGGTCATATTTTCTGGGAAACACGGTAGTTGTTTGTTTTAAATCCAAGGCTCATGTTTTTAATGGTTCACAGTCATGTTTACTTTTGTCTTAATTTTGAGACTATTTGCCACGCAAATTTATTGTGTTTTGCCCTTTGGTAAAAATGCTGGACTGCGACTGGCGTCGTATACCAGTTCGAACTTCATGAACTCTTTATTACATTTTTAGGACTTTAGTTCTATCCTTTTGTATATTTTCATGTATCTATTCTAATATATAGTGTTATTTTATGTATTTATATCCTTTCTTCCAGGTGCCTCAGATAATAAAGTCTGTATTATTTATTATATGTAACTCTTTCCGGATTTTTTTAATGTACATATATGTACCTACGTTGGAATGCTTACTCTCTCTGCGGTTTTCTAACGTGTTATAAGAATCATACATTCCATTTTTTATAACTGTAATGGAGGAAATATTAGTTATAAAAATATTCTGCCGCATGTCCGCGCCTGTCGGCTGGGGCGTTAGAATATTCAGACATGCCACCTCTGCAGAGGTAAGACTCCCCCAATGGGCCACCTGTGGCCGTGGTGGCGACCCGTGATGCTTAAGGATAGAGCCCAGGGTGGAATGAGCAGTTCATGACATGCAATACTCCACCTTTGCCTATCTTGGGCTAGATACGGGCGGTCGGCGAGGAGGCCACACTCGATCAATCGGCTGGTCACGTCAAGCCCTAGCACCTATATCTGATATCCCAACCCTATTGCCCTTAACCCCTTTTTATCATATAGGGTGCTACAAGGGGTGACTGAGGGTCTACATGTCCTGCGGAATGGCGTACTAACTCTATCTGATTGGTGAGGTTCGAGTTTTGGAGGTTTGGGGAATGTGGAGCACCCCTTCATCACCATTGCTCCCTGGTCCACTGCTGACCCGGAGTGGTAGTACCGGTAAAGCGGTCCCACCTATGGGTTAAAAATAGAAAATGTTATTATAAAAAAATTGTATTATCCATTAAGAATTGATTTATTTCAAAACTTTATCGGCCGACCCCACTGAGGTTGATATGCCATAAAACAAAAACAAACCCCCAAGCGCTCGCATGTCTTAGGAAAAGTGGTTTTCGCGTACAAAATCCAGTCCGTGGGCTTGTGATCCTAGCTGTATATCTTGCAATTATTTTTCTCTATTTTCTCTTTTTCTCTTTTTGTTTCTAGCTTCTCGAGTCTTCTCCTTATCTATTTTCTATGCTAAGACCTTACGACGAACCTGTTCAAAAAATTCCACAATGTCCAATTTTTCTGACTTTCTTTCTCACCCGTATACAATTACAATCAAAAGCTTTTAAGAGTGAGAGCCGCCTACATCGCATTAGCCACAAACCCCGTAAACGCCCCTTAGCACGACCCCTTCCCTCCATTCCCGTTTAATCCAGTTTTGGTGCAGCAAGGTGCAATATTTCAACAGGGAATAAAGGATTGTTGCTGCAAATGTACGGTGTGACGGCATTTGTACGAGAAATTTCAACAAACGTAGCCCCAATTTATTCTTCCCATGATTGCAAAAACTTGAACGCGAGCAGAAGACTGCCTGGCGCCTCAGCGTCGTTGTAAAGGAAAGCTACGACGGTATCTGAATACTGGACGGCGCCAGCTTTCTATGCCCCGAACGACACCTTCCGCCAATCTAGACACGCTTCGTTGTTTTGTCTCGGAGATTACGAAGCTATTGTTGATAGTGAATGGTCTTTATTTACTTTGTTAAGTGGTCACCATAGTGATTTTTACTACACCTTGCTCTCTCATTGTATTGGCAAAGCTAGTGTTACTTACGCTGAAGAGCTCACAGATTTTTGCTCGGCAGTTAAACTGGACTATAAAAAGTGTTAATATACCCACCTTAATTTTTTTTATGGGTTATTTATAATACTAGTCGGTGTATGTGTGTGCTAGTCACAGGGTCCTGTTTTGAAGTTACTGGGATATGATTTCTTTCACGGATATTGACTTTATCGGTAATAAAGGACTATTTGCTCGGTAAATTTCCTACCATAAAATAAACTGAACCCCCATTTTATGTCCGTGTTTTTGTATTAAATGTTTTATTTTTCTGCCCACCCGTTAGGTTACAATACAAAATGTATTTTCTTTGTTTATTTTAATATTCATTTCAATGTGCATATTCTAAAAGTTTTTATTTTTGTGAGAATGTTTATTTTTAAAGTGGGGACTCGTTTTACAATTTAGGCATAAATTGGATCCTCCTTTTATGACCGTAATTTGCTTTTTCGTCGACCGATGATTTAAAATCTGACGTTTTTATTTTAGAGTACCAAAGCCAAAAAGAAAAAAAAAATAACAACAACAAAAAGTAATATTCAACTTTTTACTCGTAAAATTCCTGCCATTAAAATTAGCTTGGCGCATTTTATGGTAGGAATTTACGAGTAAAAAGTTGAAGTGTAAAAACGAACCCCCACTTTAAAACTAACCATTATCACAAAATAACAACTTTTAGAATATACATATTGAAGTGAATATTAAAATGAATAAGAAAATATATTTAGTATTGTAACATAAACGGCGCTGCAAGAAAAATTTAAACATTTATTGCAAAAAAGCACGACATAAAAAAATGGGGGTTCAGTTATTTATTTTATGAACGGTAGGAATTTACGAGCAAATAGTCCTTTATTACTGACTTTATTCTTGGGCTTCAACACTACGTGAGGTTGACTCTAAGGTCATTGACGTCATAGAGGCCATGAGATTTTAAAGTGTGACATTTTTTTTACTAACGAAGCGTATTAATTATTTGTATTATGCAGTAACTAAATGCAATGGGAACGAACGAGTGCGCAACGGTTGTGATACATTTTCTTACCTTCCCCCTTTTCGGCTTCTATCCACCCACCCCATATATATGTTGTAGATGCTAATTTATATCCCCGCACAAGCAGGAATGCGACACAAACACACAAGGTCAATTTCTTAAGCGGAGGTTTAACAGGTTTGAATCACAGGGTTTCCTTCTCCTTCACCTATCCAAGGTTAAAGAGCCCAGTCTGCCTTACTATAACCCATAGCTGTAGGGAGAATTAAAGGGTATTAGCACAATCTGTGGAAATGCAAAAAGGCACTGTCCATGATTTGAAGCTATCGTGTCGACGAGTCCGTTTCCTATATATATATATATATATATATACTATATATATATGTATATATATATATATTTGTGTGTGCGTGAAATAAAATGGAAATTAATCCGACAGACTGTGAATACTTGATATATTGAAAAACAAAGGATGTTACAAATGAGCATGGGACTCATCAGGAGAGAATGAACGGTTTGCACATTCCTCTCCTTGATGTCTTTGTAAACATCCTTTGTTCTTCAATATATCATATTCAATAATACTATATATAATATATATATATATAATATGTGTATGTATTTAGGCAGAAGATCTTTTAGGCATATTTTGTCCAAATAAGATGAGGATGTAGTATTGAGTTTTAATTAAGCTTTTCATGTTCGTAAGTGAGGATTATGTAGGGGTGCCATCATGATTAATTGTCTATTGTTGTATCCCGAGAAGTACATGTACATTCGACCTTCATTGGTCATCGCTCGGAGGATATGGTACGACCACGTCATATATCTACTCATATATTTTTATTTTCGGAAACACACAAAAGTGATTGATCATATTCAAAGATGGAAATGTACGCCCATTAAGTGTTGGAAGGAAATAATTCATTTTTCATTTAAAATACCTTTTTCAGATGCGAAACATTAATCAGACATACATACACTACCCGTGCTGTTTTTTGGTTTTTGATGCGTTGGATAGACATGAAACGTTAGTAAACGTTAGTTATACAAAGACGACACATTCGTTTGGATAATTTTATTTTTTACAGCTATTGTCTTATTTTATATCCGCTATATTTATTATATATATATAATTTTAATTTTTGATCCTAACGTCCGCCAAGTATTAAAAATAACCAAACACACCCCGGCTTTTATCGTTGCTTAATGACCAGATAATACAAACCATTTACATGGAGAAAACGGTATATAAAAAAAGAAAAGACCAAATGATAAGCACCCCTTGAAAAAAAATCAGATGGTTACTACAAAAATAGCCAAAAGAAAAAAAATACCGGCGCGGTAAGAGTGCCTAAGTCTATTAATATACCTAAAGTTGCTCGAATACAAAAAGGTAGAGCAAATACATTAATAGAGTAAGCCTAAGAGTCATAGAATATCTACCTAGGGTTCTGCTAACGGATCAACAGAATATAACCTGAGCTGAATTACCCAGAATCATCCTGACCACCGTTCTAGGCCTGAAACCTATGGTGAGAGTGATATTTCTCTCTCTCTCATCCTCTACCTATAAATCATAGTACATATATATATATATGGAGTGATAACGTTATTATATATATATAATATATATATGACTATATGTATATAGTATATAATGTGTGTGTGTTTGTGTGTTGTGTGTTGTGTGTGTGTGTGCTTTGGTTTCTTTGTTTGGTGGATATATCAATAAAAATATAAAGCAGCTTTATATATATATACTATATATATATATATATATATGTGTGGTGTGTGTGTGTTCATCATATTTACATAAAATACATTTAGATATAAATATGGTTTCATTATTCGAATAATAGAAATATATGTTTCTATATATCCATAGGCTTTATTATATCTTATATATTGTAAAACGTTTGCAGCTCGCAAACACACACAACACACACACCACAACCACCACACACGACGCCACACAGTCGAGCACACTACTCAGCTCCTTAACACACGTCGGCCGACAGGCCACGGTAAATCACCGATACCACCACACATAGCCGAGTTTGTTCAATCAATATATTTTCGCTTTTTAAGTGGCATTTAAAGTTCATTCAAGCATATGCACCTTTTTTGTTATCACTGTCAACAGTTGTCATGGATTTGATGGTATACCGCGTTTGAATTCTAAAACGTTTTGGCAAAATTAAAAAATGGTGACATTTATTCGTATTAAGGTGAATTTTTCTCATGTAGGGCATCTGCACATGGACACACGGAATGTGCGTGTCGCAAGCACAAACATACATAGCATCAGGCTATTGTCACGCAGTACTAAGATGGTGTGTAGAAGAGCGTTTTCAAAAAGTGATAAACCGATAGGGATGGAGTTGGTGAGAAAAGAGTCAAGGAGGACCCGTGTTGACAAGAACCACCAATTGAATATATATATATATAAGCATATACTATTATGATATATGTTATATCTATAGTATATATATCGCTGTGGTGATTTTGTGTGTTGTTGTTGGTGTGCGGTTAGGGTCCTGATGAAATCATTTGGATTGAAAACCATGGTAGCATCCTTAACTCTTTCCTCTATATTATTATTATTATTATATTATTATTATTATCTATTATTTGCTGCCTTTTGAGTTTCACATCAGCATTAGCTGGCATTCCTCTTTCCACTCGCCGAGTCTGAGTGACGAGCCCAAGTTCCTCCTCAAGGTCCAGGACATCTCTTGCTAGAGTCGATTCTGGCAGATTGGCAGGCAGTGCAATTTGTTTCGAATGGTTTTACCCTTCCTCTGCATTTCCAAACACTCCCAGCACCCTTTTTCAAGCCTTTTGCGGACTGTCAAGTTGCCACCAACTACAATTTGGTATCACTTTCACTTTCATATCATAACATTTTCAGTTCTCTGCGCAAGCGCTCAAATTATTATGCTCCATTTTTCATTTTCCTTTAGTTTCACCCTGTGATCTGGCTGGCACTGCAAATCCACCAGATTGACAAGTGTGCGTTTCTGTTTTTGTTATCAAACACTACGGTCTGGCTCTCTTGCTGCGGCATACCTGCTTTATGCTTCTTAATATATTGAGCACTTTTGGATTACTTACTGATGTCACTGCACTGAAACGTAAAAGGCAATTGAATACTATATCATTAAAATGCACACATACAATTACTCAATTTTAGAATTAACATGTTCATGCTCCGGAGTTAGCAAGTTTTACGCATGACTATATTTTAACATTTTTGTTGGTAAACCGAACATTTCCTTTTTTTAAAAGTAAAACTGAAATTGCTTTTGCTTCTTCAGTCAAAATAGATTTATCTAACTCGTCGCGCATAGGATCGACGCTATTCAAACCAACTCAGGCCCGGTCCAGTGGCCGAAAAACACATTGGGCTTGTAGGCTTAAGGGTATTTACATGTGTCCACTTTCACACAATTATGGCACAAGGCCGTTTATGTGGCCCACCCACCCACAATTCCGAGACTTCATAGGGTGGTAGTAGAAAAATCGGCAGAATATAACAAAGGGGTGGATTTCTTTAAATTGATTTATTTCAAAACTTATCGCATTAAATAAACCCACTGCAGCGTTGATTATGCCGCTTTAAAACAAAGACCAAAAGCCCAAACCACCTATTTTAAAATTAAAAACTGAACAATTACTTGTCCTTTTGTTCTGCCAGTCAAAATAATTTATCTAACATCGTCCGGCATTGACTGGATATAACAAGGTGGATTTTTAGGCACCAAAGACAATTGATAAGCAGAGTAAATCCTCTCTTGAATTCAGCAGGTTTTCTTCGTGTTAGCAATGATGATTTATACCTAATCATGGCCGAAAAAGACCCCTCCCCGAAGCTCTCGCTTCCTACATAATGCTTTCCCCATAGTCAACTGCGGATAAATGGAATGGCCAATTTCATGTCCTTTTCCTAATAGACATTTGGTGTAACAAAAACAAAGCGACAAAGTAGCCACATCCTAGGATTTCAAAATGCTTCGTCTGTTGGCATGCCTATCTCGTTAACATATTAGAAACATATTCCATAGTACGTTTAATTAGTATGTACACATTTTTAAATTCATGTTATACTTTGCATGTTATCATTAGCTATTACATACTATTTCGTATATATTATAATACACATCTGAACCATAATATATTACTAACTGCTAACATTCATATACACATTATGATTAGCCATTAAACAATAATATCAATAATACGCTAGTATTACCATAACACCCACAACAGGCGACTGTATTTACAAAAATTATTTTTACATCTTAAACCAAATTTCATTATATTATTTGACACATTATTACAGATTTTATTCATTTCACAAATAAGTTTATGATCTTGGCGTTCTAAACCAATTTAATTTTCTATTGGACTAATAATAACGATAAAAACTGGCCTTTAGAATTTTCTCTCATCCAAACCATATCAAATGGCATAAATTAAAACATATTTCAGCTGTATTGACCGATGCATACAATCCCCTAAAAAAGGGATGTCCGGAATTAAACTTGAATCTGAAGGGTGAAACTACAATTTCTAAAGATCTAAGGGCTCCCCCGAGTGCCAGATCGTGGGTAAGTATCTCTCCATCTGGTTATTTACAACTCAAGGGGGAATGGTGAGTACCTGTGTCTAGGTTCTATTTCCATTTTTTCAGTGTTGTTTTCACCCGCGCCGTTTCCCTAAGAGTGTGCGGGCAGGAACATTGCCACCGGTTCTCCACTATAAATAGTGAGAACCGAGGTGGACACAAAGTGGAGGCTGTCCCGTTACACGGACAAGCTAGTCTCGATACATGTACCATATTAATTGTGTAAACTACACTTGCTGGCTTATTTTATCCCACATCTCGACTTGACTTTATATTTTACTGTTGGGACTAACATCACAAGCACTATGTTATCACATGTGTTTTACAGGCCTTTTTGAGTGGTGATATACAAAATAACGTTGACTGTATTCCCTGATTAAACCAAAAAATCAAAAAACAAATGTGCTCCTGCCGCGTGGTATCGACACGTGAGAAAAAACTTCGATGTCTAAATATCCTGCGGTAGAAGTGTTGCTATTACCCATTCATTGCTATTAGTATGTGAGTTCACTCCTAAATCCCAGTTAGTGAGTACGTAAGGGGTACACATCTATGGGTTATTCCGTTTTAAACATTGAATTCATATTTGGATAGGAGCATTCTATAAAGAACACTTAAGAAATAAACACCACAGAAAATGCTAAAACATAAAGCGATAGAATTTTGCGACATCGAACACCATCTTTCCTTCGACATCTATACAATAAATAATCTAGACGAGTTCACATGTCCGTTAAATCAATAGAGCAATCTAGCGATTTGAACTCGAGTTCCTGCGATTCCAGTCTTCTACAAGATGAACCTGTGTATTAGGAAAAGTCGATCGCGATCAGTCAATGTTAAAAGTAGCGAAAAAAAATGAAGTTCCAGGGGAACCATTTCTATCTTTATGGCATTTAACCAAAATTCATAGGTATTTTTTTTACACTGCTTATGATGGGATATTTCAAAACCTCACTATCTATTCCCACTATCTATTCACCCCTCAGAACTTAACTTAAAAGATGACCAGAGGTTGTCGTACAGTCTGATTGTTTCTCAGCTGTAAGAGCAAGCGACTCGATGAGCACAAGTAACGAGCAACTTCCCACCAGTTTACAGCTTAGCAGAGCTGGCCGGCTCGTTGTGAAAGCCACTATTGAACGACTTAACTCTTTGCCCTACCAATTTTTCCCCCTACCGGTTGCTGACAACATTCTTGTATTTTTTACCATGTACAATGGATATTTCCAAATCCACTACTTATTCCCCCTTCCAGAAGCCCCATTCCTATTCCAAAAAATAAAGTACCGTTGCCAGGCGAACGCCGGCCAACGACTTAGACATCCCGCGACTGGCCGAGATTTTGCCGTCGCCGTCTTGTTCGAACCCCGTGACAAAAGTATTATTGTAATCACTGAGTCCTATCTGCTAATTTATAAGAAAATAGTATTGAAGCTACTCAATGTACAATGAAAACTCGCTGGCTGATGCGGACAAGCGCTTGTAAGTGCCGTTTAAAGTTATGTAAATAGTTAATTTCTACCCTTTTCATTTCTCTTTTAACATCCTCCATTTCTTCTTCTTTTTTTTTTTTTGATCAGTGTTCGCCTAATTTTGTGTTCTGACACAAACACGCATTCATTGATTATTGGAACATGAATAAGATTTTATTTTACCGACAATGATATGATGATGACTGGCACACCGCCAGGGAGTTACACGCATAATCATTAAAAAGTCTATTCGCATTTCAATTTCCTTTTTGGATATCATTACAGTTCCTACAGAATGTCAACGGCAGACCCAGATTTCTTATATAGACAGGGCCTAGCGAGTTCTTCAAAGTCTTCCTTACATTGAACCTACTCTGCTCGGCACTAAGACCTCTTTGGTGCGAGAGCACCCCAGTGAGGTCTTCTCAGTGTAAGGACAACTAGATTTGGTTAGAATTGCGGAGTAGTATAATATATAAAGGAAACATACCTGTCCCTTCGTTTGTCGCTACTTATGTGCAGATGTTAGTGTTTAGCGTACATGCTACCAAACACCCACTTAGCTTGGCGAACTAAGATACCAGCGAAATAGCATTTATTAAAGTTGCCACTCATGAAAAGCCCACTACCCCACACCCTATTTCTTCTCCCGAACTTCTGGAGTGTTACAAAAAATATTTTACGCCTCAATTTTTCATTACCTGCGACAATCATAAGCTTGAAAGAAAGGTGAGTAGAGGTATAACAGATCACTGTAATATATTAAAAGCATCTGACTTATAGAAACAATGACCCAAAGAACAGAAACTAAAAACAGAGATCTAATAAAGAATAAAAATCTAAAATTGAAAAACCAAATAAAAATTAAAAACCAAAAAATACAAACAAGTCTGAAGAATGACTAAAACTAAAAAAAAAACCCTTAAAACCCAAAGACATACTATGAGAATAAAAAAAGATTAGT
>CM042138.1:135890739-135935771 GCA_023376005.1 Doryteuthis pealeii | reverse complement strand
TTAAAGCAGGTATTCAACACTCACCAAGAGATCGGTTAGAAATTAATTCTCCCTATCAGATGCAGTTTCTCATCACTTCTCTGTAGGGCATACAGTCCGTGTGACTACTTAGTAAGAGATTACTCCATTCCTTCGGCTCTAGAACTGAAGCCTCACCATCAAATGCAGTTTAGTGTTATAGCCGAGACCACCACTTTTTTTGGGGGTGATATTACCTATCTGCAGGGGATTGTTGTATATTGGAACCTAGAATGATTCAGTATACTAGTACATACAAATAAATAGATTGCAGCAAAGTGCTAGAAATAGCTATTACAAAGACGGCTATCGTAAAGACCTCCTGAAGTTAGTATTTACCTAAACCCCCACCAGGTAGGATGCGCACATAAAAAAAAAATGAGAAGCTGCGCACAAACCGAGGCCTCATGCGTCGCACCAGGCACTAAACCCAGCATTTTCCCTTTTAAACGAGGAGACAGGTGCTGCCTGGGTGGGGAGACCACCCCGGGATCATGCGGATATCTAACTCTCTAAGGGCCGAAAACTCTTAATACGAAACCAGAAAAGGTATCCGTACATTTCCGTATCTATCTTAACTAGGCCAGGATGCGACACAAGGTCTTTTGAGTATGGAAAGCAACGTACAAACCGAAGCTCATTCAATGGCTAATGAAATGAGTAGTCGATCCTGCCGGGCATCCCTTTTTTCAGGCGCCTCGGGCACAGGCCATAAACCCATCATGGTCCTTTTGGACGAATATCAGATGCTCCTGGGATCTAGATTAATTTAACTCTAAAGCTTCTAAACCAGAAGTCAAAGAAAGTCTCCATAACTGGTAATCCTTAACTATTTCCTCGTAAATTACTACCATAGAATAAACTGAACCCTCATTTTATGTCCATGTTTAAAACTAACCACTTTAAAACTAACCATTCTCACAAATTAAAACTTTTAGAATATACACATTGAAGTGAATATTAGAATAAAGAAAGAAAATATATTTAGTATTGTAAAATAACGGGTGCAAGAAAAATAAAACATTGCAAAAACACGGACATAAAATGAGGTTTCAGTTTATTTTATGGTAGGAATTTACGAGGAAATAGTTAAGGATTACTCCATAACTTTCGCCGACTGATTTAAACAGGAGTAAATTCATCGACCACTTCATTTACTAGTGGGGGGGTCTAACCCCTTTGCAAGGAAGATAGTCAGCTTATTCTAAGCCCTACCGTCATTACCGAGAATTACCTCATTTATAGAAATGAAGACTCACCATCAGATGAAGTTCAGTCTCATAGCCAGAACACACCTTTTCTTTGGTTGTTTAATGGTGATATGACCTCTCTGTAGGGGATACAATCAACGTAAAGTAAAAGTAATGTCGACAGAGTGACATATTGTCGGTATCAACCAGACGTCGAGGGAGTCAATGCCCTTTTCGCAGGCGCAAGACCAGGAAGATTATTTTTGCTGAGGTGGTGCACCACACCTATCGCCAGCTTCCTACTTTAACGCACAGATCAGATTACCCAATATTGCTACTCTTATGCTGAGTTGGTGGGACCGGTATCGAAACAGGAACCTTGCGATTCCTAGGCGGTGCTCTAACGATAAAGCTAAACCGTATTCGCAGCCTTGCCGACAGGGCTGTTTTTTTTTTTTTTTTTTTTTTTTTTTTTGTTAGCCATTCTGTGATTTTGTGATAATTTGATATAGAGAAATGGAAATTTCATGTGTGTCCGCACAACCACAGATCCTCATTGCATTAAATACACGCTTCTCGTTCGTGATGTGAGTTTATGAAGCCGTGTGCGTCTGCATGTTCGTAATGCATCTACGTTAGAACTTATAGAGTAGCTCGGCAGATGTAAAGGTGCCGTTATGTCTGTATTTCGTTGTCATGTTCGCTGTGTCCTGTTCTATTTCTCTGTGTCGTTTGCGTGTTTTCACCTCATATACAGAGCCGATTAACGGCATGAAAATAAACATACACAACAAAAAGCAAATCAACTCGCAATAAAACAGATTTTCAGAGAAGGTATGAAACAAAAACGCAGTCAGATATAAATGTTAGATACAGACTGGTGAGAAAAAAACGAAAGAAAGAAAAAAAAAAAAGAAAGAAAAAAAAGAGAAGAGAAAAGAAAAGCTTATTGTCACACAAAGGAATATATTTAATAGCGAGCACAAGGGTTACTAAAGTAAAATTACTAGCTGGTTAGATAAAAAGCACACAATTATATATATATATATAATATAAATATATATATATATATTATATATACGACGATGTGGAGAAAAGAAAAAGTATGGGAAAGTCAATAATAGTCACTAATGTTTATATAATGAATATTAGTATTGTTACAGACTACCTGAGTACATCTGTCACACTTTGAATACTTTCAGAGAGAGAGGAGAAGAGAGAGAGGAGAGAGAGAGAAGAAAGAGGAGGGTGTGTTGTTTGTTTGTTGTTGTTGTTTTGTTTACGGTATTACAACCTCGTGGTTCATTTAATGCCAACTAAGTTTTGGATTCGTAGCGATAGTTTGGTAACAACACTTGAAATAATATAATATATATATAATATATATATATATTATTATATATATGTAAAGATTTAATTATTGTATGACTATATTTTAGATACAATTCCACTTCTTTAGAAATGTAAACTTTCTTATTTTTGTGAGTTTTTTTTTCAAATTATTGCTTGCTTGTAGATTATTTTATCTTCACACTAGATGAAAAATCCACTCGCTCTAGAAGTATTATTTCACTGTAAATCTCTCTTGTGATGCAGTGCATACTGGGGATTCTGTGCTTTCCAGTAAATGATGATGGATAATAGAGAATTACATCATAAATAATTATGTATTTACCTTACCCTCCCCATGACGAGCAGGATATGTGACACAAGTTCAATTTAAAACGGAGTACACTGATTTTGGGAATTCCGAGTTCTCTTTTTATTTCGACTGCACAACCGAAGTTAAAACTCTTAGACTGACCTACTCTTTAACCACATCTAACATTTTCATATTAAAATATAATTTACCTCTAAAAGCAATATATAAAATGTTTCTCTCTATCCTATATAAGTCTGCTTATACTTTACATCATTTTTATTAAAAAATGTTAGTATGTAAATTATTACCGTCGTATAATATATATATATACATATATATATATATATAATATATATATATTAAATAGATATCCTCTGTTTACACTACCATTTCAACATAGTCATAGATACTAAATTAGGCAGGATTTTTTTAAACTAATAAAAACATTTCTCCTCAAACATTTTACATGACATCTTCATAAAAATACTGTCAAACTAAGTTTGCTGTATACCCAAACGTAGGAATTAATTAATTAAAAGCAACTGTAAAAAACTCAACAAAAACCAAAACAATAAACCCTCTAATTGTAGTTGTTTTAACAAAGCAGAATGTCCCTTGGAAAGAAAATGTCAACAAAAGTGCGTGGTATATAAAGTCGAAGTATATACTAATAAACCAAACGATAGAAATATAAATAATAGTAACAAAAAAGTATACTTGGGATCCACACAAGGAGCCTTTAAAATTAGATACTACAACCACAAGAGTAGTTTCGTAAACGAAAAATATAGACACAATACGAGTTTATCTAATCATGTTGAGGAAAGAAACTAGGAATAGACCTCATCTTAAAATGGGAAATGATAAAGAAATGTAATAAATACAAAACAGGAGACAAATTTTGCTGACTCTGCACGGTAGAAAAACTCGCATAGCTAATTACAAAAGCAAAAAAAAAAAAAAAAAAACAAAACAAAAACAAAACAAACAAAAAACAAGCGAAATCATTAAACCAAAGAACAGAATTCTAATCGCATGTAGACATAGAAAGCATGACTCCTTAGCCAATAAAAAATAGTTATATCACAACCTTTTTACGAATTAAAAATTTTTAACGCTTTATGGTAATTTTTAACCAGTCATATACACAATAATAAAAAGACGTTTGTAACAACCTCCATTCACATCAAATTATCCCGAAGAACCATTCAGGTGAAACCTAGGTAGATAGTGTCTGACTCCTGTAGGTCCTTATACTATGCTCTTCTTGTGATTGAACACTCTCTACATATATAATTAGCAAGCTCCGGTGTTTTTTTTTTTTGGCCACTACATACGATACTGATGATTTTTTCAGAAAGGACACATAGATGTCGCTACTATGAACATTATAAATTACTTCCTTTCAAATGACACGTGTCAAAATCTGAGCCCAATTGGATTGTTAGTTTACAAATTACAGTTATATAAGTTAATGCTACTTGCAAATTTCTGGAAAATTTGAATTTCGTGTGTTGATAAAGCACTACTTTCTGTCGGGAAAAATACTGTTCGAGCAAAAAAAAAAAAAAAATGGATGTATGCTGACTTTAAACGCCGTCGTATAGACACAAATGATGCTGAACGCTCCGGTTGCCCAATAATTACGCAGTCTCCGGAAACCCACCACGATCGTTTGGCCGATCGTTTGAAATTGCAGATATATTGAAGATCGAAGTGGTGTATGCACCATGAACATTGTCAAATGAGAAAGATGTGTTCAAGGTGGGTGGCGGCTCTCTCACAACGCTCCCGACGATTCAGACGTTGTTTGCAACTGTTCCAACGCACAAAATGAGTTTTGATATATATCAATATAAATTGGATACCACTTCACTCCGGTGTCAAATCGGCAGTCAGGCTGAGTGGAATGCGGCAGGTGAAAGCCGTCTAAACCGCAAACATCAGCAAGGTTTTAGCCTCCGTTTAGGATGCACAAGGTATTTTTCATCGATACATTGAAAAGACGAACCATTAATAGCGATAACTTTATTGGAGAGTGTTTGAAGGAAGAAACCGCCAAAAAACGGCCACAAATTAAGAAGAATCGCAAGTTGATCGCAATGATGACACTACATGAATTGCACATCGAATTGTTTCCGTACCCACCCTATTCTCCAGATCTGGCCCTCAGCGACTACTGGCAATTTGCAGACATCCAGGAAAAGAGATTTGGCTCCAATGAAGACGATATCGGAAACTGAGGCTTATTTTAAGGCAAAAAAAAATCGTTTTACAAAAAAGGCATCGAATTGTTAGAGAAGCGTTGAAATCAGTATATCACCCCAGAAGAAGACTATGTTGATGAATAAAGTGGAATGTTGCCTAAAAGTTGTTGTTTTATTAGTTAGGCCCGGGACTTATTGAGTGATGTGTTATTTTACATCAGGCAAATCGATAGAGCAATAATACATTCAATAAAATCCCCCCAAACCTTTATTTTTTTACAATTAAGGGATTAGAAAAAAAAAAGCTTGGTTCTGTACTACTTTTAATGACCCTCTTTACAGTTTTCAAGTCTCCGTCAATATTCGATGAAAACTGAGGAAATTCCTTTGATCTATTTTACAAAATTCTATACATTTTCCCCATTTTTAAAAGTGTCCTGGATATAACGTTAAACTGCATTTAATGGTGAAGTTCCAATTCTGAAGCTCTGGGGAGTGTGGAGGATCCTTTTATCGCTATTATTCCCAGGTCTATTCTTAGCCGGAGTGGTAGTACCTGTTAGGGTCCTATCTATGGGTTAAATAGAAAAAATGCGTTTAAAAATGTGTTTTCAAAAGTAAGTTTAAAAAATAATTTTCAATATCAATCAAGAATGGATAAAACAAAATCTCTTCGGCATTAAATAACCCAAGGTTTGGCATGCCGTAAAATCCAACCAACCAACCAACCAACGTTTTTTAAAACCTTTTTTCTATTATTTTCTTATCACTTCTTCTGACTTTCCTTCCATTCCCTTTCTCTTGTCAATTACTTGTCTATGTTTTTTGCAGGAGGCGCCATGTGTTGTTGTTATCGTCGTAGGAAATAGACACGGGGAACCGAGTTCAAATCCTGGACGAGGCTATTTGCATTTCACATATAGCTGATACCCTTGGCAAAGGTATGTACTTACCAAATACTATTGGTAAAGGTATGTATTTACCCAATCCGTCCACCACGTGACAAGGTGTGTCAAAAAAGTATCAATATTTTTTGGGACTTTTTAATACACCCTGTATTCTAAAAAAATGAACATTCCATTCATTGTTCATTTCTATCTTGGTAAATACAGCCTCAGTCTCGATACTTTTATGACACACCTTGGATATATATTTATAGGTTAAGAGAAAGGAAATGAATCCGACGGTATGAATATAGATAAAAGGATATGAAAACAACACGATATGCTGTTAAAGTGAAAAAATTTTATATCAAATTCATAGCTAATATTGAACAATATTTCGATTTATAAAAATCACCTTCAGAGCTTGTTTTTTGTTTTTTTTACTCCGAACTCATCGAGAGAGGAGACGAAAATAATAAGATTATTTTCCTCTCTCGATGAGTCCGGAGTAATAAACAAGCTCTGAAGATGATTTTTATAAATCGAAATATTGTTCAATATTAGCTATGAATATGAAACAATATGTTTTCACTTTAACAGCATATTGTGTTGTTTTCATATCCTTTTATCTATACTCATATATATTTAAATATATACATGTGTGCGTGTATATGTGTGTGTGTGTGTGTGTGATAGAGAGAGAGAGAGAGAGAGAGAGAGAGAGAGAGAGAGAGAGAGAGAGAGAGAGAGAGAGAGGATTGTAGACAACCACATTAGATAGGATTGGCAAAGAACTTCAGTACCGTAATGAAATAAAAGAGATTTTAACCAACAGACAAATAATGACGCCAACCAGTTCTTTTTATGATTCTTTGTCACCTCTGCCCTTTGGCTCCATTTCGAAGGAGTGATTGTTCTCAGATGAGGTGAAAGGTGAAAACACACACACACATTTTCATTGCAGAGTTTCAGATTGTAGCAATGTGATTAAAACAATTCTTTTTAACGGCAAAAATAGACTCGAAAGAAAAAGAGGATAAAAAAAGAAAGATTAATCTATAAGTCGTGTCGAGCTTGGAGGAATATAAACGAAAAAGAGTTCTGCGATTTACATCACAAAAATAAACTAACGTGTCCTTAAATAACTTGAAAGGAGAGAGAGACTTATCGAAAATTTAATAGTAGATTGCGAAGAATCCCCTGACATAAAGTTGATTAAAGTTATTCTATGATCCGAACAGCATTGCCATATTAAATTCATTGATTAAGAAAACGATTTCGTATTTTCTTACTTTTGAACAGATAAAAATGTTGTAGATACCTGTACGTATAAATAGGTATTTCTATAATTGTGTTTCGTAATGGATGTCTGTTCTTATCTGTTTTTTTTAATTGTGTTTCGTATTTTTAACGTGTTACTTATATAAGTATTATATAAGTATGAGATGAAGTTATTCTTTATGTAATGTCTAGTTCCAGTAATACGAGGGAGAGTAAAAAAGTAATGCCATTTTGTTTAGGACAGGTATGATTACCAACACAGGAACATGTATCATACATTAAAATGAAGCTGCTCCTCTGTGGATCACATCCCCACTAAGAGTTTCGAATGAGCTCTTATTTCTCCGTAGTTGTAGACAAGTTGTCGGACAAAGAAGACAAACACATAATGGAGATTTAATACATGTATTGACAAATAATACAAGAACTTGATGCAAATTTTATTGGTGTTTGCTACCAGACTTATCTGAGTTAAGTAATATATTATGGAGTAGTGGTGATAACAGGGGTATTCTGTTCGTTGGTAGGAAATGTTGATAGTACGCTTCTTCGGACGTTTCTCGTTCTTCCTCGTAACCAGTTCTGTGATAAGTGATGGGGGATCCTATTTTAGAAGCTTCTCGCCCGGGGTAACATTTCTTTAAATAATGGTGAATGGGCCCTTTTCAAGTAGACTATTTGGTCTTCAGCCTTCTATAGTGTGCTTTTGTGCCTTCGAAAGTGTGCTGTGAAAAAATGCCTCCGTCCAGGTCAACGGTCCGTAGATGTCAGCCCTGTTTTTGGGCTAAGTGATGAATGAAGTTTAGGGATCGCTATTTACGCGACTACCCTCAGTGAGTGCTCCGTGATAATCTGGGCCCTGTTTTGGGCTTGGTGATGAGAACTTTTAGTTTTTACGTCTCTCCTCCAGTAACTGCTATGCGATAAGTAAAGTTTTTGGTTTTGGCACCAACATACGATGTTGGCGATTCGCCCCCTAGCGGCAGGGGGATATAATTAACTAGGGAATTTCTGATACTACTTCTCCGCATAGTCAATGTTTCTCCCAATAACAATGTTCCACCTTCGAATGAGAGCATGTATCCCTGTCCCTTAAAATTCTGTTGACTGTTCTTTGAGCCCCTCTTCACTACAGATTTCACTTCCTCATCACTGGAATGTTTGCCTCTCAAACTCTCTTTCATGGGGCCGAAGAGAGGCAAACATTATTGCAGTGATTAGAAAGGTAACTCTGTTGTGAAGAAATGGCTCAAAGTACAGTGATTATGACACATCATAATCATGCAAAAATATACGTATCAAATAAATAAATGCTATCTAATAGGTTCTTGTTTACAACAACCATATTCGATCCCCTGGCCTCGTTTGAATAGAGTTTGTATTTATCTCGGGTCTCCATGATCAAAACGCAGTTGCTTGCACAATTCTTGGAGGATCACTGTAATCTCTAAATGTTTAAAGTTTTTAAAAAGCTATCTCTACAGATTGGGCTGTTTAAAACTTTTGTTTTGGGGGCTTACAAAGAAGTTAAAATTGTTTTGAGAACACACAGTAATTTTTACTATTCTTATTTTTAAAATCTTAGACAGCTATCTTTGCAGATTGTGCTGTTAAAAACTTTTGTTTTTGGGACTTACAAAGAAGTTAAAATTGTTTTGAGAACACAGTAATTTTTACTATTTTTAAAATCTTAGACAGCTATCTTTGCAGGTTGGGCTGTTTAAAACCTTTGTTTTGGGGACTTACAAAGAAGTTAAAATTGTTTTGAGAACATACAGTAAAATTTACTACTTTTATTTTTAAAATTTTAGACAGATATCTTTGCAGATTGGGCTGATAAAAACTTTTGTTTTGGGGGCTTTTTGATGGACCACAGTAATCTCTAAGTGTTGTGTATTCTTGTATTATTTCCGGACTAATTCACTGTAATCACTAAATAAGTCGCTAGAAATTTCTTCTGTATCTTTTCATAATTTTCCTGTCTTATTTATCTTTATCTATATTTCATCATGATCATGATCATGATTATCATTATCCATACCAAATCACACTGACCCTCATCCCTGTCAGGTCTTTCCCGGGTCATCCAGAATCCGCACAGAGCTGATTCAGGTAGGCTTGTGCTGTTCAGCCTACACTGGTGTGTCCATGGGTAGGTGTCAATAGGAGAACGTCACTTATGAGTTTGTCCTTACTTTTCCAGCAGTATCCAACATGTCTTCTTTGTATTACTTGGATGTTTTGTATGACAAGGAGTAAGTGACCATACAGATGCTTTTTGTGGGAGGGGGGCTGCTTTACGACAGCAAGCAGCATACCTGTATAGCACCTGTTACGTATTACGAGTAACTCGCAATTGATTATAGAACGAAACTCGAAAGTTAAAAGGGAACACCCCAGAACATTCTTGAAACTCTGTGACGTCAGAGCTGAGGTACGTGTCCCACTAAATGACCCCAACTACACGTACGTTGAGCTAACGTCTGTTAACGGAGGAATCTGAAGCAGAATTTCTTTGACCAGTTATTTGTCACGTAGGCACTTATCGGAGAGAAAGAAGGCCAAGTGATTGACTGAAACGTACACCATTACCTTTTTGGGATCTCTATTACTGGTTTAGTTTTCACTCCAGCCCTTTCTTTTGAGGAGACACAGTTGGACTTCTCACCTCGTTGAGGATAGGCGAGGACAGTCCTCATGCAACCTAAAGAATAATTTTACTTGGAATCCCGATATCACCCTCATGTGGACAGAAGTAATTAGATCCAGAGTGATCATCCACACAGATATAAGCCGAATGGAAACGAATCAACTAAAACAAAGATAAGTGCCACATTCCATCATGGAATTTTTCTATAGACCTTTTATTCCATTCAAGTTATATGTATATGTGTGTTAGAATCGATGACGACCCCTGAAAAAAAAAGCTATAATGCCTCCTATCTCGCCGTCCCACTGAGGTCCAAATGTACCGTTGTGGTATATTTTCACGGTACCAAAATGATATAAGAAACGTTGTCCTTTTTTTTTCGAGCGCTACTACGATAACGGTAAGGTGGCGGCGGCGTATATATTATATAGCGGGTCTCGTCCACGTGCCTCCAAATTCACAGTGCTAAAATGGTGTTGATAGAAATTATAACACGAGAAATATGTAGTCACAACTGCTCCTTTATTATCGTGCTCGTCCAGTGGGGTCGTACCAGAGAGGAGGAAAGGCAGAGAGAAAGAGAGAGAGAACACTACTTCTAGATTACTGTGATCCCATAAGGGACCCAAGGTCAGGTCCGCACCCTACGACGTCCGAAAGCAAAAAGAGGCTGATACATTTCTTCATTGTTCCACGTCACCACGTGACATCCGGTTCCGGTCAACACCCGACTTCCACTTGCCACTCACTTCACCGTTCGGGGTCACGCTACAGTCAAACCATCGTTCATCCTCTTTTGGATCATCACTATTTTTTAAATCTTTATCATCTCTTATTTCTTCCTCCCCCTTCCATTAGTAGTCCTAGCTCACAAAAGTCAGGATAATGTACCCATCTTGCAACACCAAACAGATAGCGCCACGACGAATATTCCCATTGCGGATACATATAAATACATACATGCTTATGAACATTTCCACCTTTTTCTCTCCTCCCAACTCTCGATTTCCTGAATAAAATGATGTCTTAAAATAATATATCATGTCTTGTTGTTCTATTGCCAATTTTTGCATGTGCACCTTTCACTTTTCTTTGGTCTCTGATAAAACAGCATTGTAAACATTTGAAAACGATAGGCGAACGTAACACACCCATCTAGATTGTTTCTGTAACTGATTCGTTAGAGTCCAGGTGATGCAGCCATATAGTAGTACTGACACGGCTACAACTGAGAAGAATTGTCGATTTATCGCTTTTTTGAGAGATTAGATTTCCAGGTGATCGATAATCTGTCTATAGCTGTCCATGCATTTAGTTCATCATATTCTAATATATTGAGGGGCCGCGTTAGCTCAGGCGGTAGAACACTCACCTTTGAATCGCAAGGTTCTGATTTCGATACCGGTCACCACCAACTCAGCGTATGAGCAGCACAGATTGATTAATCTGATCTGTGCTGCTCATACGTTGATGACCGGTATGGTGACCGGTATCGAAATCAGATTGATTAATCTGATCTGTGCGGTAAAGTGGGAAGCTAACGGTGGGTGTGGTGCTCCAGCTCAGAAAAAAATCTCCCTTGTCTAGCGCTAGTGAAAAGACTCTTTCGCTGTCCGGCTGATACCGACAATATGCCACTCCGCCAATTTATTCTAATACTAGAATCGGCTACCCTGGGTAGAAGGGTGGGCAAAAAGTTAGTCTCGCAGATCCATTATTACTGAATCATGAGTAAGATCCTCGCAGGATTCCCCATTAAAATTCCTATATAAAAAGACCTGGCGTTGATTCGTCAGAAAAAAAGTGCGTAGACACCCTGAAAAGAAAAATCAATGTCTCCTATTCATAATATTAAATGCAAAAAATTCCATTCTGTTACTATTTAAATTTTATTTTCTAAAATCACGGATATAAATCAAATCTTCATAAGTTTTGGTGATAGTTAATGTATATATATATAAAAGGGTTTTGTAATTTGCTTGAAGCATTGTGTATATATATTGGTTTGTTGGTTGGTTTTGAAGGCTGTCACAATGCTAAATGTAGCAGCCGCTAAGACAACTTCAGTTCCAGTATTCTTCTGAGGATGGGAATTTCTTCCCGAAATATTGAGAAATAAATGACAGGTTAACAAAAAACATCATAGTTACCTTCTTTTTTCTTTACACTCGCATTGTGACAGCCTTCAAAACCAACCAACAAACCAGTATATATATATATATTTACTTTGCCGATAATTATTTTATTTTCGTAGCTTCAGCCGGACATACACACATACATACAACTGTCCTTTATATATGTACTCCTGGTTAGAGGTGGATTTTTTAAGTTAGTCTCACAGATCCATTATTACTAAATAGTGAGCTCAATCCCTATGTAAAAAAATAGACCTTGCATTGATTCAGCTACTCTAATAAGAAATGTTAATGTTTACTATCTAAAATATTAAATGAAAAAAAAAACAAAAAAAAACAAAAAAACAAAACAAAACTCCATGCTGTTATCATTTAAATTTAATTTTTTTAATTATCTTCACGGATATAAATCAAATTTTTATGATTCTTGCTCAAAAACCAAGCCCTGGTGATATTTAATGTGTATATATATTTACTTTGTCGTTAATTGTTTTATTTTCGAAGTTTCCTCCGGACGTACAGATTCACACAACTGCCCTTTATATATGTATAGATAGATTAATTTTAAATAGGGAGAGGTTCTTATATTCAATCAAATACAATAATTCCTACCAGAATTAGATGTTTAGTAGACTAAGACACTTGTAGAATGTTCAATAAAGAATGATTTACAATCCTTATTCTAATCATTGACAGGTGCCCTCATCAATATAATTACCTTTTTGCAGATAACCTTTTAGGAAGAGCAAAATGAATTTATACAAGATGTCATTTAACACTCAGAATTGTAATTTCTTCTTCAATTTTTCATGTAATAAATTACATACTAGATACAATCTACTATTGAGAAAAGACATTCACATTACAAGAATTGTTCAGACTATTGAACTCTCCGGTGATTTTGTTGTTACCACAATGAAACAGCTTTCTTCAGATTGTTTTAGTCCTTTGTTAACAGAGACATCATTTTTTTTTCTTTTTAACTTTGCTCTGAACAGTAGGTCGATTTTTCACTTAAAAAATCAAATTGTCCATCTATGCGAAAGTTGTGTGTTAGTATACTGAATACTGACACCAAAAAATTGATATTTTACCTGCACCATTGTTTGAGGAAATAGCATCAAAGATCGTCTACTAAAATATACAAAAAATCCTCTTTTTTGCCAAATTTAGCCTTTAGAAAACGAAGTCCCCTCTGACCCGGTGTGGTAATATCTGTGAGATCCAATCTATGGGTTAAATAAATAAAATAAAATAAATAGTTTTAAAATGTATTTTAAAAATGAGTGTAAAACGTTGACTACCCAACAAAAATGAATAAAACAAAAACATATATGCGATAAAATAGGTAATCTAAACATTAGCTACATAAATGAGAGTAACTTCCCTTTGTTTGTTTCACTTTAAGGGAGCCGTTTGTTTTGGTCGGCCATTTTTATTTCACTGTAAATTTACACTGAAAATACGAATTTGTTCGAATCAATACAACCTATGTTTTAACACGAAAATAGTGCTTGCGCAATATTTGAAATTAACTTAATTGTTATTAAGAACACAGTTTATGATATTTTCGTGTTAAAACATGTAGTTGTATTGATTCGAACAAATTCGTATTTTCAGTGTAGATTTATGGTGAATTGAAAATCGCCGACCAAAACAAATGGCATCCTCGAAGTGAAACAAACAAGGGGAAATTACTCGCATGTATGTAGCTAATGTTCAGATTACCATAAAATAAACCAAGAGTTGAAATGCGGTAAAACCCAACCAACCACCCAACCAACCAGCTTGGAGATTTTCATCAGAAATAAAAATGAAACATCGGCTAAGAAAGAAATCGGAATTGGCAACAGCAGAGACTCGTGTAGGTTCGCCACTGGTAGGATGTGACACAAAGTCGCAAGTATCCAGCGAGGATTGGAACTCGGGATCTCTTGTATGTTCAGTGTTTGGGAAGATAAATAGGAAATTGTGGCTGATTTGGGTATCGGTGGTGTGACTATCAAGAAAGTGTCAAATAATTATTACTAGGGCGAGCCACGGAGCTCAGTTGGTAGAGCTCTCGCTTTGGAATCGCAAGGTTCTGGTTCGATACTGGTCCCCGCCAAATCAGCGTGTGAGTAGCACAGGTTAGATAATTTAATCTGTACCGTAAAGCGGGGAACTGACGGTAGGTGAAGCACTCCACCTCAGCAGAAAAGTCTCCCTGGTCTGGCACTAGCAAAAAGGGGATAGACTTCCTTGCTGCCTGACTGATACTGACAATAGGCCACTCCGTCAACTTTACTTACTTAAGGCGAGTCAAAAGTTTTGCAATATTTCAAATTATTTCGCCGCCCTGTCGTCTGGGGTGTTAGAATACACCGACTGCAGAGGGTAAGATCCGCGCAAATCGGGCCACCTTTTGGCCGTGGCTGGCAACCTGTGATGCTTAAGGACGGAATCCCGGTGAATGAGCAGTCCATGACACGCACCATTTCTCCCTGGTTCACTCTGACCCGAAGTGGTAGTACCTCTAAGGGTCCAATCTATTGGTTAAATAGAAAAATGTGTTTATAAAAATATTGAGTGTCCATTAAGAATTAATTTATTTCAAAACTTTGTTGGCATTAAATGACCCACCGAGGTTGATATGCTGTTAGAAAAAAAACAAACTATTTCGTATTTCGTATTCCAAGTATTTAAGCATCTGTTCACAATGCCGAGCTTACGGAGGTGTCGATTGATGGTGCTTTGTGAAGGCCACGGTATGAATGCTTGTAATTAGCTTTTGTTCAATCATAAGGTCTCCCTGACCTTTCTGTGTCTTTGAGGCTTGTATTAGCGTCCTTAAAACATCTGAACTAATTTTGTGCCACGCGTTCATTGACATTTCCCGACCACCCCTCTGCTGATGCCCTAGTACTGAGTTATTTGGCATCGTAAAATAGCTCGAATCGCAATTTTTTCACCACTCATTATTAAAAGTGTTGAATAAAGAATAAACGATTAGTATCAACATGCTTTATATATATATATATATATATATATATATATATATATAATATATATATATATATATTATTATTATTATTATTATTATTATTATTATTATAGTGTGTATTGAGCACTTTATATTTATTATAATGCTGACTTATCCGGGTAAATCTTGTACCGACCAAATATTGAGACTAATCCAATATTTTCACCGTTAAGTCCTTCTTCATATATATATATATATATATATATATATATATATATATATATAGTGGTATCTTGATTTACAAGTATAATTCGTTCCGCTTGAGAGTCAATTTCATTGTATATCAACTCAATTTTCCCATTAAAATAAACTGAAATACCATTAATCCGTTACAGTCCCCATTAGAAACCCCATAATTTTTGTTACCAATTTTAGATAAGAAAAATTGCACTGTATTGTATGAAAACATCATGAAATAGAATAAAATGAATTATGTAATGCAATATGTTCTAATCTTTATGTCTTTATTTTTTATAAATATTTTTTTTTCTTTGGCGTAAGAAATTTAGAAACTTAAGTGTTTATTAACATTTATCAATCTGTGTGTGTGTGTCTCTCTCTCTCTCTCTCTCTCTCTCTCTCTCTATATATATATATATATATATATATATATATATATATATGTTCTATTTAGTATTGAGCACTTTGTATTTGTTATATCGCTGACTTACCCATCTGAATTCTACACTTACCATCGTGACCAAATTCACCAGTAAGTCAACTTTTCCTTTATATATACATATATATATATATATATACACACACACACACACACACATATATATATGGCAACCCTTCCGAACGAGCAGGATGTGACACAAGGTCAATTTATTTAGTAGAGCTTAACAGGTTTGAATTCAGAGGTTTCCTTCTCTTAGACTGGTTGCTTAGCCAAGGTTAAAGAAACAAGGTTAAAGAGCCCAGTCTGCGCTACTATTTATTCATAACTGGAGAGAGAATAGCTGGATCCATACCTTTCCCAATAGTATCAGCGCAATATGAAACGTAAGCTGCCTCGTCCAGTATTTGAACTCGGGTCGAGGAGAATATTTTCTATGATTCTAAACATTATACCATACATCTCAACATTTATTAATATAAGTGTATTTGAAGCCCGCTCGTACCTCAAATTTTAGCTCAGAATACAAAGCAAAAGAACTCGTACTTTGGAGCACGCAGAATTCAAGGTAATAGCATCTCTATTTATAATGGAAATTGTGTGTTTGTCTGTCTGTAACCGAAACTAAATTACTACTTATGTCACAATTCCCTGATTTATTGACATCACATTCTCCATGATATTATTGTTGGTCATATCTACATTGTATTTACCTCGTACCCCACTTGTACGGGTTAGGCACAAGGCCCTATTAACGTGGGACCACCCACAAACCTAAGCCCATGGGTTGGCAGGTGAAAAATTGCGTCGATCCCTCAAGGGGGCGCCTCAGGCGCTGGGCAATAAACCCAGCCCTGTCCCTTTAAATTGAGGGGGAAGGTATTGCCTAGGGGGATAGCCCCCTGGGATCGACGCTATTAACTTGTAAAGATCCAGGGCCGAAGCCACTGGACCCCTGGCGTTGGCCATATCTACATGATATTTTCCACGGGGGCAGGTGTTGCCTGGGGGGATGGCCCCTTGGGATCGACGCCGTTAATTATAGCAATGGTCCAGAGGCCGAAGCCACTGTTGACCATATCTACATGATATTTACCGCGTACCCCACTTGTACGGGTCAGGCACAAAGTCCCTATTAACGTGGGACCACCCACAAACCGAAGCTCATGGAGTGGCAGGTGAAAAAATTGCGTCGATCCCGTCGGCATTCCCCTTCAAGGGGGGCGCCTCAGGCACTGGGCAATAAACCCAGCCCTGCCCCTTTAAATCGAGGGGGCAGGTGTTGCCTGGGGGGATGGCCCCCTGGGATCGACGCCGTTAATTATAGCAATGGTCCAGAGGCCGAAGCCACTGTTGACCATATCTACATAGTTTTTACCGCGTACCCCACTTGTACGGGTCAGGCACAAAGTCCCTATTAACGTGGGACCACCCACAAACGAAGCTCATGGAGTGGCAGGTGAAAAAATTGCGTCGATCCCGTCGGCATTCCCCTCAAGGGGGCGCCTCAGGCACTGGGCAATAAACCCAGCCCTGCCCCTTTAAATCAAGGGGGCAGTGTTGCCTGGGGGGATGGCCCCTGGGATCGACGCCATTAATTATATCAATGGTCCAGAGGCCGAAGCCACTGTTGACCATATCTACATTCTAAGAACATACAATTGTATTTATATATACAAAAATAGTGGTTTACAGTGTTAACGAGAAGGCTAATTTGCATATTGATATAAAAAAATTAATTTTAATAAATATGTGCTTAGTATTATTGATTTCTAATTGTTTGGTTTTATCTTCATGAATATGAGCAAAAATCTCGTGGATAAATCCTGAGAGAAATCCATTAAGAAGAAGACATAACTGTAATTTTATTCTTTACTTCCTAATTTAACTAAATCGTTAAATTAAGAAAATTCAGCAATGAAAGACGGGAGTGATGGAAGAATAAGTTTCAGTTGTTTTGTTTTCCGATTATACCCGTCCTCTGTTTCAAATCTTGTTATCTGCATTCTTATTTTAGTTTCATTAGCCTTTTTAATTTAATATAATATCTTGTTACATTAAAAAATACTTGCACCAGGAGGGTGCATATTTTTGATAGTATATTTAATAAAACGATTGGCCAACAAGTTGTCTCTAATTAATGATATAATATGGATATACATGTTGCCAAAAATCATTAGTGAAAATTCGAAAAAAATGTTTGACTCATCCTGATAGCTTGCAGTATTGCAAAACTTTCAACTCACCCAGTTCTGAGTTGTTAAAAAAAGCTGTTAAAATATCGAGACCATATGACCTTTAGGCACCCCTTTTGCGATCTCGTTTCATAAGGCTATTTTTTCATTTACACCGTCAAAATCCGGTTGTTTGTTAGGGGTTAGGGTTAGGGGTTAGGGTTAGGGTTAGTTTTATAATTAAAAAAAACTATAAAAATCGTCTGTTAACAAACAACCGGATTTTGACGGTGTAAATGAAAAAATGTCCTTATGAAACGAGATCGCAAAAGGGGTGCCTAAAGGTCTTATGGTCCAAAAATCAAGACCATTTGAACATTTTTAAATATCCTGTACATCTAAAATGGTATCAAATTTTTTGCAACACCCTGTAGAGTAAACTATGCTGGAAAAAGTATAAGATGTCGGATTGAATATGGTAGAAGGAAAGAAAGAACTGAAGAAAAAATGAATGCATAGATGAAGGAAGAAAAGAAAGAGGAAGAAGAGCATTTTTGATAAGAGTAAAAGAGGAGGAGGAGGAGGAGGAGGAGGAAAACAATTGTAACATATAATGATGATGATGAAGAGAGAAATCATGATGCGTAGTCGTGGAAACTGAGGTGATCTGAAACAGGCGGTATTAAAGAAGAAGAAGAAGAAGAAGAAGAAGAAGCAAGAAAGAAGAAGAAGAAAGAAAGAAAGAAAAAATAAGAAAAAGATGAGAAAAGAAAGCAACAAAGAAAAAGAAGAAAAAGAAGAAGAAGAAAGAAAGAAAGAAAACATAAGAAGACGAAAAAGAAGAAGGAAGAGGAGGAAAAAGAAGAAAGAAAGCAGCAGAAGAAGCAGGAGATGAAGAAGAAGCAGAAGAAGAAGAAGAAGAAGAAGAAGCAAGAAAGAAAGAATAAGAAAGAATGAAAGAAGAACAAGATGAGAAAAGAAGAAGAAAAAGAAGAAGAATGAAAGAAGAATAAGAATAAGAATAAGAATAAGAAGAAGAGAAGAAGAAGAAGAAGAAGAAGAAGAAGAAGAGAAAGAGAAGCAAGAAAGAAAGATTAAGAAACGATGAAAGAGAAGAACAAGAAGAGAAAAGAAAGAAACAAAGAAGAGGAAGAAGAAGAAGAAGAAGAAGAAGAAGAAGAAGGAAAGAAAGAAAGAAAGAAAGAAAAAACAGTATAAGACGAAAAAGAAGAAGAAGGAACAGTAGGAAAAAGAAGAAAGAAAGCAACAGCAGCAACAGAGAAGAAGAAGAAGAAGAAGAAGAAGAAGAAGAAGAAGAAGAACAAGAAAGAAAGAAAGAAAGAAAGAAAGAAAAAAGTAAAAAAAAAAAAAAAAGAAGAAAGAAAGAAAAAGAAGAAAAAAATATTACCGACGTCTTGCATTTCTCGTTGCCCGTCTTCTGATCCGTAGAATTTGTGGGTAAACTACTGGCGCCACCATTGGCGTCTACGGGGCGATGTTGGATTTTAAGCAGCCTGTGACGTTCTCTTTTGCGACTACTGAAAATGGGAAGTAGGAGATTGCGTTGGGGCCTGGGATTTGGCGGGTGGGTGGCTCTTAAAGCATGTTACGCATTGAAAAATAAAAATTTAAAAAAATGAGGAATAAGCCGAAATCATTACACATAAAATAAACAATTTACTTTAATAAAAATAAGGAAGTAAAAACACAAAAAAGAAAACTTTTGCAGATACATACGTACTTAACAAACTGGTTGTTTTGTTTTTACCATGTTTCATATCGCTGATAAACAATATTTGAATAAATCAGTTGAAACTTATATTAGGAAATTGTTTAGTTTACGATATTATCAAGAGCATTAACTGCTAAGAATTGAATCACAGCTGGTCATAATGACAGTAAAATGATTCCACTGAATTGATGGTGAGCTAGTTTGTTTTGTTTATATAAAAGACAATTGAAAATGACTATATATATATACATACACACACACACACATATATATATGTGTGTGTGTGTGTACGTGTGTGTGTATGTAGTCATTTCCAATTGTTTTTATACATATATATCATATATGTATGTACATACACACATGTGTTTGTATGTGTAACCATTTCTAATTGTCTTTATACATATCATATATATATATATATATATATATATATATATATATATATATATTATATATATATATGCACATACACACACACAAACACACACATATATATATGTGTGTGTGTGTGTGTGTGTGTGTGTGTGTGTGTGGTCATTTCCAATTGTTTTTATACATATATATCGTATATGTATGTACATACACACACACACTCATGTGTGTGTGTAACCATTTCTAATTCTCTTTATACATATCATATATATATTATATATACTAGCAAGTATTTAATTGTTTGTTTTGATTTACGGCATATCAACCTCAGTGGGTCATTTAATGCCGATAAAGTTTTGAAATAAATCAATTCTTAATGGATAATACAATTTTTTTATAAATACATTTTTCTATTTAACCCATAGATGGGACCCTAACAGGTACTATCACTCCGGGTCAGAGTGGACCAGGGAGCAATGGTGACGAAGGGGTGCTCCACATTCCCCAAACCTCCAGAACTGGAACCTCACCATCAGATAGAGTTTAATGTCATTCCCAGGACATGTAGACCCGCAGCCACCGCCTTCTAGCACCCATATGATAAAAAGGGTTGGGACTTGCCATAAGGGCAATAGGGTTGGGAAAATCATATAGGTGCTAGGGCAAGATGTGATCAGCCGATTGATCGGAGGTGGCCTCTCCGACCACCCGTCTAGCCCAAGATAGGGCCAAAGTGGAGTATTGCATGTCATGAACTGCTCATCCACCAGGGCTCTATCTTTAAGCAGCACGGGTCGCCACCCACGGCAAACAGGTGGCCCCTTTGGGGGAGACTTACCCCTCTGCAGAGGTCAGTCGGTGCATTCTAACGCCCCAGCCGACAGGGCGGGCAAGTATTTAAGTTTTAATGTAATGAAATATCGCATTAAATTAGAAAGGCTAATGAAACTAAATAAGAATGCAGATAAAAAGATTTGCAACAGAGGTGGGGTATAATCGAAAAATAGAACAACTGAAACTTACTCTTCCATCACTCTCGTCTTTCATTGTTATTTTTTCTGATTTAACTATTTAGTTAAAAGAGGAAGTAAAGAATAAAATGACAGATATTTTTTCTTGTTAATGGATTTCATTTAAGATTAATTGAAGAGATTTTTGCTTATATTCATTAAAATAAAACCAAACAGTGAGAAACCAATAATACTAAGCATATATTTATTAAAATTACATTTTTAATATCAATATGCATATTAGCCTTCCCGTTCACACTGTAAACCGCTATTTTGTTGTATATATAAATACAATTGCATGTTATTAGTATGTAGATATGGTTAACAGTATAAATAATGAAAACAATTTTATCAATAATTGAGGTTAAAATAAGGATAAATTCATGGTGAATGTGGCGTCAATTACCATGGGAATTGTGACTTGAGTAGTGATTTAGTTTCTGTTACAGTCAGAAAAACACACAATCTCCATTATAATAAGATATGGACACACACACACACACATACATATATATATGTGTGTGTGTGTGTGTAGTCATTTCCAATTGTTTTTATACATATATATCATATATGTATGTACACACACACACACACACACACATGTATGTATGTGTGTAACCATTTCTAATTCTCTTTATACATATCATATATATATATATATATATATATATTATATATATATTCACATACACACACACACACATATATATATGTGTGTTGTGTGTGTACGTGCGTGTAAGTGTATATATATAGGATGTTTAAAAATGTAGATATCATTGGAGATATCCAAGATTTTAAAGTAAAATTGATATCATTTCGTAATCTAATAATTTGTTATAAAAATTGTTAGGGATGTACCTATTTATGGGCGAGAATGAACACACACACACACACACACATACACACACACACACACACACACACACACACACACTTATATACACATGCACACACATATGTACGCAACCATACGCATGCACACACACATTTTTATATACATACATACACACGCAAACACACACACACAACACACACACACACATATATATATATATATATATAATATATAGATAGAGAGAGAGAGAGAGAGAGAGAGAGAGAGAGAGTAGGATGAGTCCCCGTGGCTAAGGTGCTGGACTGCGACATCGTTATCAGCGAGTTCGAACTCCAGTCCCGCTATTACGTTCCCTTTCGGGCGAAGACTCGTGGAAAATGTATGAACTCCCTTATTAAGTACCTCCACCAATGGGTTAAATAGTATCACTACTGTTGTTCTACAAGGATGAATTTGGCATTGACATACGAAAGTTGATATGCCATAAAAAAAAAACTAGTAAAATAATTTTTGTTGGTTAGTTGGTTGGATTTTACGACATGTCAACCTTCGTTGGGTTATTTCACGAGGGAGATATTTTTATTTGATTCCTTCTTGATGGATATTCAAACTCAATTTTTAAAACTCATTTTTACATTCTTTTTTTCTATTTAACCCATAGATGAGACCCTAACAGGTCCCACCACTCCGGATCAGAATTGGCCAAGAGTAATAGCGATAAAGGGATAGTCCACACTCCCCATAATTTCAGAATTGGAACTTCACCCCTAGATGCAGTTTAACCTAATACCCAGGACACTAATACTCCAGCCACTGCCTTCTAGTATATATATATATATATATATATATATATATGCTAAAATGGGAAGCGCGTGGTGTAATGGTTAAAGTTATGGGAAATGGACTCGTCGCCCGAGTTCAAATCCTGGATGTGGTAATTGCATTTCACTTAGCGCTAATACCCTTGGGAAAGGTATGAATCCTACTCTCCCTCCAGCTATGGATAAATAGTAGGACAGACTGGGCTCATTAACCTTGGTTAGGCAACCGGTCTAGGAGAGGGAAAACTCTGAATTCAAACCTCCGCTTAAGAAATTGACCTTGTGTCAGATCCTGCTTGTGCGGAGGGGTTGGTATATATATATATATATATATATATTATATATATGTGTGTGTGTGTGTGTGTGTGTGTGTGTGTTAAAAGGGTTGGAGGTTTGCCTTAAGGCCAATAGGGTTGGAACAATCGTATAGGTGTTAGAGCTTGACGTGACTAGCCGATTTATCGGACTGCTCAACC
This sequence comes from Doryteuthis pealeii, assembly GCA_023376005.1. Classification (NCBI taxonomy): domain Eukaryota; kingdom Metazoa; phylum Mollusca; class Cephalopoda; order Myopsida; family Loliginidae; genus Doryteuthis; species Doryteuthis pealeii. The sequence continues at coordinate 135,912,703 of CM042138.1, read as the reverse complement.
ACCAGGATTCCATCACAGATCGCCACCCACAGCCATAAGGTGGGTCCTACCTAAGGGGATTTTACCCCTCTGCAGAGCTGAAGTCGGTGTATTATCCTGCCACAGCCGACAGGGCGAAAGAAGAGATAAAAAGATGCAGGGCGAAATATAAAAGGTAAGTAGTAAGTTGTTGATATCCTTCCGTCTACTAAAGACGATGGCGTAGTGTCCACTTTTTTAAAGAAATAAAAAAAAGAAATATAAAATGGACGGGAGAAAAATAGAAATATAGAAATGTACGGAAAAAAGAAAGGAAAAAATCTTCGACTCTGCTTATGTCACATTACCCAAAATTGTGAATACATAAAATAAAGACATTTCGATATTCAAAAACTCACAATTCCTTTTCTCCGATACGACGACAACATTTCAAAATTGAGAAACACACGACAAAAATACAATTTTTCTTTAGGCAGTTACTCGTAATCTAACCAAAAGGCACCTCCAACATTCACTCGGAAGAAGAAACTCTCTGTTTTCACGCATCCACAATTTTTCACTTAAGCTATGCACGTGAAAACAGATAAACTTTACACTCAGTGATATCTGACAACGGGATAATAAAGCTCGATTAACTTCGGATATCCGTATCATCAAAGGTTCAGACAACATTGTGGTAGATACATTTTCACGTTCCACAATACAATACATAGAAACCCCTGATTTCGATCTCATCGCCGAAGAACACGAAAAAGATGCCACATTCGATAAAACAGAAAAGGCCGCTTCTAAAATATTGAAGGTACACCCTGTACCATTCGGAACAAAAAATCTGCTCGGCAACGTAAGGACAGGTTATTTGGAGACCATAAATATCACATTCACAGAGAAAATCTTCTACCTAACATATAAAACACATGGCCCCCACACAACCTTATATTATATACTCTCAAAATTTGAGTATGCAAACTTATACGGTCCTTATTCTTTTCTAAAAAAAAAGTTTTAATAAATACATACGTGATATCATAGATCTATATATACGTTGTTTTATCTTAATTTATATTATTTTAAGTTATCTAATGTATAGAGTTTTACGAGAAAATTATTTACAAACAAGAAATAGTCATTTCTTCAGTCTCAAAAGGTTTACTAAAGTGTTTACAAATAAATAGATACCTACGATTTTGTGTAAAATATATGTGTAAAATATTCAAAATAAATGCTTAATTAATCATTAATAGATGCATGCAGCATTTTATTTTTTTTTGGGGGGGGGGGCAGAACTAAGTTTCCATTTCAAATTGATGACGATGATGATGATGATGATGATGATTAGCTATATCTTGCAGTAACATAGCTTCATGATGATTGTATAATGCTTGAGACCATTCCTCTGTGTCCAATTAGTATATGGGCGTGGTTTTTTGTTGCCATATGGCTAACGTGTGACGGTGTGGCTAATGTGTTGCACTTTGTCATCGAAATCAGCGAGTTCGAACTCCATTCACGCTATTACGTTCATTTTTAAACGTGGTGCATAAGCATAACATTTTATCATCAGATACAACGAGAAGGACGCCCTTCCTATGTCATATTTGCATCAAACCTTGTGCATTTGCAGCGGGTTTCATGAGTCATTTGAGGGCTCATGAGAGGAAAGGTTCTGGTGGTGGGATTATAGGATTGTGAGGGACGGTAGTGATCTGTAAAGATTATGCTATTGCAATGAAAGTGATTCCTTAAACTTGAGACATAAAATACCTCTAGACGTATTGGTGTGTCATTAAAATCAATCAATCGATCAACAAATTGGTTATTTCAAAGTCTTTGTTTTTGCGTGACTGAGAAAAGTCTTAGGAGAAAAAAGAATTGAAATATGTTTATAAATGTGGTTACTGGCAAACTAATTTTTCAGTTAGATGGCTCCTTTATACGGTTAAACCAAATAATAAAGCTTAGATTTAACTTTACTTGAGAGTCACATTGTAAATCAAACCCGCTGCTAAAAAGTAAAAATACTTGGAATTTAAGAAAAAAACTATACTAAAAACATGCTTCAAGAACCGATTAGTAATCACGGAATGGTTGATAGTTAATGTACTAACTGTCCTAGGATAAAAAAAAAAAAAAAACTAGATAGGAACTATACGAGGATAGTGCATGCTATCATCAGTAATATCATCACTCGTCTAGAAAAATAAGATCCACTCAGATATTGTATCAGGGAATGTATAAAAAATTCTAGGAGTACTTTATTAGTAAGTAAAGTCGTCGGGGCAGCTTAAAGTCGGTATCAGCCAGTCAGCGAGGGAGTCTATCCCCTTTTCAATAGCGCTAGACCAAGGAGATTGTTTTGGCGTCTGAGGTGGAGCGACACACCTACCATCAGCTCCTTACTTTACCGCACAGATCCCTGTGCTACTCATACGCTGAGTTGGCGAGGACCGGTATCGAACTAGGAACCTTGTGATTTCTATCCGAACGCTCTACCGACTGAGCCAACACAGTACTTTATTAGTTCATATTAAAATGTTCCGTTTTCCCTATAATTTGGTTAGTAACAATCAAACGTAGAAATATAATATTGCTATTGATTTTTTTATAGATGTAGTTTAAAAATTGATGTAAAATTATTTCTAGATGTTATTTAAAAAACGAGGTTCTATTATAATAAATTTATAATAAATTTATAATAAATGTTAATAAATTTATAATAAATTATAATAAATTTACTTATAGGTGTAGTTTAAAGATTAGTCTAATATCATAATAGATTCCTTCATATGTGTAGTTTAATGAATAAGTAAGTAAAAATAAAGTCAACACTGAAGATCACGTGATTCTACAATGTTTTTATCAGCAAGAATTTTTTTTATCCAAATGTCTTGCATCTTGGGAAAAAAAATTTTTTTTTAGTATTTTGGACTATCTTTTGAATTCAAAATCTTTTTTTAATAATTTTTTTTCTTTCTTTGAATTATTTTTGAAGACTTTTGTCTTGAAGATATATTTCATATTTTTCCAATATTTCTGCAGAAATCATAAGCCATTTTTTTTTTTTTTGATTTTAAAACTTTTTCTTTAGACGAAAAAAAATGCTTCCTTTTTGGTTTTATATTTGAAAATTTTGTATAAATTCTTCTTTTCTTTTTTTATTCTTAAATTTTTAAAATATTATTTTTGTTTTATTTAAGCCATCGCTCCATGCTTTACCATTTTCTCTTGGAGAAATCCGTCTTCAAAGAATTCCTTCTTTGAAAATTTTGCCCTCTATTTCTCACCATTTCTCTTTCAGGCACCAGGCGTTTCTTATTCCAATGGACTTTGTCTCATTCCGATTTATTTTTTCTCATCGCTTTGATTTCAATCCAACATCTTTTATCACACATTGAACATCTTTTTCGATTCCTGGTTCTTGGCAACAAAAAAACAAAACAAAAAAAAAAACAAAACATTGTCAGCATATTTGAATCCCACCGAAATATCGCCGTGTCCAACGTCATAGCTACAATTAGAAGCTCCGTCGAAACTGATAAGAAATAAAGCACTCCAGGCATTTTATTTTATCCCGGTAACCACTCGGACTTTATCGAGTGGTCACTCCTCACAAAACCATCCATATATTAATACTCGTGTTCCTTAAAAGTACGACCGTTATCATCTTGCAATACTCGCTGATTGAAATTGAGACCGTCTAAGATGAAATGCAAAAATGTAAATCCTGATTATTATTATTATTAATATACTATTATTGCTTATCCTCCGAATTCTTGTTTACTAAGAGTATTGGCACATCATCTAAATAATAGACCATTCCGATTTTGATATAAAGAAAGAAAGGGAAGAAAAGGACATGCTACACAGAGAAAATATGATATGAAAGAAAGACAGACAGAAAGAAAGAAAGAAAGTAAGAATGAATGAAAGAGAGTAGGAGAAAGATAGAGAGAGGGGTGACCGCGCGGAAGTGATAACACTAATCTGTTTCAATCTAACATAATGAAAAGATGAAAAGAAGGAAGGAAAAAAGTAAGAGAGAGAGAGAGAGAGAGAGAGAGAGAGAGAGAGAGAGAGAGAGAGAGAGAGAGAGAGAGAGAGAGAGAGAGAATTGAACTATTTTGCAATTGCTCTTAAACATATCAAACGTTTTATTAATTAGATTATCATACTGTGGTATATCTACAGGTCTCGCTAATATTTTGTATTTTCGTTAATGGTTACATTCTTCCCAATTTCTTAACTATCTTTGGTCCCTTCTTTTATCAGTGGTATTTTACTCTTTTCCTACCAAATTTCCTCCATGGCCTTACCAAAATTTCTTGGTATTTTTTACCAGTATGATGAGATATTTCAAAGTTCACTATTTTTTCACCTCAGAAGTCATTCTAATCCAATAAAATCCTATTGTTATTTGTAACGCATAGAGAGAAAGAGGAAGAATCGGTTTGAATTTATAAATAATTTCAGTCAATTTCAATCTATATCCTGGGTATAATACTAAACTTCCTCTGATGGTGACGCTCCGGTTCTGGGGGTTTTGGGAGTGTGAAGTACCCCTTTATTGCGTATGCAAAAAAATAAAGAAAGAAAGAAATAAAAAATAAATAAATAAAGAAAATAAGACAAAACAAAAACAAAACAGAATCCCCAAATAAAACAACTCTTAAAAAACAAATACACAAAAGTAAATATGAACGCGATTCCCTGACCTTAAATAACCACAAAATGGTCGGCATGTCGTTAAAATCAATTAATAAATCACCTATTTCATTCTCTAGATCACAGTTTGTCTGCATTTATACCATGTTTCACCAAGATTAAGACTGGGCTTATATTAATTTCCACACCGAAGTATAACACTAGGGCTTATTTTCAGGGGATGTCGAGTGTTTGCATCGCATGATTTGATTGTGAAGAATGTTTTGTTTTTTTCGTCTGTCTGCCGCTCTCGACTAGGGCTTATTTCAAGGAGAGAGCTAGTATCAAAATTATCCTGAAAAATCACGCTAGGTCTCATTTTGCAGGTAGGTCATATTTTCTGGGAAACACGGTAGTTGTTTGTTGTTAAATCCAAGGTTCATGTTTTTAATGGTTCACAGTCATGTTTACTTTTGTCTTAATTTTGAGACTATTTGCCACGCAAATTTATTGTGTTTTGCCCTTTGGTAAAATGCTGGACTGCGACTGCGTAGTACACCAGTTCGAACTTCATGAACTCTTTATTACATTTTTAGGACTTTAGTTCTATCCTTTGTGTATCTTCATGTATCTATTTCTATATATATGTTGTATTTTATGTATTTATATCTTTCTCCAGGTGCTCAGATAATAAAGTCTGTATTTGTTATTATATGTAACTCTTTGTCGGATTTTTTTAATGTACATATATGTACCTACGTTGGAATGTTACTCTGGGTTTTCTAACGTGTTATAAGAATCATACATTCCATTTTTATAACTGTAATAGGGAGGAAATATCAGTAATAAAAATATTCTGCCCATGTCCGCCCTGTCGGCTGGGGCGTTAGAATGTACAGACTGCACCTCTGCAGAGGGGTAAGACTCCCCCAATGGGGCCACCTGTTGGCCGTGGGTGGCGACCCGTGATGCTTAAGGATAGAGCCCAGGTGGATGAGCAGTTCATGACATGCAATACTCCACTTTGGCCCTATCTTGGGCTAGACGGGCGGTCGGAGAGGCCCCTCCGATCAATCGGCTGGTCACGTCAAGCCCTAACACCTATATGATTTTCCCAACCCTATTGCCCTAACCACTTTTTATCATATGGGTGCTAGAAAGCGGTGACTGAGGGTCTACATGTCCTGGGAATGACGTTAAACTCTATCTGATGGTGAGGTTCGAGTTTTGGAGGTTTGGGGAATGTGGAGCACCCCTTCGTCACCATTGCTCCCTGGTCCACTCTGACCCAGAGTGGTAGTACCGGTAAGGGTCCCACCTATGGGTTAAATAGAAAAATGTATTTATAAAAAAATTGTATTATCCATTAAGAATTGATTTATTTCAAAACTTTATCGGCATTAAATGACCCACTGAGGTTGATATGCCATAAAACAAAACAAACCAAACCAGCTGCATGTCTTAGAAAAGTGGTTTTCGCGTGCAAATCCAATCCGTGGGCCTTGTGATCCTAGCTGTATATCTTGCAATATATTTTCTCTATTTTCTCTTTTTCTCTATTTTGTTTCTAGCTTCTCGAGCCTTCTCCTTATCTATTTTCTATGCTAAGACCTTACGACGAACCTGTTCAAAAATTCCACAATGTCCAATTTTTCTGACTTTCTTTCTCACCCGTATACAATTACAATCAAAGCTTTTAAGAGACGCCTACATCGCATTAGCCAACAAACCCCGTACACGCCGTAGCACGACCCCTTCCCTCCATTCCCGTTAATCCAGTTTTGTGCAGCAGGTGCAATATTTCAACAGGAATAAAGGATTGTTGCTGCAAATGTGTGACGGCATTTGTACGAAGAAATTCAACAAACGTAGCCCCAATTTATTTCCATGATTGCAAAATTGAACAGAGAAACTCCTGGCGCCTCAGGTCGTTGTAAAAGGAAAGCTACGGTATGAAACTGGACGGCGCCAGCTTTCTATGCCGATCGACGCCTTCCGCCAATCTAGACACGCTTCGTTGTTTTGTCTCGGATTACGAAGCTATTGTTGATAGTGAATGGTCTTATTTACTTTGTTAGTGTCACCATAGTGATTTTACTACACCTTGCGCTTCTCTTGTTATTGGCAAAGCTAGTGTTACTTACGCTGAAAGCTCACAGATTTTGCTCGGCTGTTAAACTGACTATAAAAGTGTTAATATACCCACCTTAATTTTTTTTATTGGGTTATTTATAATACTAAGTCGTGTGTATGTGTGTCTGTCACAGGGTCCTGGTTTGAAGTTACTGGGATATGATTTTCTTTCACGGATATTGACTTTATCGGTAATAAAGGACTATTTGCTCGTAAATTCCTATCATAAAATAAACTGAACCCCCATTTTATGTCCGTGTTTTTGTATTAAATGTTTTATTTTTCTTGCACCCGTTATGTTACAATACAAAATATATTTTCTTTGTTTATTTTAATATTCATTTCAATGTGGATATTCTATAAGTTGTTATTTTGTGAGAATGTTTATTTTTAAAGTGGGGGCTCGTTTTACAATTTAGGCATAAATTGGATCCTCCTTTTATGACCGTAATTTTGTTTTTTCGTCGACGATGATTAAAATCTGACGTTTTTATTTTAGAGTACCAAAGTCAAAAAGAAAAGAAATAACAACAACAAAAAGTAATATTCAACTTTTTACTCGTAAATTCCTGCCATAAAATTAGGCTTGGGCATTTTATGGTAGGAATTTACGAGTAAAAAGTTGAAGTGTAAAAACGAACCCCCACTTTAAAACTAACCATTATCACAAAATAACAACTTTTAGAATATACATATTGAAGTGAATATTAAAATGAATAAAGAAAATATATTTAGTATTGTAACATAACGGGTGCAAGAAAAATAAAACATTTATTGCAACAACACGGACATAAAATGTGGGTTCAGTTCATTTTATGGTAGGAATTTACGAGCAAATAGTCCTTTATTACCAACTTTATCTTGGGCTTCAACACTACGTGAGGTTGACCTCTAAGGTCATTTGACGTCATAGAGGCCATGAGATTTTAAAGTGTGACATTTTTTTTTACTAAACGAAGCATATTAATTTATTTATTATGCAGTACTAAAATGATGGGACGGACGAGTGCGCAACATTGGGATAGATTTTCTTACCTTCCTCCTTTTCGTTCTATCACCCACCCATATATATGTATATATATGTTATATCCGCCGCACAAGTAGGATGCGACACAAGGTCAATTTCTTAAGCGGAGTTTAACAGGTTTGAATTCAGGGTTTTCCTTCTCCTATCACCTATCCAAGGTTAAAGAGCCCAGTCTGTCTTACTATTAACCCATAGCTGTAGGGAGAATTAAAGGGTATTAGCACAATGTGAAATGCAAAAAGGCATGTCCATGATTTGAGCTCGTGTGGACGAGTCCATTTCCTATATATATATATATATATATATATATATATATATATATATATATATATATATATATATATATATATGTGTGTGTGAAATAAAATGAAAATTAATCCGACAGTGTGAATATGATATATTGAAAAAACAAAGGATGTTTACAAATGCATGGGCTCATCAGGAGAGAATGAACGGTTTGCACATTCTCTCCTGATGAGCCCATGCATTTGTAAACATCGTTTGTTTTATTCAATATATCATATTCATATATATATATATATATATATATATATATATATATATAATATGTGTATGTATTTAGGCAGAAGATCTTGTGGGCATATTTTGTCAAATAAGATGAAGATGTAGTATTGAGTTTTTATTAAGCTTTTCATGTTCGTAAGTGAGGATGTAGGGTGTATGATAATTATCTATTGTTGTATCCCGAGTACATGTACATTCGACCTTCATTGGTCATCGTCGAGGATATGGGTACGACCACGTCATATATTATATATATTTTTATTTTCGAACACACAAGTGATGTCAATCAAGATGGAAATGTAACGCGATTAATGTTCAAGGAAATAATTCATTTTTCATTTAAAATACTTTTTCAGATGAAACATTAATCAATAATTACACTACCGTGATGATGGTTGGATAGACATGAAAACCTTGGCAATGTTTATATAAAGAACACATCGTTTGGATATTTTATTTTTTCGTATTTCATATTTCATATTTATATATATATATATTTTTTTAATTTTATTCCTAAACTCCGCCAGTATTAAAAAAAACACCCGGCTTTATAGTTTGTAATTACAGAATACAAACATTTACATGGAGAAAAGGTATATAAAAAAAGAAAAGACCAAATGATATGCACCCCCTGAAAACAAATTAGATGGTACTACAAAAATAGTAAAAAAAAAATACTGTAAGAGTTGCCCAGGTTAAATATACTAAAGTACTGAATACAAAAGGTAGAGCAATATATAATAGAGTAAGCCTAATGAGTCAGAGAATATCTACCTAGGGTTCTGCTAACGGATCATCAGAATAATTCTGACTGAATTACCAGAATTATCCTGATGACCCGTTAGGCGAAACCTTGGTAGATATTCTCTCTCTCTCCCCTCTCTCCCCTCTCTCTCTCTCTATATATATATATATATATATATATATGTGTGTGTGTGTGTGTGTGTGTGTGTGTATGTGTGTGTGTTTGTTTGGTTTCTTTGTTTGTGGTATATCAATAAACATATAAAGCAGCTTTATATATATATATATATATATATATATATATATATATATATATATTTGTGTTCATCATATTTACATAAAATACATTTAGATATAAATAGGTTTTATCGATTTAATAGAAATATATGTTTCTATATACATAGGCATTTATATATATATATATAAAACGTTTGCAGCTCGCAAACACGCACACACACACACACACACACACACACACCGCTACATACACACATAGCGAGTAGTACAAAATATTATTTTGCTTTTAAGTGGCATTTAATGTTCATTCAAGCATATGCCCTTTTTTTGTTTCCACTGTCACAGTTGTCATGTTTTGTACGTTTGAATTTAAAAACCTTTTGGCAAAAAAAAAATGGTTACGTTTCTTTGTATTAAGGTGAATTTCTCATGTAGGCATCTGCACATGGACACACGAATGTGGGTCGGCAAGCACAAACATACATAGATCAGCTTTGCACGGACACTAGATGGTGTGTAGAAGACTTTTCAAAAGTGATAACCGATAGGGATGAGTAGTAAGGAAGAGTCAAGGAGACCCGTGTTGACAGAACCACCTAATGATATAATATATATGTATATATATATATATATATATATATATATATATATATGTGTGTGTGTGTGTGTGTGTGTGTGTGTGTAGGTTAGGGTCCTGATGAAATCATTTGGATTGAAACCATGGTAGATCCTTAACTCTTTCCTCTATTATTATTATTATTATTATTATTATTATTTGCTCCTTTTGAGTTTTCACATCAGCATTAGCTGATGGTCTTTCACTGGAGTCTGAGTGACAGCAAGTCTCCTCAGGTCTCCAGGACTCTTCTGGGTATTCTGGCAGATTGCATCAGTGCAGTGTTCTGAATGGTTTTAACCCTTCATCTGATTTCCAAACATTCCAGACCCTTTTTCAATCCTTTTGGGACTGTTCCAAGTGCACCCACTACAATTGGTATCACTTTCACTTTCATATTTCATAACTTTTTCAGTTCTCTGGCAAGGTCCAGATATTTGTCCATTTTTTCCTTTTCCTTTAGTTTCACCCTGTGATATGCTGGCACTGCAAAATCCACCAGTTGACAAGTTCTTTCTTTTTTGTTTATCAACACTAGGTCTGGTCTTCTTGTTGGGATACTGCTCTATGTTCTTAATATACTGAGCACTTTTGGATTACTTACTGATGTCACTGCAACTGAAACGTTAAAGTAGCAATTGAATACTATATACATAAAATGCATACATACATTACTCATTTAGAATTACATGTTCATGCTTGGGAGTTAGCAGTTTTACGCATGACTATATTTTAAATTTTTCGTGTAAACCGAACATTTCCTTTTTTAAAGTAAACTGAAATTGCTTTTGTTCTTCAGTCAAAATGATTTATCTAACTCGTCCAGCATAGGATCGACGCTATCAACCAACTCAGCCGGTCCAGTGGCCGAAACACATTGGGCTTGTAGGCTTAGGGGTATTTACATGTGTCCTACTTTCACACAATATGGCACAAGGCCGTTTTATATGGGCACCACACACAAGCCGAGACTTATGGGGTGGTAGGTAGAAAAATGGCAGAATATAACAAGGTGGATTTCTTTAAATTGATTTATTTCAAAACTTTATCGGCATTAAATAACCCACTGAGGTTGATATGCCGTAAAACAAAACCAAACCAAACCAAATCTTTTTAAAATTAAACTGAAATTACTTTTGTTCTGCAGTCAAAATAATTTATCTAACTCGTCCGGCATGGACTGGATATAACAAGGTGGATTTTTTGGCACAAAGACAATTGATAAGCAGAGTAAATCTAGTTTGAATTCAGAGTTTTCCTTCGTTTAGATTGGTTACCTAATCATGGCAAAAGAACCCAATCTGCTCTACTATTTTCCCATAGTCAATGGGTAAATGGATGGATTCATGTCTTTCCTAATAAATTTGTATAAAAAGAAACACAAGTAGCCACATCTAGGATTTCAAATGCCGTTGGATGTATCTCGTTAACATATTAGAAACATATTTCATAGTACGTTTATTGTATGTACACATAAATCATGTTATACTTTGATGTTATTATTGTACTATGTACATACTATTCGTATATATTATAATATCTACATCTGTACCATAATATATTACTACTGTAACATCATATTACACATTATGATTAGCATTAAACAATAATATCAAATGATACGCTTGTATTACATAACACTCCACAACAGGACTTATTTACAAATTATTTTTACATCTTAAACCAAATTTCATATATTATTTGACACATTATTACAGATTTTATTCATTTCACAATAAGTCTTATGATTCTTGCGTTCTAAACCAAATTTAATTTTCTTATTGACTATAATAACGATAAAAACTGGCCTTTAGAATTTTCTCTCATTCAAACCATATCAAATGCATAAATAAAACATATTTCAGCTGTATTGACCATGATACAATCCCCTAAAAAGGGATGTCCGGAATAAACTGAATCTGAGGGTGAAACTACAGTTCTGAAGATCTAAGCTCCCCCGAGTGCAGATCGTGGAGTACCCCTTTGTTTTTATCACTCGGGAATGGTAGTACCTGTTAGTTTGCTACCTATGTATCAATTTTTACTTAGCCTTTTTGAGTGGGATATAAAATACGTTGACTGTATTCCCTGATTAAAACCAAACTCAAAACAAATGTGTCCTGGTTATGAAACTAAAACTTCCTGTTCTAAATATCTGGGGAATGTGCATTACCCATTCATTGCTATTAGTTTGTGGTTCACTCTAATCCAGAGTGATAGTAAGGTACCATCTATGGGTTATTCGTTTTGAAATGATTCATATTTGATAGGAGCATTTATAAAAGAAGACTTAAGAAATAACAACACAAAAATGTAAAAATAAACATAGAATGATGAAAATTTCTTAACATCTATACAATAAATAATCCTAGACGAGTTCACATGCCGTTAAAATCAATAGAGCAATCTAGGATTTGAACTCGAGTCCTGGATTCCATCTTCTACAACGATAACCGTTATTAGAAAGTCGATTCGATTCAGTCAATGTTAAAGTAGCGAAAAAATGAAGTTCCAGGAACATTTCTATCTTTATGGATTTACCAAATTTTCTAGGTATTTTTTTTACCTGTATGATGGGATATTTCAAACCTCACTATCTATTCACTATCTATTCACCTCAGAACTAAATAAAAGATGACAGAGGTGTCCGAATAGTGATTTTTTCAGTGTAAACAAGCGACATGAGCAAGAACAACTGCCACCAGTTTACAGTAGAATGGTGTGAAAGCCACTATGAACGACTTAACTCTTTGCCTACCAATTTTCCCCCTACGGTTGTGACAAACATTCTTGGTATTTTTTACCTGTACAATGGGATATTTCAAATCTCACTACTTATTCCCATCAGAACCCATTCTATTCAAATAAAGTACCAGTATTATTGTAATCTGAGTCCTTCTGCTAATTTATAAGGAAATAGTATTGAACTCAATTACAATTAACTCGCGGTGATGGGACAACCGCTGTAAGTGGTTTAAAGTATGTAAATAGTTAATTTCTACCCTTTTCATTTCTCTTTTACATCCTCCATTTCTTCTTCTTTTTTTTTTGATCAGTGTCGCCTAATTTTGTTTGTTTGACACAAACACGATTCATTGATGATTGGACATGAATAAGATTTTGATTTTTACGACAATGATATATGATTGCAGTAACAATATTAAAAGTCTATCGCATTTCATTTTTCCTTTTTGGATATCATTCAGTCCTACAGAATGTAACGAGACCAGATCTTATATGACAGGCCTGGCGTTAAGTCCTACATTACATGCTCGGCTAAACAGTTTGTGCAACACAGTGAGGTCTTCTCATTGTAGAAACTGGATTTGTAGAATTGCATATATATATATAAAGGAAAAATACTGTCTGTTTGTCAGTATGTATGTTTTTGTACAAACCTTTTTTTTAATAAAGGAAAATTGTGGAAAATACCAGCAAAGATTAAAGTTCCATAAAACCCAACCCTATTTCTGTCCGAGTTGGGGGTAAAAAAAATTTGACGCCTCATTTTTCATACCGAAAGCTTAAAAAATATAGAGGTATAAATCAATGATATATTAAAAAATTAATTTTTAAAAATGACCAAAAAATAAAACAAATTAATAAAGAATAAAATAAAATGAAAACAAATAAAAATTAAAAACAAAAAATACAAACAAGAAGAATGATAAAAATAAAAAACTTAAAACCAAGAATACATGAGGAATAAAAAAATTATAAAACAAATATAAAGAAAAATATTTGATTAATCTTTATATAAACTAGCAAATATATGCACCCTCCGGGTGCAAGTATTTAAGTTTTAATGTAATAAAATATTAGATTAATTTAGAAAGGCTAATGAAACTAAATAAGAATACAGATAACAAGATTTGAAACAGAGGGAGTATAATAAAAGATTTGAAACAGAGAAGTATAATAAAAAATGGAACAACTGAAACTTACTCTACCATCACTCTCGTCTTTCATTGTTATTTTTTCTAATTTAAGTATTTAGTTAAAAGAGGAAGTAAAGAATAAAATGACAGTTATTTTATCTTGTTAATGGATTTCATTTAAGATTTATTGAAGAAATGTTTGCTTATATTCATTAAAATAAAACCAAACAGTTAGAAATCAATAATACTAAGCACATATTTATTAAATTCGATTTTTTAATATTAATATGCAAATTAGCCTTTCCGTTTACACTGTAAATTGCTATTTTGATGTATATATAAATATAATTGCATGTTATCAGTACGTAGACTTAGTTAACAGTATTAATAATGTAAGACAATTTTATTAATATTTAGATTTAGATAAAAATAAAATCATGGAGAATGTGATGTAAATAACTAAGGGAATTGTGACTTGAGTAGGAATATAGTTTCGGTTACAGACAGAAAAACACACAATCTCCATTATAATAAGACATATACAAGAGATTTATTTTTAATTTTTAGATCCCGAGCAACGTCGGTAACCAATCAGCAAAATCATTGGACATTGGAAGATATACGAGGGTTGTTCTAAAAGTTCTAAGACTCACCAAGAGAGAACATCCACTTTTTATATAACCGAAAAAACGAATTCAGATTTCTGTCTTAATTTCTGTAAAGATGAGGTCTATACAAATGTGAGAGGTATGCGGCAAATCTTGAAATGAAGAAAACAGAGACCTGAGGGCGAAACTTAGAACTTTATGAATGACCATCGTATATATATATATATATATATATATATATATATATCATCATCATCATGTCGCGCTATTAGCACGGATATCCATGACAATCTCTCGCCAACCTTTCCTATCATTCATTTTCCCAGGGAGGTCCTCTGCGCAGCAACCTGCATCTTTGCTTAGTTGGTCAATGTAGGTCCTTGCTGGGCGGCCCACACTAGCATGTCCGTGTGTTGGCTTCCACAGGAGAACGTCACTTATGAGCTCATCCTTGCTTCTCCAGCAGTGCCCGGCATGTCTTGTCCGTCTCACTCGAATGGTTTGTGAGATGGGGGGCAGGTGGCCATATAGTTGTTTCGTCGTGGGGTGCTGCTTCCACGATTTATTCAGGACTGAGGTGGTAATATCCTGTCCACAGAAAGCGATGTAAATACACGAATAGGAAAAGCGTGGTCGGCTACAAACAAATTATCAGTAATATGGAAATCCGATCTCACTGACAAGCTAAAGCGACAATTCTTCCAGGCGGTGGTTGTATCAGTGTTGCTGTACGGATGCACCACATGGACCCTAACGAGGCGCCTTGAGAATATATATATATATATATATATATATATATATATATATATATATGGGGGGGTGAGGTGGGTGATATGAAAAATTGAAAAAACACAAGTTCATAAATAGAATAATGTTTATTTCGCCTACGCTGCAGTTTTTCGATCTGTTTCAATAGATCATCATCAGGGCTTTCGTTAATTTGAGGAAAAATAATGTATCACAGAAAATATATCTGCAAGACTCGTTTTTTTGTCGGTTAGTCTATCTAAACAAATTTTGAATGAAATGCATAGCATTCTTGGAATGTTTAAGAACGTAGACGGACGTCGAGCGTTTCATTCAAATTTTGAATTTTAAAAAAATATTTAATCATCTCCCGTTGGACCAATAACAAGACTTCATATATATATATATATATATATATATATATATATATATATATAGAGAGAGAGAGAGAGAGAGAGAGGGGATGGAGAGGCAGAGCGTAAGATAATGAAGGGGAAAAGAGGCAGAACTGACAGTGAGCAACGAACAAGATCAAACGAAAGAGAAGCAAAAGAAAATCAGTTGAATGCAGTATGAGAGACTGACAGAGAAAAACAAAACAGGGGAAAGAAAATTCGATGAATTCATTTGCATTAAATAAAGGATAAAATACAGGAGAAGAGAAATAGTAAAAGAGAAATAAAAATGAGAGAGCGCTAATGACAGAGAAAGAGAGAGAGAGAGAGAGAGAGAGAGAGAGAGAGAGAGAGAGAGAGAGAGAGAGAGAGAGAGAGAGGGGGGGTTATTGATGAAATTGTAGAAAAAAGCTTTTATGGCGATTAAAAGAATTCCGTTTGAAAGACAGACGTCTAGTTAAAGATAGTGAAGAGTATACAAATATTTTCGTGGGGTGGGGAGAGTGCCCCGTAGCGTAGTTTCGAACATGCTGGAGTGTGCCATCTAAGTAATCGGGTTCGAGCTCCAGTCGCGCTATGTCACTCACTTTCGGACTAATACCCTTGGGAAACGTATGAATGCCCTGATTCCCCACAGCTATGAGTTAGATAGTACAACGACAGTTCTTCTACGGGGCACTAAATAACCTAGGGAGTTTGATACGCTATTAAAGAAAGAAACGGAAACCAACCAACTTATAAAAAAAAAAAAAAAAATAAAAAAAAAAAAAAAAGGAAAAAAAAAGGAAAAAAAAAGGGGATACAGAACAAAAGGAAGAAGAATGAAAGAAAATTTTCAAAAGTAATAAAAACGGTAAAGAAAAAGAAATAAAAAAAATAAAAAAAATCCCGTAAGAGGAAGACTGAAAAGTTTATTAAGAAAGAAGGAGAATAGAGTAGGCATTTGCCTCATACCCCACTTGTATGGGCTGGACTCAAGGTCTCATTTTTATGTGGGCTAACAAAAATTGCGTCGATCCTGTCGACATTCCTCCACAAGGGGGGCGCCTCAGGCGCTGGGCAATAAACTCTGCCTTGTCCCTTTAAGTCAAGGGGGCAGTTGTTGCCTGGGGGTGGGGGAAGCCCCCTGGGATCGACGCTATTAATTTCACTTTACCGGTCCAGTGGCCAAAGTTCACTGGACCCCCCCCCCGAGGGGAAGGGAAGTATATATTTGTTAAAAAATACAAGTAATGGAAGATAAGGAGAAATTGGGCTTAGAAGAAGTTGTGATAAAAGAATTAAAAGAAATGAAGAAAGGAATCGCCCCCCCCCAAAAAAAACAACAAAAAAACAAAAAACAAAAAAAAAACAAACACACACACAAGAAAAAAACAAAAAAAAATTAAAAAAAACTAATAAATGACACCCTGTCGGCAGTTCAGATAATACGCTGACTGTATCCCCATGCAGAGAGGGAACCCCTTTCATTGCCATGATTCCCAGGTCCACTCTGACCCGGAGTGGTAATAAGTGTCATGGTCCAATCTATGGGGCATATAACTCTATTTTCAAGTTTTTTGAATTAGATATTAATATTTGATATCATATAACAGAGTGTAGAAACACCGTTCAACCATCTGCTGGGCTGCGATATCCTAGTAAGTGAGTTCGAACTCAAGTCAGTCTATAATGTTCACTTTCGGACAAATACCCTTCGCAAAGGAAGAACACTTGATATCACATAACCGATTACAAAAAAATTAAAAAAGTCAAACAAACAAAAAACACGAAAAAACACACAAAAAACCCCACAAAAACAACAACACACGAACCTGTAAATATGAACGCGATTTCCTGATCTTGAGGCATAAAATAACCCTAGACGGTTTGACATGTAATTACAAAAAAAAAATCAGTCAATCAATTAAATAAATGTTTTGTTAAAAAATATAAAGAAGTTAATTAAATGGAGAGTAGGCGAGTTGAATGAGAAAGTTAAGAGGAAAAGAAAAAAAGAACGAGAAAAAAGTAGTGGGGGTTATTGTTCTTGTTGTGTGTGTGTGTGTATGTGTAAGAATGTGTGTGTTCACGTATGTGTGTGTACGTGCGCGTGTGTATAAAATAACCAGAGACGGTTTGACATGCCATTATAATCAATAAGTAAGTCAATCAATTAATTACATACTGTGTTAAAAATAAAGGAGTTAGTTATAAGAATTAGTATTATCTACGTTATTCGGACTATTGTCCTCATCTTCATTGTTATCTGTACAATGTTTCGGCCAATGTGCCCTCTGGCCTTCTTCAGGTATTTCTTATCGGACTCGGGAACCTTCTCGGACTCGGGAACCTTCCTTTTGGACTCAGGGACATCGGCCAAAACGTCGTACAGATAACAATGAAGATGAGGACAATAGTCCGAACAACGCAGATAATACTAATCATCAAGCCTCAACGCAAACATTCAGAGAAAGAGAAAGAAGTACCGGTTGTTGTTTTTGTTGCGTAGGTATGTGTGCGTGTACGTGCGTGTACGTGCGTGTGTCTATAAAATTACCCAAGACGGTTTATTATGCCATTAAAATCAATACATTAGATAAATGCTATGTTTAAAAATAATAAAAGAAGTTAGTTGCATAGAGAGTAGGCGAGTTAAATGTGAAAGTTGAAAGGAAAAGAAAAGAAGAACGAGAAAGGGGAGGGTTGTTGTTGTTGTTGTGTGTGCGTATGTGTACGTATGTGTGCGTGTACGTATGTGTGTGTACGTGCGTGTGCGTATAAAATAACCCAAGACGGTTTGACATACCATTAAAATCAATAGATTAATCAATCAATTAAATAAATGCTATGTTTAAAAATAATAAAAGAAGTTAGTTAAATAGAGAGTAGGTGAGTTAAATGTTGAAAGTTGAAAGGAAAAGAAAAAAGAACGAGAAAGGAGGAGAAGGCTGTTATTTTTGTTGTTGTGTGTGTATGTGTACGTATGTGTGTGTACATGAGTGTGTGTACTTATGTATGTATGAGAGAAGAGAGAGAGAGAGAGAGAGAGAGAGAGAGAGAGAGAGAGAGAGAGAGAGAGAGAGAGGGGCAATAGAAGTTGAAATGGTGCACGTGATATGGATTGAAAGAGAAGAAAATCTGAACACAATGACAACATTCGTAAGCCAGTGTAGTTGCAAGCCAGCAAGAGACGTGAGGTGTGTGACACGGAGAAACGGTGATTATAATGGTCGCCTGAATTGTACTTCTAGGAATTCGAATCACAATGCAAAGAATCCTCGGGCAGACACAGTGACTGTTGTCGTACAATGTTTCGCTAAATCTATGTAAAGAATAGGCCCTTCTTATCTCTGGTCGTAAATTCAGCTGAACTATCTTCAGGATATCCGCTTATTATTCGCTTCTTCGCTGAACTATTAACTCTTCATTTTGGTTGTCATTTGATAATGCAAGAACTATAGGGCACCCGGTGAGAGATTCTTCACTTTGGTGGATGAGAATATACCGTCGGTAAAATGTATTGTTTGTAAATCAACTTTCATTTTTTCGTCACACGCAACAAATACTTCCCCGTGAGTAGTGGCTAACGTGCTGAATTAACATGAAATAAGCGGGTTCGAACTCCAGTCACGCTATTACGTTCACTTTCGGGCTAATACCCCAGGAAAGGTATAAACCCTTCATATCCCCAGCTATGGGTTAAATAGCACCATGATTGTTCTTCTAGAAGATATTTATTTGGCATAAAATAACCCGCGATGGTTGATATGCCAATAAACAAATAAACGAAAATAAAACATACATTTCCTCTGCAAGGATAGCTTGG
Organism: Doryteuthis pealeii; assembly: GCA_023376005.1. NCBI lineage: Eukaryota > Metazoa > Mollusca > Cephalopoda > Myopsida > Loliginidae > Doryteuthis > Doryteuthis pealeii. Next base: position 135,893,365 of record CM042138.1, on the reverse strand, counting down.
TCATAGAATAATCCACAAACGTTGATATGCCATTAAACAAAGAAAACAAACCAAACTATACTTTTCTTCTCTAAGAATTGCTTTAGCATTAAATAATCCGCGAAGATTGATATGCCGTTAAAAAAGAAACCAAACGAAACCAAGTATTAGATGAAAAGTAATCTGACTTCCCGGATAATCAAAGACATAAAAATGTTAACCTCTCAAAGACGTTTATTAACTTAGAAATCCTTAGAAAATAGTTCGCTTTGTCGGCGGGGCTTGGAATACGCTCACTGCATACATTTAATGGAATGAAACGATGCGGAATGTTTAGATAAAAAGAACAAGAAAAAGTGTGAAAGACGATTTGAGAGGCAAACATTATTCCAGTGACGGGGAAGTGAAATCTGTAGTGAAGAAGTGGCTCAAAGAATTTTACGGTGAGTGATACATGCTCTCAATTGAATAAGGGACGTTGCTATTGAGAGAGAAGGTGACTATGTGGATAAGTAGGGATGTAATCCACAGAGGACCAGCTTCAATTTGATGTATGATACATGTGTCGGTAAATATACCTATCCTAAACAAAATGGCATTACTTTTTGACTCTCCTAGTAATTCCTAGGAGTTTAAAAAATACACGTGGAATTTTGGCCACATGTACTTTATAGATACAGGAAGAGAAAAAAATGGTTAAACGTTTAAAATAGAATGAATTTGAATGTATAATTTATTTGGCAGAAATAGTGATTAATTTCAGCGAAAGATATCAGCTGTGGTTGGACAGTCGTTTACTCATCGTCTCAAATGAGCAACTAATTAACATTGCATTAATTGGGTCAATGAACTCGTACCGGAATATGTTTCTACTTACTTCTAAGTTTGATGTATTACACCGGTTATCGTTGCAGCAGGTGGACTCGTCTATCCAAGTATAAATCCTGAACGAGGCTGTTAGCATTACACATACTGCTAATACCGGACCTATTTCAATTCAAGACACGCTTGAGGAGCTATTTATTTTTTGTTAAAAATAATTTCCGACTTACCGCTAAATCTACGTCCTGCCAATGAATAAAAAAGCGTCAATGCCACATAGACCTATTTAGTCATCCACTCTGCACATTTGTTGGCTACAACAACAGTCAATCCGGTGTGCAGTAATCCAGGTCTACATTAGCAAAACTCGATATAAGACGGTGTAACTGTTAGTATTGGGACAGATGGTTGGCGTAACGGGGTATGATCATCTTGAGTCGGGTCTAGCTGGCGAGAGGGGCATTATGTTGAAAGAGTTGAAACCCCATAATGAACCAGCAATTTGTTTAATTTAATAACTAGTTTCCGTATTATGTTGAAAGAATCGAAACCCTCCAATGAACAAGCTAAAACATAACTGACGACGCCACTCAGTGCCCTTTTATTGAACAGTATTTCAAACATGAGGAATTGATGCATTATAGTGGGGCAGAAGTTGCATAACGGTTATCGTTGCGCCTGGTGGACTTGTCTACCGAGTATAAATCCCGAACGAGGTTGTTGACATTTTACATAGCGCTAATACCTAGACTGTTCATATTCAAGACATGCTAGATAAGTAGCGCCCCATCCAAGACATTAGAACTAAAAATGGTGGGCTCTGCCAGGCTATTCTCCCAAGCCAATTGGTAAAAGCGTCTCTGGAATTCCTCTTCTGATATAGTCTGAATATTCAACGTCGTATTTATTATAATGTCATCCATATCTTTGAATCATACACTTGTGAATTTTCAGTTTAGGAGACTCGGAAGAATCGCAAAGAGCTAGAAAGTTATGCACTTGCGCAATTCTGTTTTTCGTGTCATATAGCTCTTTACTTCTTTTCGTCATCTTGTACTTATCTGCTTCTGAGCTGAATCATTTGATCTATTCTGCTAAGTTGTTTTTTTTCTATGCTGGACTAATTCACTGTCCCTGATCTTCGTTCATGAGTTTTAGGGCTTCAACCTTTTGTCCGTTGTTGTTCTTAATAACAAACCCACAAGACTTGATATATTATTTAGACGTCTTTATTCAACCCAATTCAAACCAGCACGCATGGGAGAAATAGCTATCTCTTAAAAACCAAGCTAAAACTCTCTTTTCTCTGTCTAATTCCTATTCTCATGAATCGCTCTAACCAATCAAAGACCATTTACAAGCTCAGCGAAAGACCAAGTCCTGTAAGTTTATTTTTACAGTATTTTTTTCATGGTTCATAATTACCGTTATTTTAAATTTCTAATCAACAGTAAATAATTTATAGACAACCTATTAATTATATAACAGTCGCTAAAAACTCCCGTCCAAAATGTATGGTGTTTGAATTCATATTAAAAGAAACCTACTATTGAGTCGTCTAAACAAGTCACCTAACTACGCGCAATTTTTAATCTAAATTTTAAAATTAAAATCTAAAAAAAAAAAAATCAAAGTTTTATTCTTAATCCTTTTTTATCACATCTCATATATATTTGAACGTGTACATATGTTTGTCAATGGATAATATATCCATATGTAATTAATTTTGTCGGTGAGTTGTTTGTAGCTGAGAAAAAAAATGGCCAACTTTCGAATGCTCGTTAAACCAAAGGAGACAACTTACTCTATCAAAGAATCGCGGTGA
>CM042138.1:135873239-135885739 GCA_023376005.1 Doryteuthis pealeii | reverse complement strand
TCTTTTTCTCATAGAAGAACGTCGCTTATGAGTTCGTCCTTGTTTCACCAGCAGTATCCAGCATGCTTTGTTCGTCTGACTCGGATAGTTTGTGCGATAGGGAGCAGGTGGCCATTCAGTTGTTTTCTTGTGGGGTGTCGTTTCCACGATTTGTTTAAGATGGCACGCAGTATTCTTGTGCAGCTCCCATTTAGCTCATTATGTAATTCTTGGGTAGCCTACGAATTATGACTTTAAGTGTAGTTCGATTCTGAATTAAAATTCGTTGAAATTCAAAATTCAAGGGGGTTATATTATTGATAGTTAATGACATTTAATTGACCCCCGGCTTCTACCAGTGGGAAAACGTGAGGACTGAATCTGTTTAGTTAGTTAGATTTTGGTCGTTATTCAAAGAGACTAGACGTAACGTTCATCTGTCACAAGATGCTAACTTCACACCGCACGGTTAAGAACCCTTTGGGCTTCGGGTTTTCAGTAAAGAAAGCGTCGACTTATTTGCATAAATAAATTCATCTCATTTTGGAACGCTTCGTCTTTCAAATTTCTTATATATATATATATATATATATATATATATATATATATATATATATATATATAATATATATATATATATTATATATATATATATAGTCATCCACAGATACCGTGTTTCGATGTATCAGGTCTTTTCAGTGTGGCTAGACATTTGTAGGATACCTGATCGATTCATCATCAACCACGCTGCTTAACCAATCTCACCTACATAATGGGAGGAGGATTTTAACTGGTAAATACACACATCTGTATGTATGTAAAGACCGCCAAAGAGGGCTTCATTTTTCTTATAGCGTTGCCTTTACGCTTAGTTGCAGAGAAATCCCCTCCAAAGTGCTCGACGCGCTAGAGGATGGGGAGTATATATATATATATAATATATATATATATATATATAATATAATATATGTGTGTGTGTGTGGTGTGTGTGTGTGTGTGTGCAAGACGATCCCTGGACAAATACACTCGCTAACTTGGTTTGGACGTGAGAATCACTATGTGTACAACTTGAATTCAGAATTTTCCTTCTCCTAGATTGGTTTCCCTAACAAAGATTAAAGTGTCTGCCCAAGTTTTTATAAATATATGGAGGGAGAATATATGGATTTACACCTTTCACAAATACATTAGCTCTAAGTGAAATGCAAACAGCCTCGTTCAGGATGTAAACTCGGATAGCCGACTTCACTTCTTACGACAATAACCGTTACACGACGAGCGTCTCCACAGGTTAGATTCCCGTTACAACAACGATCTAAGGGTCTTAATAAGAAATAAGGAAGGGTTCTGATTGGCATTTAAAAAAAAGGGTATCCTGGCTATGACACTAAAGCGCATCTGGTAGCGAGGCTCCGGGCCAGTAGCTCTGTGAAGAATAGAGAACCATTTCGTTGTCACTATTCTCATGTCCACTCTAACGTGTTTGAAAATTATTATTAGTATATATATATATATATATATTATATATATATATATATATATATATATATTTATCAACCCTCCGCACGAGCAGGATGTGACACAAAGTCAATTTCTTAAGTGGGGTTCAATAGGTTTGAATTCAGAATTTTCCTTTTCCTAGACCGGTTGCCTAACCAAGGTTAAAGAACCCAGTCTGTCCTACTATTTATCCATATCCTGGAGGGAGAGTAGGATTCATATTTGTTTAGAGCTTTTTTTTTAATACACATTGGTTTACTCCATGTCCATGCTAACTTAACTCAAATATAAACGCTTTATTAATGATATTGAACACTATATGTTTAGAAATATAGCGCTATATAATGTAAAAAATACAAATATATCATATATATATATATATATATATGTATGTATGTGTGTGTGTGTTTGCATGTCTATGCATGTATATATATATATATATATATATATATATATATATATATATATATATATATATACATATATGTGTATGTGCGAGTATGTACGTGTGTGTGTGTGTGTGTGAGTGAGTGTTTGTGCTTACCTGCGTATGTGTAATTTTTGTAAGTACTATGTAGCCTTATTCTGTTTATAAGTTTGACTTTCATTTTCCACCTAAACTTTGCAAAACTTTTTTTGACCGAATTCTTTTCTTTTCTTTTTTTAGAATGTTTTTACTTATTTCGTGCAGTCTGGCATATATTTTGTTGAATTTATTCATTTTGTAAATCAAGTTTTGAACACACCGGTGAGATCAACATTAACTTATCCCTTGATGTTTCAATAAGGTTTTCCACACACACACACACACACACACACACACACACACACACACATATATATATATATATATAATATATGTGTGTGTGTGTGTGTGTGTGTGTGTTTGGTTAATTAATAATTCCCTGTTATCTTAACATGAAAGAACAATTTGATTAAAGAAAGGAAATTGAATGCAATTCGATGTAATTTTCCCAAATTCCATCTGTACTAAAAGACAATAAGTAGGAACATGTTAAGCTGTTTAGTCTGTAATGAAACGTAGAAAGATGAATAAAGAAACAATGCATATTTCTTTTCGAAATGAAAGAGAGAAACAATTTTATGGAAATAAAATTAGTAAGGGAAGTTTTTTTTTACATAAGTAGAGGAACAAAGAACATTAATAAAGGAAGGTAAGAAAAAGGTATATAAAAAAAAGCAACTATGTATTTTCATGAACTCCCTCTAGGCCGGACTGACACAAGGACTTTTTAATGTGGGGAACCACGCACAAACAGAAGCCCATGAAGTTGTCAGTGTAAAAAGTGCACGATCCTTTCGCCATTCCCCTTTTGTGGCGCCTCAGGCACCGGGTAATAAAACCGGCCCTGACCCTTTTAGACGAGGAGGCAAGTACTAACTGGGATGGACGGCCCCCAAGGATAACTCTTTTTAATACCCCGGCTTAGTGCACTGTATCCAGGAGTTTCAGCTTCTGCACCGGTTAGTAAAAATAATCTACTAACCGGTGCAGAAGCCGAAACTCCTGGATACAGGACACTAAGTCGGGGTATTAAAAAAGTAACAGATTGAAAGAAAAAATGAAAAGGTCGGCTGGAACGGAAGAATATACCCATTGCACATCTGCAGAGGGCTAAAATCCCCAAATGAGGCCACCTGTTGACCGTGGATGACGTCACGTGATGCTTAAGATGGAATCCTGGTGGCTGAGCAGTCCATGACACGCAACACTCTACTCTGGCCTGGGTGGACGAAGCAATTCGCTTATCACGTGAAGCACCTATATGATTATCCTGACCCTATTTTCTTTATGGCAAATCACCAACCCTTTTATCATATATGTGCTAGAAGACGGTGGCTGAGGGTCTTAGTGTTCCAGGTATGACGTTAAACTGCATCTAGTGATGCAGTTCTATTTCTGGATCTCTGGGAAGAGTGGAGTGCCCCTTTATAGCCATTACTTCCAGGTCCACTCTGACCCGGAGTGGTAATACCTGTTAAGGTACCATCTATAGGTTAAATAGAAAAGATGTATTAAAATGTGTTTAAAATTGAGTTTTAAAAACTCAATAATCATCAAGAATGAATAAAACTGTCTTTTATAAGAATGTCTTTGGCAGGAAATAAACTAACAAGGGTTGGCATGTCGTAAAATCCATTCAAAAGTAGAAAAAGAAAAACAACAGTAGAAGAAAATGAAACAGCTAAATCTATTAATAATGGAGATTTGCTCTTTATTTGTCTGTAACAAAAACTACGTCATTGCTACGTCACATGATCCAAAATCGTCATAACAAAATTTGACGATCCTCATGGTTTTTTTGTTTTTTTAACAAGTTTTAATAAATACATGTCTGGCATTATATATTTATATATAGTTTGTTTTATTTAAATATATATTTAAGTTATCAGAACAAAGTTTCCATTTCAAATTGTTTTATTTTTTACTCCTTTAATGAATTTAATGATTTTACTTACTTAGGGTACAAACTCTCTGACATTGAATTTTTAAATCCCACACCCTCAGTCAATATCTTTCAAAAATTAATTTTTACATCACCCAGAGGGTGTTTTTATTTTGCTAGTTCGTTTAATGGAATGAAAGAACGAAGAAAGTAAAAAAAGAAAGAAAAAAGGATAAGGGTCTGTGAAATATAGAAAATAGCAGAGAAGGAAAATTAGGAAAATAAGAAAATATGATATGAGTTCAAACAGTATCATGGGGATTCCCCACGGCGTAGTGATTGCTGTAGGCTGGGCCTGTAGAATACGCCGACGTAAAACCTCACCCCAATGGGGCCAAGTGTTGGCCGTATTTAGTGATCCGTAATGACTTAGGACAGGGTGGTTTTGGCTGAGCGGTCCGTGAACCACATGCTAAGTGGGCCCGTGACATGGAACACTCCACCTTATTTGACTAGATGGGTGGTCGGAGAGGCTCGACTCGCTCAAGTGGCTTATTATTGCAAGGCATAACACCTATATGTCTCGACCGTATTCTTCACGCTGCTCTTTAAAGCAAACATTCTGTGGCGTAGTAACTGCTGGACTTAGATCTCGTAGTAAACGGGTGCAAACCCCAGTTGTGTTATTACGTTCATTTTCAAACTAATACCTAATATCCTTGGGAAAGGTATGAATCTCCTTATGGGTTAAGTAGTACCACTAATGTTCTTCTATAAGTATGGTTCTGGCATTAAATAACCCACAAAGGTTGGTATGACATTAAATAAAGAAACAGAACAATCAAAAAGTATCGAACATGAAATAAAGACAGAAAGGACAAGTATTAACATGTTTATTATCTTCCTTGGTATTCAGTACACATTCCAGTGCGTTTTTCTGTGTTCGAAGCACCTCTGAAACACCGATTTTGATATTGTGTTAGGTTGCGCTCTAGTACTTATTTTAACGGCTTCTATTTCCTCAAACCTGACCAGGTCACCCTGTTGAGCGTGCTTAAAATAAGCTGAATGGACCTTCATGCAGAGGAGGAATAGCGTTTCAACCTTCATGGGTTATTCATTAGCAAAGCCATCTCTGTATACGGACAGTTAGTGGTAGTATTTAACCCATAGTTGGGGGATAAAAAGGTTCATCCCGTTCCCAAAGTTATTTGCCCAAGAAACGCTACATGAATAACGATGAAAAGAAGGTTATTATCTCTCTTTCTCTCTCCATATATATATATATATATATATATATATATATATATATTGAGATTATTGTTGTGATGTTAGTCCCAACAGTAAAAAGAAGTCAAGTCGAGATGGGGTAAAATAAGACAAGTGTATTTACAATTAATGGTACATGTACGACTAGCTTGTCGTTAACGGAACAGTCCTCCTTTCCACTCGGTGTCTCACTATTTATAGTGAGAACCGGTGCATGTTCTCCACTGTAGGAACGGCCGGTACAACACCCCCTTTGAAATATCCCGTCTGGGGATTAATAACGTTTTTGTTTGGGGTTCACCATAATCAACTCAGTCGATTTCCGTTTTCTTTTTGATCTCCTATTCTCAGGAGTAGTCTCTGGTATGGGCACCTGAAAAGTATCAAACACTGTGTCCATGATGTCCTCTTCGGGTGATATGGTCACCTCACTGTTCGAGTATCTTTTCCGGATTTGGTTAGTGTGACGTTTGTGCACGAAATCTGGTCCCTTAATCATATAGACCATGTTGCCTATTTGTTTATCCACAGTGCCGGACTCCCAGAAAGTCCTATTGTTTTTGCGAATCTTAAAAAGATTTTTCACCAACTTTATACCGTTTTTTTGTTATCGGTTTTTTTTCGCTTGGGATTATAATGTGCCAGAAACAAGTCTGACGTTAAGATATTTTTAATTTTCTTTTTCTTAACATAAACTGTAGGTGAACTCCACTCAATTTTTGAAATGACACCCATGTTTTTGAGTCTTTCTAATTCACCGTTTATTTGCTCTATAGCAGCGTATGGAACATTACTTTTCTTTCTGAACACTGGCTGTTCATTCAATTTGACTTCAAATCTTGCAACCGCTTTCGTACACCTTCCAAGACCCCCTGAAAATACGTCTGGAAAATTTTCTTTTAATTCCCTCTTGAGTTTTTCTGCCTCCGCATTTGAATCCTCAACCTTTTGGCAAAAAGAACTTAAAGGCAGATCCCACAGTCTAAACTTTTCGATCAGATCAGTTCCAAAGAGGTTATTTGATTTTCGCATGACGAAGATTTTGGCCTTTTTGGTCTTATTCTGGAAAGAAATATTCGTCAATAATTCCCCTCGAAGGTTATTTTCTCACCACTGTCACTTCTCGCCGTTTTTTGTGATCTGATCATAGTGGGTCGCCCAAGCTTCTTCCATGTCTGTACATTAATGATGGAAATGTCAGACCCACTATCAAGCTGAAGTCTTACTTTCTTTTTAAACATTTTGACCTGTACATATTTCCGGATATTTTGTTCCTCAGGTTCAATTTTTGTCAGTTTAATGGATGTCTTTCTACCAGATCTTCTTTTACAACATGATGCCTTATGACCCTTCTGGTGGCAGTTGTAACATTGTTTAAATTTGTAGGGACACTCATTATACCAATGTTTGTCTCCACACCTCCAACACGGTCCCGGTGGATTTTTACCATGTTTTTTTCTCTGGTTATTTGTTGAAGTCAATTTTTTCTTCTGATGGATCTTTTTAATGTGCGACACTCCGCTTTCCTCTATGTCACGACTGTCCTGTTTTAACGCAACAAAACGTTCACAGTCTTCTGCTAGGTTTTGAAGTGTTAGATTCGGTACACTTTCGAGTTTATTTAACACACGACGTCTGATTTCAGAGTCTTTATTTAAGACCAGACCTTGCACGAATATTAAACATTTAAAATTATCTGATGATAATTCCTCAAGTTTGAAATCGTCGCAATGCTTATTCACTATACTTGCATACGTAGTGTAGTCGTCTTCCTCTCTTCTAGTGACATTCATACACTTATATCTCCTGTGAAAAAGAGAAGTTTTTGTCGAAAACAGTTCTGTTAGTAAAGTAACTGTTTCTTGGAAGTTCAACTCACTGGTCTTTTTTGGAAGGATAAAATTCACGAACTTTGTATGCTCGGCAGCCCCTAATTTTCTTAGCAAAAATCTAACTTTTTTAGAGTCTGTCCATGTACTGCAGTCCGATACAAAAATATCCTCATATCTTCTATAGAAGTGCTCAAAAGTGACATCGTCTTCTGGATTATATTTGAAATTTTCAATAGCGTTCCACACAGCCGTCTGGGAGAATGCATTATGATTCTCGCTTGCTTTCGATAACTGTGTTGCCTCTAAAAATTTCCTCTGTTCCTCCTGTGTTTTTACCAAAAGTTCTTCGAAGTGTCTCTGCTGTTGTAGCAGTCTTTCTTGGAATTTTTCTTCCAGTGTGGTCGCAAGCTCTTTTTGTTCAGCATTTATTTTTCTTTGGGCTTTTTGCTGGTCCAAAAGCTCTTTTAAATTTCTCCTCACTTTCAATTCGTTTTCTTTCTAGTTCTAATTGTTGTTCGGTTTGGAATTTAACTAATTGAAGAAGAGAATCTTTGAATTCAGTATCCATCCTTACTTTTACACTTGTACAATTCAGTTTTCCGTTCAACGTGCTTAATTAGTTGTTCAACTAATACAGTTTTAGTTCCAGTTCTTTTGTTTGAAAATAGAAATTAAATAAAAAGTCTTTTTTTTTTTTTTCTTCTTTTTCTGCACGTAAAAACAAAGTCCGACCAATAGCTTTTTTTTTCCTTTTCTGCATGTAAAAAAACAGTCCGACCAATAGATTCTGTTCAACACAAAAGAAAAAAAAAGCACAGCTTTTATTTCTTTATTTCAATTTGTGTTCTTACACACAGCAAAATAAAGTTCGTCGCTATAAGCATAATAAGACTAGTTTTATCGGAATCTTTTTTTTTTTTTTTTTTTTTTTTTTTAACCCCCCACTTTTTTTAAAAATTCTGACTTGCTTATTTAACGTCTTTTGTTTAGAAACACAAATGACTTACGCGAATATTTTTTTTCTTGTCTGCCTTTTCTTTCCCTTGGCCAATTTGGTAGACCGTTTTAATAAATAGTCAAGCGAATTTTGCTCTAATAAATAGTCAAGCGAATTTTGCTCAAACAATTATCTTAACGAGTCAGTGAACTTAAAAAATTTAAAGTCTTACCGTGAACAGATTTCTCGAATCTGGGGAAGGCAGTCAACTTTTTTTTCTTTTGAACACTTAAGGTGTCAGTATATTCAATTAACTTAATAATTGAGAATATTTTTCGCGTTCTTTTTGAATTTTGCAGTAATTACTTTGCTGTTAACTCTGAATCCAAAAATCTGTTTGCAATGACGAAGCTGTTTTCCGTGAAGGTCTTGTATATTAATCACTTTAGGTGATTTTTCTTTCAGTGAACTCGTTCCGACTACTCGTCGCCAAACTGTTGTGATGTTAGTCCCAACAGTAAAAAGAAGTCAAGTCGAGATGGGGTAAAATAAGACAAGTGTATTTACAATTAATGGTACATGTACGACTAGCTTGTCGTTAACAGGAACAGTCCTCCTTTCCACTCGGAGTCTCACTATTTATAGTGAGAACCGGTGCATGTTCTCCACTGTAGGAACGGCCGGTACAACAATTATGTTGGTATCTGTTTTTAGGAGTACATATATTAGGTTTGGTCATTAGTGTGAAGCATTAATGTGATATATTATGATAATGTAGCTATCATAATATATTCATCTGAGAATGAATATCAGAAAACTCGGTTTTGGAGTTTCATTTGTTTAGTATATATATATATATATATATATATATATATATTATATATATGTGTGTGTGTGTGTGTGTGTGTGTGTGTGTGTGTGTGTGTGTGTGTGTGTGTGTCCTATTATAATTGAGATTATGTGTCTGGGTGTTTGTGACTAAAATTACCTCACCACCAACATCACAATTTCCTTTGTAATTTATGTTATTATTTAATCTTAATTGGCATCTTATTTATAAACAATGTCTCGAATAAAGTCAAGCTGAAATAGATTTGCCTTGAAACAGCCTATTGTATTAATGTGTTTAAAATACTGAAATGTGTGTTATATATCATTAAGAAATGAATGTTTAAATCATATATAGTGTGAATAATCTGAATACCGATTTTAACAAAATCATGTTTTAAAAAAAACAACAATTTAATAAATAATTATTTGATGTTATTGATTTCTATCATTTTTCTTTAATTCTCAAACGTATTAAAAAGCAATTCGATCTACAATTTTATTGAAATCAATTAGATTGAAGTAAAAATATGTGTAATTTTTTTTGCGGTCTCATTCAATTTAATTAGTTTTTCTAATTCTGTATCATATTTAATTATGTTAAATATTAAGTACTTGTGCCTGGAGGGTGCATATTTTAGTGTTACATAATCTATGGGGTTGCATAGATTATTGTCAATCCCCTGTATTTCTGAGGGGATGACCCTTTTCATATCACGGGTGAGACTTTCCATGGAATATTACAGAAAGCCCGCGAAATACGTGAAGTCACGTGGGACCTGGTTGGGTCTTCAGTTTCAGCTCGGACGTCAGGCAGATAAGATATGTCTGCTTAGCTGGGACTCACCTGCATACGCGCGCTATGTTTAGTTACATGAAATGTTTAGTTGGGTGAATAAAAGCTTACAAAAATAACAGGGTTTTGTGGTTGATGAATGTCTTGGCAACAAGACTGAACAAGAAGACCAGACACAAAGTCCCCAAGACTAGGTCCAGACGCTGGAAGAAGAACGTAAGATGCCAAAGATGAACAGAAGAAAAATAGAAGTAAGAAAGGAAAGAAGGGTATACAAAATTAGTATTTCTTTCACATATGCAATTCTACATATTACAAACAAAATTTCTTTCTCTTTGGCTCACACATCAGTAAAAGTTGAGTTCTACAAATAATCTTCGATCTTTGGGTTAGTTTCTTTGTTAAATGGCATATCAACCTTCCTGGGTTATTTAATGCCAAAGCCAATGCGTGTAGAAGAGATTTGAAAAAAAAACGCAACAAAACAAAGAAATCATTAATACTACTGAGGGAATAGCATCTAATTCAATTTTTGTTGGAGAAGGAATTCAGTCGTTGATTCATACCCAGAACTCCCTTTTTGTATGTGTGTGGGAGGGGTGTTGGTGGTCTCACTCCTCTGCAGGGGATACAGTCGGCGTATTCTGAGTCCCGCCGACAGGGTTGTTCAGTCGTTAACTAGTTAAATAAACTACATATAAGTTAGAACTATGAAAGCAAAAATAAATAAATTAATAAATAAATAAAATAAAATAAACAAAAATTAACAAAAAACAAGAACCCCCAAAACTTTGTACTTTAGCAGTTATTTCTCTTTTTAGTCAGATATGTTAATAAGGGAATTGGTAAGAGGCTAAAAATTCGACCTTGTAAAAGACGAAAAAAAAAAAAAGAAAAAAAAAAAAAAAAAAAAGAAGAAAAGACAGGGACCGGAACTGAATGCCGGACGAAACGCATTTGTAATTAAATTTTTGCATGGGTGGGAGTTACTGCCATTTTCGATTGTAGATTTCAGATGAGGCGGCCGTGTAGGTCTGGGCTGTGATGTGGAAGTTAGGCCCATATGCAGGGAGAGACTCGTTGCAATTGTAGCTGGAAGATGTCAGTGACTAGGGAAATGGTTGAGGGAGATCGATTTATTTTGGGAAACTTTTCAGATAGGTTTAGTCTCTAGCGTTATATAAAAAAAGTGTTTTGCTTAAAAAAAATATCCTTAAGAAAGTTACTAATGTATGGTATTTTATTTGTTTATTTAATTTTTTTTTTACAGACTTGCGTTTAGACACGATGATTAAACAACAGCACATCCTATTAGCCTGTAGAGATAGAAGAAATTTCAGCTTAAAGATAAAAATGCACACACACACACACACACACACACACACACATATATATATAATATATATATATATATATATATATATATATATATATATATATATATATATTATATATGAGGTTAAGTAAACAAACAAATGTGTTTATTTTTATATGGCTTTGAGCCGACAATTTTTGGAGGATATGTGCTTAATTGAAGTCATACCTAATTTTGAAAATTAATTAGTTAATAATTAATGAATTTTAGGCGGGCATATATGTTCAGATGTAAGGCAAAACAAATCGAGAAAATGTACATTATGGGATTGACATTTTCTCGATTTGTTTAGCTTTACATTTGAACATAAAATTTATTAATTATTAACTAATTAATTTTCAAAATTAGGTATGACTTCAATTAAGCACATATCCTCCAATAATATATATATATATATATATATATATATATATATATATAATATATATATATATATATATACGAAACAACAAATACAGACATATCGTCCAAATACATGCTCATATTTACACTATTATCCATAAATAATTACACCCCTAACATATTTTAAACATCTTTTCAATTAACAAAAGATGACAAGGTATTTACCTTTAGTAGAATACTCTAAATAAAACGGAAGTTATTAGGTATTATTACCAAATTCTACATCATAGAAACACAGTAGCGAGAAGTAAGATTGCAACAACACTGCTAACAAAAATAAAATTGTACACACACACACACACACACACACACACACCTATATATGTATGTATACATACACACACAAATGCACACGCACGCGCAAATGAATACACACACTTACTGTCCAAATACACGTTTATATTTACACAGTCCTCTATAAAGAATTACACCCGTAACATTTTTTAAAAGAAACCAAAGATAACAAGATATTATTTTCATTAGGATATTATACAATAAAACGGATATTATTAGGTATTATTATCAAACTCTACAACATAGAAACAACAAAGAAGCAAAACGTGAAATTACTACAAGTCTGCAAACAAAAATAAAATTGCACATAAACACACACATACACACGCGCGCGCACACACACACACGCGCGTGCGCGCGCGCACACGCACGTACGCGCACTCAGAGACTCACAGAAACAAACACACACATACATACATACATATACACACTATCCAAATACACTTATATTTACATAATCCTCCATAAAGAACACAACAATCTAAAGAAAATATCTTTTTGTAGAATATAGTACAATAAAACGGATATTATTAGGTATTATTACGAACCCCTACATCATAGAAACACATTGACAAAAAAATAAACTCAGCCAGCAAGAATAGAATTGCAGCCACACCCACGCACATACAGTATATACCGCTGATGAGACTTAATAAAGTCGAAACAGTCTGTACGGTATTCTACACATCGAGCCATCCTTTGCTGGGATTACACTTGTCAAGTTCATTTTCTATAAGAAAAAGTATCGAATTTTATGCGATACATGCGTTGTAAGTGCCTTCAAGTAAAAATTTAATATATACTTTATTCAGCAACGTTTCTAAATAAACAAACATCCAAAAATCTTATATATATATATATATATATATATATAGCATGT
>CM042138.1:135865739-135870739 GCA_023376005.1 Doryteuthis pealeii | reverse complement strand
TAAAGAAAGAAATATTAAAACACACTTATCTGAGAGTAGGTTAAAACGTGTTCGGCAAATCTTGCTTGCTGACTTAATGACTTAGAATTCTTTATTTATCTTTTTTTTTTTCTTTTCTTTATCTTTGACTAACAAAATTTGTTCATTCACAGGCTTTTTAAAAAAGAAAATACATTTTTATATATAGAGTCAGATTTTAGCCCTGAAGAGCTTTATGCGAAACTAATAGTAGGTTCGTCTGACTCAGTATATTATCTTTATATATATATATATATATATATATATATATATACACGCGCAACCACACACCTAAAAAATGCTTTCTTTTCGATACTCACACTTACACAATCCCATACTCACACCGTAAAAGGGAATATTTGACGTCATATTTCAAACCGTCTCCTTTTTTCAAACCTCAAATTTTAAACAGACTAAAGAACAAAGACTACCACTCGCTTTTCTCGTTATTCTATGATAAAAAAATTCTTATTACCTTCCATATACCAACAAATGCCCTAAAGATGATCTAATTAATAGATCGAAACACTGCAGCGTCGGCCAATAAACTCACCACTTAACTCATCTAAACCTCTGTTTTTTCATTCTTTCTTAATATACTACACACCGTCGGATTCACTTCCTTTTCTTCACACGCACACACACACACACACACAGACACACACACACACACACACACACACACACACATATATATATATATATATATATATATATATATATATATAAGCAGTGTACTTATTTTTGGTTTACTACATATTCATCTTTTTGGTTACAGAATTTCAATGCTGTAGGGCTTGTTAATAAATTATACTAAATGATATCCGTTTTCATGGTTTAATATTCCACCAGAAGATAAAATCTTGGCATTTAAATGCTCTATGTCATAAGAAAAGTGATTACCATGATTTATAATGTATAATATTTATTGAGTGAAATAGAAAATTGTCTGCATACTTGAGTAATATTAGATTAATGTCGCAATCTTGAACACAGCAAAATAAAAAAAATGGACTAATTGGTGGGACGATCCACAGGGAATTGCGCAAGTGACTAGAATTCGACTATACTGACAAATGATATATGCATAAACCTGAATCTGTCCTACAAAATGAGACGCACCAAATATCTAAGGGAATTTAAGTTACAAAAAGGATCACCAAATTCAGGTTAAAAGACTATATCTGTATATTCTAATACCCTTGGGAAAGGTATGAATCCTACTCTCCCTCCAGCTATGGATAAATAGCAGGGCAGACTGGGCTCTTTAACCATGGCTAGGTAACCAGTCTAGGAGAAGGAAAACTCTGAATTCAAACCTGTTAAACTCCGCTTAAGAAATTGACCTTGTGTCATATCCTGTGTCATATCCTGCTCGTGCGGAAGGGTTGGTAAATATATATATCTGTATATTAAAGAATAAGAAAAGAACTTGTCATCTTATAGATGTTGCTGTTACAGTAGACTATAGAGAGACAATAAAAGAAAGTTAAAAATGTGTATTAAAGGAGCGTGTGACACAAGGTAGTTCTGATTGTTTGATTCAGTGTTCCTTCTTTGGAAAATGTTTACCAAACCATATATATAGAAAGAGAGAACGACAATTATATATATATATATATATATATATATATATATATATATTCATTTAATTATAATTAATCAATTAACAAATTAGGTATGACTTTAATTAAGCACATAATCTCCTAAAAATTGTCGGCTAACGCCATTTCAAACACATTGTTTGTCCACTTCATACTGTCGTGCTATAAGTCACCCAAAAAGTGCGATATACACATCAGTTTAAAAAAAAAACGAGAAATTCTGGGGAACCCATCTAGTGTATTATATATATATATATATATATATATATATATATATATATATATATATATATGATTAACACTATGTTACAACACCTCTGTAATTAGAATAAAACTACACACGCACACACACACACACATATAATTTAATTCCAGTGGTGTTGTAATATTATAGAGATTGGTAATTACTATTACCTAATAATATCCATTTTGAGTTGACAATATTCCACTTTGAATAATAATAATCTTGGTTTATTTAATTTAGAAGGAAATTTCATAGAATCTTATAAAAAATAGTTGTGTTTGTTTATTGATGGGAGGTAATATAAGGTGGGGAATGCTCGTTGCGTAGTGGCTAACGTACTGGACTTTGATATCTTAATAAATGAGCCTGCACTTTAGTTGAGCTATTACGTTTATTTTCTGACTAATACCACCTCATCCCCCAGTTATCGGTTAAATAAAACCACCATTGCACTTGTACAAGAATGGATAGGGCATTAAATAACAGGCGATGGTTGATGTGCCCTTAAACAAAGAAACCATACGAGAATGTACATACATGCAAACGACAATGCATACACCTCCATACATATGTTACATAATTGATTGGTGACCTATCAATTATGTACGGAAGTGTAGTTAAAAAAACGGTTGTATGGAAAAGTACGGAATTAATTGATTTAACCTTTAGATCACCTCGGATCTGATTCACCAGAGCGAACATGAGAAAGTTAGTTAGAGAAATCAGATTTGGCTAGATGATGAGACGAAACGGATTGCAATGGTGGTCTCTCCATTCGATACCAACATCTCTGCACGTTTGTCTTGAGACGGGTTTTATAAAGAATGATCTCTAAGTAAAAGAAAAAGTATTGTGTTCGTTAATCAAGAACTAAGCAACAGACACAGACAACAAGAAGAAGTCCAAGGTAGATGAAAAAGTCAGTCCAAGCCCAGAATCGACAGATAGCAGAAGAACAGATAGTAGCAGAGTATGACAATAGATAATAGCTACACGGGTTCATAGAAGAAGATACTATACAACAGGCTTCGACATTAACGCCGTCCCGGGGACGATAAGAATTACACATCAATACGTCATCCGGGACAGTTTGTCGGGGACGGTAAAAAATGTTCCTAAAAGTTAGTACTACATTCCAATATTGTCCGTCCAGTGATTACCCGAATGCTGACCTCAAAAAACGGTCTAGTTCTAAACTTAAAATTACTAATGGCAACAACACTGAAGAAATAGACACAGTCACACAGTATATATTTTTATGATTGGAATATGATTCCGCATAAAGATGGAAATAGAATAAATTTTAGTTTATAAAATTTTTATTTCATTATTCTTAATTATAAATAAATGTTTCTGTCAAGTAACTTATTTTTTTCTAGTTAGTAACCTTTTTTTCTCGTTGCGTACATGTGTGACAATGAAGCAAAATATGAGTTATTTGAACTGAAGTTTAGTTACTTTTTCATTACATGTTATTATGCTACTGATGACTGAAAAATATAGATGATGCTAATGAATTAAACAAAAATATTTTGATTTCGGGACAGTCCAAACCCCATTCGGGACGATTGATAATTTTTGTTCGGGACGGTCATGAAAAAATTGTCGTGGCCTGCTATACAAGATACATCAACATTATAAAAGCCAATAGGTAACACATAACCAAAAAAATTCTTTGACCTGCATACAATAAATAAGATGAATGTTAGCTTTGGAGAGTGATGTTTGAAATATTATCATGATTAGTAAGTACCCCAACTTTCAAAATGAGTTCAAAAATACAATATCTCTTAGATGAAACGTTGTCATGTAAATAATGAAACTGTTGAAGTGGACCCCTCCGCCTTCAATATAAAATGGTAATTATCACGTTCGGTTCAGATAGCCAGCTTAGCACAACGTTCAGTGAAGTACACGTTTCAACATAGTTAACATTTTGCCTACCAAATTTTTTCCCACGGCTGTACCAAAATTTCTAGCCATGTTTCACCTGTATTATGGGATATTTCAAAGTTCAGTATCTATTCACCTCAGAACTCAGACTATTAAAATAAAACCCTATTATTATTTTAATCTGAGTCCTTCTGCTCAATTATAATGAATTAATCATCAGTTTTTTGTACTTAGGTTTACGGTAGGATCACAGAGTCTAGGGAGCCGCTTTGAGCGGCTTAAATTAGTCAAAGAGTTAAAGGGTGAAATGTTATCATTTCACCAAAATGTACAAGTCAAAACTACTACTACTAATACTACTACTACTATAACTATTACTAGTAGTAGTGGTAGTAGTAGTAGGAGGAGGAGAAGGAGGAGGAGGAGGAGGAGGAGGAGGAGGAGGAGGAGGAGGATCACTACTACAAAAAGAAGAAGAACAACTGTTTTTGATAAAATGTTGCTGATGGAACAAAGTACAAATAGAATAACAACACCTGTGTTTCGAAAGGACGAATCAGTTTTATATAGGATTTATCAAGCAGGTAAACAAATTTGGGAACCGGAGAATATTGTCAAACGTATTGACAAGGTTGTTTATGTAATTCGGGGAAGAAAAGTTCTACATAAAAGGCATATGAACTCAATACGACGGACATTATCATTAGAGTGGGAATTACAAAGTTCGGGGCAGGTAGCAGGCTTGGCACAGCTCGTAGTGAAGCAATAAAAGTTCGTAATCTGACTTACTCACCTGGACCTCTAACTCTTTGACTACTTTAAACCGCTCAAAGTGGCTCTCCTGCACGGAGAAGTACGCGTTACAACAAAAACCAAATAGATTTTCTTACTTTAGTGACGCAATTGAGTGAGTGAGTGAGTGTGTGTGTGTTTGTATGTGTGTGTGTGTGTGTGCGTGTGTGTGTGTGTGTGTGTGTGTGTGAGAGAGAGAGAGAGAGAGAGAGAGAGAGAGAGAGAGAGAGACGTGTCGAAAGTTATAATAGCATAGACAAACCCAAAGGCGCTTGAAAACGGGTTATGTAATTTTTTAAACCCAAGTTTGGAGGCGTCATTGACTGTAACTTAAAAATATTTGGGCAATTCCATGTCAAATCATGAGGAAAAAATAAAATTGTCACCCACCCCCTTCAATTCTTCTGAAATTTTGTACAGGTGTAGAGTAGGTTAGAATTAGACAATCC
>CM042138.1:135840739-135858239 GCA_023376005.1 Doryteuthis pealeii | reverse complement strand
CTGAAATAGCTAGAAAGATAGATAGATAGATATAAACAGACTGAGATAGATGGATAGATAGATAGTTATAAACAAAGTAAGATAGATAGATAGATAAATAGATAGAAAGATAGTTATGAATAGACTTAAATTTAATTCTTAATTCAAAATTCAACTCTTAAGTATGTATATATATGTACACATATACACACCGAATACAACCATATACATACGCACACACGCACACACAAAAAGTAAACATAGGCATATATACGTAGGCACACACATACACACACCCAAAAAGTATAAATTTAAGTAGAAAAACATAGAATGTCTTCAGAACAAAAACAAATTACAAACACACACTCCTGATATATCAAATGAACATCTGATGAACTTTATCAAGACAACCCAAATAAAAAGGTAATAAAAAAGTTATAAAAAAAGTTATAAAATTCAGCTAATGACTTTATTAGTAAACCACCCAAAAAACAAAAACACCTGTTTAAAAGACTAATGTTAAAAATGAAATTCCATTCCACTCCCACAAAAACAGGAAGAGGATGTGAAATACTCATGTGTATGTATATATATACACATGCATGTAAAAATTCATTTCCATATTATCAATCAAAGCCTGAAGAAGATACCAGAAGATCTGAAACACGTGTTGCATATGTAAAACAAAAAGAATTAAAAAAATTTTTCTGAGAACAAAATACATTTTGCGGACCTTCCTTTTTTTTAATAAAATATTGAATTTTCTCCCGTTGGAACCACAACAACATTTTATTATATATATATATATATATATATATATATATTATATATATATATATATAATCGTATGTATCTTTAAAAAAGACCCCAAAACGTATAGCATCTCAAGTACTTTATGCCTGTTGAAACAACTTGATCATGAAACAAATATCAGAGGTCTATTTCATAATTGTTGTCATGCATTAAAAACGTTGCATGGAGTGGTCACAAAATATAATCATTTCTATATGCGACGTATAATATAGCATTCAAATAACACAAAAGAAATTTAACAATTATATCATTTAATCATGTTTTACTTAATCGTGTCCCGGAAAAAAATTTCATGGAAATTTATACAGAAATGAAAAGTAAAAAATTTATGTAGATTTCGTTTAAGATATTTGTCACTTTACAATTTTTTTCTGGATTATTCGTCATAACTAAATAATAATACTAGCTGCATACAATCAAAAACATTTAATTAGATATGAATAATTAATTTCATGAGACGAATTAATTTTGTTTACTTTGAAAATTCGTCGCTCAGTCAAAATACGCTAAATAAAGTATATTCATACTGACATTGGTGATAGATAGTTAAGAGAGCAGAGTACTAAGCATTTCACGAATGCAATATAACCGAAATAAATTAACAAGACAAACATGGTGCAATTAAAAGCTGTCACTCCACAATCAATACATATGCCATAACCATATATATATATATATATATATATATATATATATATATATATATATATCAAATTTTTACTTGAAGGCACTTACAACGCATGTATCGCATAAAATTCGATACTTTTTCTTATAGAAAATGAACTTGACAAGTGTAATCCCGGCAAAGGATCGCTCGGTGTGTAGAATATCGTACGGACTGTTTCGACTTTATTAAGTCTCATCAGCGATATATACTAACGATTTCCCTCCGACAGAAATCAAAACCGGGACCTCAGCAAGCATAGTGAAACACTATATCGCCTCGACCACAGTACACAGCTAACAATCCCAGCGAAATTAAGCTTGTCAAATGATACTACACATCTCTACCATAATAGGTAAGGGGGACGTTTTTGAGAAAATAATAACAACAAACAGATTGTATGCCCTTCGGCGAAGTGAATAAGATTTTTTGGGTGTTTGTTTATTTTTTAGAAGAAAAAGTATCGAATTTTATGCGATACATGCGTTGTAAGTGCCTTCAACTAAAAATTTAATATATACTTTATTCATCAATGCTTCTAAAAAAATAAACAAACATCCAAAAATCTTATATATATATATATATAT
The DNA here is from genome assembly GCA_023376005.1 of Doryteuthis pealeii. Classification (NCBI taxonomy): domain Eukaryota; kingdom Metazoa; phylum Mollusca; class Cephalopoda; order Myopsida; family Loliginidae; genus Doryteuthis; species Doryteuthis pealeii. The sequence goes on along the minus strand of CM042138.1, from coordinate 135,856,196 downwards.
ATATATATATATATATATATATATATATATGATAAAATGTGACTTATATATAATAGCATAAAAAATGACAGTCCGGGTGGTGTAAAAATGATTTTTGAAAGATACTGCCCAAGGAAATGGAAATTTGTTTTGTTTTACGCTGACTGTATCCCTTGCAGAGGGATAAGACCCACTTAAAAACAGCAAATAGGAGAGGGGCTGGGTATGACACGAAACTATCTAATGGTGGGGTTCCACTTCTTGATATCTGGGGAATGTGGAGTACCCCTTCATTTCAATTACTTCCTGGTCCACTCTGACCGGGAGTGGTACTACCTGTTGAAGACGTATCTGTGGTTTTATTAGATCTTTCTAAAAATTAATCGTATTCGATACGAATGCGTGCAAAACACAAAAAAAAAACACTTAAAAAAACAACTACACACAATTTAAGGCATAAGAAAACTATAACAACCATAAAAATGAACAATCAATAACCGTAATCAAAGAACATGTAAAATAATTGCGTTGATTACATCGAAAAAACAACAAAAACCAAAATATAGACACAAAATATTGATTTAATTCCATTTTGAACCATGACCCACAATTATTCTCTCTCTCTCTCTCTCTCTCTCTCTCTCTCTCTCTCTCTTTATATATATATATATATATATATGTATATATATATATATGAGGTTAAGTAAACAAACAAATGTGTTTATTTCTATATGGCTTTAAGCCGACAATTTTGAAAATTAATTAGTTAATAATTGATGAATTTTAGGCGGGCATTCAAATGTAAGGCTAAACGAATCGAGGTTTCGAGTCACACACGGAGCAGTCTCCCATGTCTATAACCTTGCTGATGAGACCTAATAGGTCGAAATGTACATTCAGGGATTGACATTTTCTCGATTCGTTTAGCCTTACATTTGAACATATATGCCCGCCTAAAATTCATTAATTATTAACTAATTAATTTTCAAAAATTAGGTATGACTTCAATTAAGCACATATCCTCCAATATATATTATATATATATATATATATATATATATATATAATATATATATATATGGGAGAATAAGTGCTTAATTGGAGTCGTACCTAATTTTTGAAAATTAATTAATTAATAATGAATTAGGCGGGAATACCTATTAAATGTATGGCTAAACAAATCGAGAAAAATCAATCTCTGTATGTACATTTCGGCCTATTAGGCCTCATCAGCAGAGCTATAGATCGGAAGACCGCCCTGTGCGTGATTTGAAACCGGACTGCCAAGCTGACAGGCCGATCCCATAACCCCTACTCTAAACAAATCGTAAAATCTAAGAAGTCCGTTTAGTGTAGGGTTATGGGATCGGCCTGTCAGCTTGGCAGTCCGGTTTCAAATCACGCACAGGGCGGTCTTCCGATCTATAGCTCTGCTGATGAGGCCTAATAGGCCGAAATGTACATACAGAGATTGATTTTTCTCGATTTGTTTAGCCATACATTTAATAGGTATTCCCGCCTAATTCATTATTAATTAATTAATTTTCAAAAATTAGGTACGATTTTGCACTTTAAGCACTTATTCTCCCAAAAATTATCGGCAAAAGGCCATTCCAAACAAACCGTGTTTACAATATATATATATATATATATATATATATATATATATATATATATATGAGGCGTTTGCTGTGTAAGGGATATCGTCGTGGTATAATGGTTACCGTAGTAGGAAATGGACACAATGAACCGTGTTAAAATTCTGGATGAACCTATTAATATTTCATATAGCGCTAATACGCTTGGGAAAGGTATGAATACAATGATTCACTCTCCAACTATGAGCAAATAGAAGGTCAGACAGAGCTCTTTACCCTTGATATGGCAACCGTCTATAATAAGGAAGACTGGTATTCAAACCTGCTAAATTCTGCTTAAAAATTGACCTTGTGTCACATTCTGTTCGTGGCGAAGTATATATATATACATATATATATATATATATATATATATATATATATATATTGATAATAGAAATTCGATCTCTTTTTATCTGTAACCTAACCTATATCACTGTTACGTCACTGTCATTCCAGGAAATAATTAAGTTTATTAATGATATTTAATTTATAGTCAGTATCATTACTACAAGTATGAACATTTAAGAAAAATCAATTAATTGTCAAATTTTCACGAAAGTTTGGATATTTATTCACCTTTGGATGAATATATGTTTAAGATATGTTTTTAAAATATACTAGGGAAAATATTTTTCTACTCGGTCGAATTAGGATTTAATTTTATAATATCCGAACAAAATATATTTTACTCGTACGATTATTTTTCTCTAAAGATAAGAGTTTCAATAATTAAATCAGAAAATCTTAGAAATATTTTGGAGGTCACTACTGTCGTAAAATAAAACAAAGATCTCACTAGAGCGAATATGATGCTTTTTAAGTAAGTAAGTAATTTAAAAAAATATCAAACTTTTTATTTTATGTATTTAATTTTCCCACACCTATATCTTTCAATAATGTATTTGACACCACCCGGAGGGTGTTTTTTGCTAGTATATATAATTACTTTAATATGGGGAATCACGCTTTATTTTATGCAATTGCAGTAAAATAAAAACCTTTATGACCCTTTCGACAGTTATCTTTCAACAGAAACTTTTGTTGAATATTAAAAGTTAAAGTTTTAATTCAAATAAAAGAGTGACAAATGGAGAGACTATATATTTTTTATTCTAATGAATGTTTTTTTCCTCGCTCAAAACCTTTCTTTTATTTCAATTGGTACCGAAATTTTCTTTTGAAAAGTAAGTTAGGGTAGCGTGGACACAAATTCAATGGCGCTTGGTCACTGACAGTTTCTCGCTTGTGATTCTGAATGGCATAGGCAAGAAACTGTAAGTAAGCAAACGCCATTGACTTCATGTCCACGCTACCCTAACTTATATACACGCTAACACACAGACACAGAGACACATATATATATATATATATATATATATATATATATATATATATATATATATATATGGGTCATCCAACCATATTTGCTTTTGTGTATGTAAGCATTAATGAATCTATAAGTTGTTTGACCAATCAATCGATCACTTTCTGTCTCATATATATATATATAAATATATATATATATATATATTATGTATATATATATGAGTGTAAATATATATATGTATATATGCATATATGTATGTGTATATATATATATATATATATATATATATATATATATATTATTATACTATTTTATAGAAATATATAAACGATGCATTAATGAAAATGACTTATTACAATATGCAAAAATATATTTATTATCAAATGTAATGGTATTTTTTGCATGCAAATACATTACGTATGCATATGTAAATTTGATATGGCCTACTATGCATATTTACGCATATACTTTCAACTCACACATGTACCCATATCCATCTCTCTCTCCCCCCTTTCTCTCTTTATATATATATATATATATATTATATATTTATTATATATATATATATATATATATGAAAAAAGTGAATGGAAGTGAATCCGACGGTATGAAATTAATATTTAGAAAACTTTATATATTTTAACATCATAAAATACTATATATATTCTATCACTATACATCATATATATATAAAACTATATATATTTTAACATCTATATATATTTAACATCATATAACTATATATATATTTTTAACATCATGTGTTTGTTTTTTCTAAATATCAATTTCATATATATATATATATATATATATATATATATATATATATATATATATATATATATATATATATATATATATATATATATATATATATATATATATATATATATATATAATATATTTATATATATTATATATATATATATATATATATATATATATATATATAATATATATATAAGTAAGTTAAAGCGGCAATTGGATACTATATATATATATAATATATATATATATAATATATATATATATATATATATATATATATATATATATGTACTGAGAATGTGTGTTTGTTTCGCAGAAACTTTCCAAAGGATTTTGTCACAGAGTCTGAAGAACAATGTGGAAGCGATCGTCATTGTCCGTATCAGTTCGGACTGGTATCATTATTTACAATTCAGCCCACAAACCACTGCCATTATAAGCATCACTTTTTATCGAATGCCATTGTCACATTCTTTTTTATTCGCGGTCATCTCCATTTCTGTCACGACTTCATTTTTCTCATTTACTTCAGTCTATCCCGTGAGTTGACAGCGGAAGTGACGTCACGTCCGCCATATTAATGTGGCTTGCCGACGACTGTCATCTGGTCGGGATTGTTTCCAGCTATCGGCTCAAGAATTTCCATTCATTCATCTTACTTATTATTCCTGTTTCTTGCTTCTTTTTTTTCGTTGATTTTTTTAAAATAATATTGAATGTATTTAGAAGAGTTATACGTATTGCTAGTTTTCTTTTTTTTATAGTTAATATTCCAGGTATTCTGTTTTGAATAGGCAGAATAACGATAGCCTCCCCTTTACGTTAATAACCCAATCGATTTATTGTCAATCCCTCGGCTGATTTCTTTATGTATTTATCCATCATTGAATTCTTAGATCTTTATCATTACATAAGTTTGATATCTTATAGTTTAAAAAAAATATTAATACTAATGTTCCTAAATCATCTAGCAACATCATATAGTTAAAAATGAGACCGTCCAAATGGTCCATGATGAAATGAAAAAATGTAAATTCTTATTTCTTATAAGTATCGTCACCTCAGCTAAATAATAGACCATTCTGTTTTTATTATAAAGAAAGAAAGGGAAGAAAAGGAGCATGATACACAGAAAATTATAATAAGAAAGAAAGAAAGAAAGAAAGAGAGATGGGGAAAGAGGGAGAGGGAGAGAGAGAGAGAGTGAGAGTAAGTGAGCGCGTGGACCGATAAAGCCAATCTGTTTCAATCGAACATAATGAGAGAGAGAGAGAGAGAGAGAGAGAGAGAGAGAGAGAGAGAGAGAGAGAGAGAGAGAGAGAGAGAGAGAGAGAGAGAGAGTTAAATCAAGATTATTATACTTTTTTAAATATTGAACTATTAAAAAAAATGGAATGTATCACTAGTTTGAATTGTTTTTTTTTATTTTTAAATTTGAATTTTTTTAAAGATTGGATACTTATCCAGAATATCCCGCGGAGGATTTGGATGGTTAGTTGGTTTGATTTTACGGCATGTCAACCCTTGTTGGGTCATTTTATGTTGAAGACGTTTGTTTTATTCATTCTTTATGGGTACTCAATTTTTTAAAACTCAATTTTTTAAAATACATTTCTGCTAACTCATGTTTTCTTTTGAACCCATACATGGAACCCGCACAGGAACTACACTCCAGGTCAGAGTGAACCTGGGAGTAATAGTGAAGAAGAGGTACTCCACCCTCCCAAGAACTCCAGAATTGGAATTTCATGATCAGATAGTTTAACGTCATACCCAGCACATTAAGACCCTCAGCCACCGCCTTCTAGCTCATATATGATAAAAAAGGGTTGGGGCTTCAGTCCTAAGTTTAGGACAATCATAAATGTGCTAGGGCTTGACGTGACCCGCTAAGGAAAAATCTATAATGTTTATTTTACACCAAAAATGTGTGTATACTTTTTTCAAACATTGACTGTATTAATAGTTTGAACTGTTTCTTAAATTTTTAGATTTGATAGTTTTTAAATTGGATACTGATATATCAGGGTAAGTGATATATAAGTAAAAGTTGTAGTGATGTATACTCACAGGTAAGTATGAAGCTAGTGCGTCAGAGTAATAGGCGTAGTAATAGTAGTAGGCGTTGTAGTAACAGGCGTTTGTACCACTACAGTGTTAAGTATTTATGGTGGACACTAACCAATCAGATTACTGTGAGGGAGGTTACCTAGGTATATGCATATTCATTATATCAGATACTTATCCAGAATATCTCACAGAGAAAAAATATTTAATGATTTTACTCAAATGTTTATATAAGAATGTAATACATACATTATCCGTCCAGATAATAGTAAGTTTTAGTTATTTTCTTAATTTTTTGTTTGCTAAACAGTTACATTTGAGTCCCCCAAATCATCGATCAGCCGTAATTTGCAATTTTTTTAGTGGCAAGAGGTGGGAAATATTAAAGTCATTTAGTGGGTGGGAGAATTGGAGGGAGTTGAAGACATGATTTTAGAATTTTTATCTAGGTATTTTGGTTTAAACTTTAATCTCTAGTATAATCTAGAAAATCAATAGATGTATTTTGTGAAATCAAATATATATGAAGTATACCTACTATTTTCTTAAATGTGAGAAAACTTTGAATTTTGCCTTTTTTTCTCTGTTTTAATAATATTTATAGTAGAATTTATTGCAATGTACTTACAAATATAATAAAATCTACAAAACGGAATTTTTCAAAAGTTAAAACGAAAAAAAAAAAAAAAAGAAGGGAAATTTACTCAAGGTAAAACGGAATAAAGGAAACTTTGAAACGAAAGATTTAACCCTTTACCTTTTGTACTAATTCACATATCTCACATACTATCATATACGTACTCATGTTGGAGGAGCGTGATGTAATGGCTGTCATCGTAGAGCATAGACTCGACGGCCCGAGTTCAAATCCTGGACGAGGCTGTTCATGCCTTTTACATGACTCTAATACCCATGGGGAAGGTATGTATCTAACTATTCTCCAACCAGTTAAGGGTAAATATTACAGCGGGCTGGGCTCTAAATTTGGTGTTAACTCTTTATAGCGGTCAAGTTTCTATATTAAAGAGAGAGAGAGAGAGAGAGAGAGAGAGAGAGAGAGAGAGAGAGAGAGAGAGAGAGAGAGAGAGAGAGTTCAGTAACAAGTCAAGTTGCCACTTAGTGTTCGAACTGATGTCATACTTTCCTCCTGCAGTAGAGTCGTAAGGGAGGATCAAAGTGTAGTATCTGTTCCAAATTCTATGCTTTGAGACTTTCCTTTTATACCCGGCCTCGGCTGGGGGTCCAGTGTGCTTCGGCCTCTGGACCGGTAGAGTACAATTATTAGCGTCGTTTCCAGGGGTCAGCCCCCCAGGCAATGCCTGTCCCCTTGGAGGCAGGGCTGGGTTTATTGCCCAGCGCCTAAAACGCCCCCGTTAGGGGAATGCCGAAGGGATCGACGCAATTTTTGTTCTTTCCCACCCAGCTTCGGCTTGTGGATGGGCCCAGGTTAAAACGAGGCGTTGTGCCCCGGCCATACAAGTGGGGTATGAGGCAAATACCCCTACTTAAGTAACCATTCTCAATACTCAAAAGACAACTCGTCACAATTTAAGAAGTATCCAATTTTTTTTATTGGCCGGGTGATTGCTCGTAATTCTGAAAAATCCTTGTGGTACTCGTAAGTTCACATTTTGTAGTTGTGTAGTCTTGTGGCTAAGATCAGAAACTGGTTGACTTGTCTATATATCTGTGTTCATATCTATCCATCTATCTCTGTTCTTATCCATCCATCAATCCCTTGCGTATCGATCTAAGGAATTCTGTAGTTGACTGAGGATAATTCTGATGGTAAGGGATTAGATATTTATCTATATTTTATCCTCAATACTAAGAAATAAAAAATAATGCTGACTTTATAATAACGTTATTTAGCGGGCTGAGATGATCTGGACAGAATTTTCTTTAATTTCATTTTTGTCAATTCCTCCAACATGGGTGATTGAGAAAAATCTATACTGTGGGTTATTTCAATCGATAGACGTGATTTTCAGGTTGTATAAAACTTGAGTATTTGAGGTTTTTCTTTATGTCTGTCTATAACACGGATTCAATGATAACGTTCTCCTTTGAACATTGTACGATAACAATTAAACAAACTACTTGGTTTATTCCGTTTTCTCTCTCTCTCTCTCTCTCTCTCTCTCTCTCTATATATATATATATATATATATATATATATATATATATATATATATATATATATGTGTGTGTGTTTGTGTTTCTGTGTGTGTAAATATATAAAATATGAAAAAACAAATTAGTAAATAATTTTCTAAATAATTTTCAACATAAAATCCATTAACTTCAAAATAATTTACATCAAGCGATTTTACTGCCTTAACCAGCTAACTACAATGAGTATAGATGTTACATACTGATACACATATACCTATCTTGGGTATATACACAAGTGTTCTTTTGCTAGAGAGGGGAGAGATATAGAAATAGGTAGACAGAGAGATGCATAACTTGCATTACTTACTTCTGTTACATACTCATACACAAATACATATACATTCCGAAACTGGAACCTTTTGTGTTTCTGTGTGTGTAAATATATAAAATATGAAAAAACAAATTAGTAAATAATTTTCTAAATATTTTTACTTACTTCTGTTACATACTCATACACAAATACATATACATTCCGAAACTGGAACCTCACCATCAGATAGAGTTTAACGTCATTCCCAGGACATGTAGACCCGCAGCCACCGCCTTCTAGCACCCATATGATAAAAAGTGTTGGGGTTTGCTATAAGAGCAATAGGGTTGGGGCAATCATATACTGCTAGGGCTTGACGTGACCAGCCGATTGATCGGAGGAGGCCTCTCCGACCGCCCGTCTAGCCTAAGTAAGGTTCTAAGTGGAGTGTTGCAGGTCATGGACAGGATTGGTTGGTTGGTTGGATTTTACGGCATGTCAACCAATTGGGTTATTTTATGCCAAAAACGTTTCGTTACTTAATACGAAATGCAACCCGCCTTATACAGTCAGCATTTTCTAACCAACCTCTTCAAAATAAAACTGATAAGATTTTCTTTTTTTATCATTTCAACATTATGATAAAAACAACTAAGATAGGGATGTCAGAATTGGGTATATACACATGTGTTCTTTTACTAGAGAGGGGAGATAGATAGACATAAGTAGACAGAGAGATGCATATATATTTTGCATTACTTCTTTGGCCATTTGGTGATCTCTAGTCGTTTCTATTCTTTCTCTCCATGTTGAATTCTTTTTCTAGATTCTTGTTGGCTGTTCGTCTTTGATGCATTACTTCTTCTTGGTCAGTCTATTTGCCAAGACATTCATCAAGCCAGAACACCATGTTATTTCTTTAAACTTGTATTGCTTAAACTTTTTCTAATTAACACAACGCGCGTGTGCATTTGATCCCAGCTAAGGCAGACATGCTTTCTGCCTGACGTCCAAGCTGAAACTGAGGGTTAATTCGGTCCCACGTGACTTCACGTATTTTCCGGGCTTTCTGTAATATTCCATGGAAAGGCCCGCCCGTGATATGAAAAGGGGCCATCCCTTCAGAAATACAGGGGTTGACAATAATCTATGCATAGATTATGTAACATAGATATCAAAATAGTGCAGTGTCGTCTATACTAATGGTTCTCAACCTTTTTTTACCTATTGACCCCCTTTTAATCCTATTTTACTCTGGTGGACCCCCCATAGCAATTCGTTGTTTAAAAATCACATTGTATTTTTATAGTTAAATAAATTTTACTTGCCTTGGTCCCAGAAAATGTTATATGGCCCCCGGGGGTCCATAGGGACCCCGCTTGAGAACCACTAATTTACACTAATAATTCAGACAGTAAATCAACAGTATTTCTAAAATATTAGTCTATTTTAACACTGGCATACACCATTGATGCATGCTTAAAAAAACACAATATTTTTATTGTTTTATTTTTATAACATCCCCCACACATATATAAATATATATTTACATATATATATGGATAAGTTTAGGGGATGACACAATGTAAATTAATGTAGATAAAATGACCTATTTATACAGTCGAGAAAAAGAAAAAGATACCGAATGAGTCACGATAATGAATATTTAAAACGTGCCCAATACATACTTGTACATTAGGTTTTGTGAAATATAAAAAATATAAAAAATAATTAATCATAAAAATTCCTTTTCTAAAAATCTTTTGAATACCCACCGTCACATTGTTTTAATACCCATCCCCTTTTGAATAAGTCAATTCGTCTTGTTGCCAACATCTCAAAATCCGCTACAATGAAGAGTTGACCGACAAAAAAGTTATACACATCGTCGTGACCGACAAAAATATGGCGCGAATGCCTACATTGGAGAATAATGTAACAACTTTTCGTTCTTTTTTGCAAAATTAAGGTTTTTTGTTTTTGAACTGATTTGACATTTATCTCCGATCACAAACACCACGGAGTAAATGAGCTCTGATGATGATTTTTGTAAAATCGAAATATTGATCAATATCAGCTATGATCATATTATAAATTGTTTTCTCTTTAACAGCATTGTGTGATGTTTTCATTGCACCTTTTCACACTCATACTGTCGGATTCATTTCCTTTCTTTTAACTTATATATATTCATTATATAATTATATATAAGATTCAACTTAGGTGGGCTGGTCACGTTGTCCGTATGAATGAGAACAGGCTTCCAAAGAAGTTTTTTAGTTTAGCGAAACAGGTCTTACGCCATTCCTTCCGATCCGATGCTAGATCTTCCCAAGCACTCAGGTCAATATCGAGGCGTTTCAAATTGTCCTTCAATTTGTCCTTGTAGCGTAAGAGAGGACGTCCAATGGAACGCTTAGCATTTGTTAGTTGCCCGTAGAAAAACTTCTTTGGAAGCCTGTTCTCATTCATACGGACAACGTGACCAGCCCACCTAAGTTGAAAATAGACTGAAGCATAGAGATCGGCTCCGCATAACTTTAAAAGAAAAACATTTAACTCCTACCTTGGATCATTTCGTTTGTCAGTGTGGCTTCATGGCTCGCAGCAGGGCTGGGCTGCTGTCACACTCGAGGAAACATAAAATGTCTTCTTGACAGCATGCACAACATGGGAGGAATCAAATCACTCACTGCTGACCCTCATCTATCGTTCTCGATAGGAGAGTCCACCATATATATATATATATATATATATATATATATATATATATATATATATATATATATATATATATATATATATTACTATTGTTTTTATTATCTTTTTTAATATTATTATTATTATATATATTGTTAATGTAATCATAGGCATTTTAGAACATTGGTGCTATTATTCAGACACTAGTTCAATAGCCTAACATTTAAAAACACACTTTTGTCCCAATACTAAATTCCGAAAAATACTCAACGTTAACACTACTATTATAGAAACACAAATATGTAAACAACGACTAAAGATTTTAGAAGCACAGAATATTAGACACAAAAATCCAAAACTAAACAAAATAAACTTTGATAAGGTTCTAAAATGCCTATAATTACATTAACAATTTATAAAATAATAATAATATTAAAAAAGATAATAAAAACAATAATAATCACACTAATAACAACAACAACAACAATAATATATATATATATATATATATATATTATATATATATATATATATATATATATATGGGAGTAAATATGGAAATTAAATCCGACAATATAAAGAAAATTTAATTCATCCCATTTTCGGAACACTTGTTTTTTCAAATTTTCTTTATATATATATATATATATATATATATATATATATATATATGAGAGTGCGTAAATAAACACTGTGTTTATTTGATATGGCTTTTAGCCGACAATTTTTGGAGGATATGTGCTTAATTGAAGTCATACCTAATTTTTTGAAAATTAATTAGTTAATAATTAATGAATTTAAGAAGGCATATATGTTCAAATGTAAGGCTAAAAAATCGAGAAAATGTCAATATATATATATATATATATATATATATATATTATAGATAGATAGATAGATAGATAGATAGATAGATAGATAGAATGAATATTAAGATTGGCTGTATGAGAGATTTAAAAAAGAATGAAGAAATTACCTTGCAATGTGGGCTCATAAAGATATATATCAAATCAGTAAGTAAATGAGAGAAAATCCTCCAATCAAGTACACGGATTAGAGGATATTCATACTATGATTTCGCCTAATTTCTAAACATAATAATAACTTGTGACACCGCAAGAAAATTTGATTAATCCTTTAATACCTCCTCGCCGTTCCGGCTTTAATCTGTATTACACTGAATGATTTTCGTCGAATTTGTCCGTCTTTGGCAACTTTCAAGCGAGAAACTTGGGAATTCATTGATTGTTAATGAGTGTAATACAATAGATACTCGAATATGAAAAGCGACGGTTGGAAACATTATTAAGAATTCAGATATTATTTTGACTTACAGATAAAAAAGGACAGATAGATAAATAAGCACTACAACTGTTAATGAAAGGAAATTGTTTCACACTAAAAAAGACAAGAAGCAGATGATATCCCGCAGAAAGTATTACAGTTGCAGACTACGCAGAAGATCTAGCACTTCTTGTAAATAGAACCGGCTAAGCCAAATCTCTAGCCCTGTCAGTTGGGGCTATAGAATATGCCGAAATCATCACTGCAGAGAGGTAAGACCCCCCCCCCCCAATTTGGCCACCTGTTGGCTGTGGGTGGTGTTCTGTGTTGCTTAAGGACGGAATCCTGGTTATTTAGTAGTTCATGATCAATCGGCTAGTCACGTCTAGCCCAAGATACAGACAGACATATGGAGAGAGGACAGAGAGACAGATACAAAGAGAGACAAAGATAGATACATAGATAGATAAATAGAGAGAGAGAGAGAGAGAGAGAGAGAGAGAGAGAGAGAGAGAGAGAGAGAGAGGGGGAGAGAGAAATAAAGAGAGACAGACATAAAGAGATACAGACAGAAACACATGGAGAGACAGATAGAAAGAGAGAGAGAGAGAGAGAGAGAGAGAGAGAGAGAGAAAGAAAGAAAGAGAGAGAGAAAAATTGAGAGGAGAAGAGAGAATTAGAGAGAGAGAGAGAGAGAGAGAGAGAGAGAGAGAGAGAGAGAGAGAAATAAAGAGAGAGGACAAAGAGAAAAAGAAAGAGAAATATTGTCCCGACCCTACTGCGCTTATAGCAACCCCCAACCTTTTGTTAATCATATATGTGCTAGAAAGCAGTGGTTGAGGATCTTAGCGTCCTGGGTATAACGTTAAACTGCATCTAGTGGCGTGTCTCAATTCCGGAGCACTATGGAGAGTATCCCTTCATTGCCATTTCTCCCTGGTCCATTTTCATTCGTAGTGGTAGTACTTTTTAGGGTTCCATCTATGGGTTAAATAGATTAAAAATGAGTTTTAAAAATGTGTTTAAACCAAATGAGTTTAGAAAATATATAATACCCCCCAAAAATCAATAACACAAAAATATATTCGGCATAAAATAACCCTAGGGTTGACGTGCCTTAAAATCCAACCAAGCAACCAATCAACCAAGACGAATCTCAACTGCATAGCCTGGAGCAGGCTGCAAGAGGCAGTGGAAACTCAGATAAAAAAAGAGTTGACATTTTAATCAAGATGGTACCATCTCCTCTAAACCTCTGAAATTAGGAGGCCTGTTCACATACCTCGGTAGAAATATCTCATCTACTGAAAGTGATGTCATCATGTGTATGTATTTATCCAATGGGTAGGATGTGACGCAGGGTCGAAACTATAGCGAGAATCGAACTCGCTATTTAGTAGTAATGGATCTGTGAAACTAGCTTGCTAACAATTACACCACGATGAGACACCCAAGATGCCAATATACGTATTGGTAAAGTATGGTCAACAATTGACAGGCAAATGTTTATATGGAAATCTGATAACTCTGATAAAATGAAGCCATAATTCTTCGAAGTTGTAGCCGCGTCAGTACTACTATATGGTTGGGTAACTTATACTTTAACGAAACTCTTAGAGATGGGAAGTATACAAGTATTCTGCGAACTACTTGAACAAATTCTGGAAGCAGCACCCTTCAAAACAGCAGATGTACGACTACTTACCTTCCATCTCACAAACTATTCAAGAAAAACGAACAAGACAAGGTGGTCACTGCTGAAGAAATAAAAACGAATTCATGTGACATTCTTATACACATGGACACATCAGAGTTAACAGACCAGAAATACTTACCATCATCAGCTCTGTGCGGACACTGGATGTTCTTCAGAGGACTTACCAAGAGTGATGGCCGATGCAAACGGATAGCACGAGAGAGTAAAAGGAATTCGTGCTATCGACACGCTCTGGTTGTGGTGGTGGTGATGATGATGGTGATGATGATTCTGTAAGGACTTATAAGTCAATAAACATTGTCGAGAGGTAAACATTTACGGTAGGCTGATGATCATAACCGATTCTACAAATATTAGGTCTTGATTTTCCGTTTATTTGGAAAATAGATACGCATACATTAGTTTCAAGCTATATAAAATCTTCAACTGGTTATCTACTTTATACGATTAAATAAAAGGATACAGATTCGCTTTAGCTAATCGGACGGACACAATGTAAAGATCTAGTTGAACATGACTACTTACATTGTACGCTGCGCTTCGTGAAACGGTTGTCATCGTAGGAAACAGAATCAGCTTTCCGGGTTCAAATCGGGAAGGAGGCTACTTCGCCCTAATACTTTTGGGAAAGGCATGAATACAGGTGTTTACCTTAGAATTCTTCCAGACTGTAGCCGTATCAATACTACTCTATGACTGCACCACAAGGACGATGTGTTCTGTTTTCAACAAATCCTGAACGCAGCACAGCATAAAAAAGCAGCTGTACGGCCACTTATCTTGTATCCCATAAACCATTCAAATAAGACAAACAAGTCATGCTAGATGAAGAAGCTGCTGAAGAAGCAAGCACACACATAAACTTTGTTGACACATACTAATGGGCTCGCTAGTGTTGACCAACCAGCAAAATCTTACAATAATTAGGCATCTCCTCATAGTGCAATTGTTAGCAAGCTAGTCTCGCACAGATTGATTACCACTGAAAAGCCAATTCGATCCACACTGGATACCTATACTTACGACCTTGTGTCACATCCTACCCGTTGCGAATGTTGTATATTGAAGATATTTAAAAGAAGGTGAAAACGGAAATAGGGTCTTCCGGTTGGATCGAGGCAGGGAGAAGACGAAAAGAGTAACAAAGTACTTTTTTTCAGGTAAAGCGAACAAAGAAGGATGGGTAACAATAATTTCGGAAATAGATTTGTCCGCTGATAAAGATAACAAAAGAAAACGCGTAGGCGTTTTATATATATATAAAAGGAAGTCAGGGATCCTAGGTCAGTTAGACAGTCAGACAGCGGACGGCGAACAGAGCACAAGGAGCGACCGTCGACAAGATCCGTGGCAGCCAAGGGCGGTGAGACGCCACCAGCCACTCCTTTACCTCACGATCGCAAGTCATCTCAATAGTAGTAGTCATTGTCAACCCCCAGTCGTTTCATTGCCAACGCTTGCCACCCACTACGTACAGCCGAGAAGAAATAAAGTCGAAAGTCCTACTATACGCATGTGTTGTAGATTTCATTAAGCGACTACTACATATA
>CM042138.1:135833239-135835739 GCA_023376005.1 Doryteuthis pealeii | reverse complement strand
GAGAATGTATGGAGGCTGTGATGATATAATTGTCTCCACGCGCGTGTGTGCGTATAAATATGCGTATTTGTGTTGGTATTCTTGGTTACGTATGTTATGTGCAAATTAATATAATGTATTTTTTAAATGTATTTTTAAAATTGTGCTGTTAATAATAATGAACATGTTATTTATTGCGTTGGTGGTGCAATGTGGACGTTACATTTGCATGATATTATTGTACAATGTATATAGGTAGAGGGAAAGATACTTACAGTTTGGCGATCTGTTGTAGTGTTTACAATTATATTACTATTTTATATACATATATACATACACACACATACATGTATATATATATATATATAACCACATATATATACATACATACACATACATATATATATATATATATATATATATATATATATATATATATAATTGGGTAGAAGAGGTGTGTGTGGGTTATGTATATGGATCGAAGTGTGATAGCAGGTGTTTATTTTTGTGTCGGCATTTTGATAGGATTTCCGATCTTTTGTTTAGTAGGGTCTGTTGTGATGGATGAGTAATAATCTCAATGACGGAACAACAAGCATTCCTAACAATCAAGGATCACAAACCAGACTTCCCAACAAAAACTACATACCGACTAATAAACCCCACAAAACCAGAAATAGGAAAGATAAGTAAACTCACTCTAGACAATATAAATACACAACTCAAGGAGAAACTACATATCAATCAGTGGAAAAACACCAAGGCCGTCACAAACTGGTTTACAACAATAACGAACAAAAACAATGCAGCCTTCATCCAATTTGACATTACGGATTTTACCCCTCCATCACAGAAGACACACTAAATAAGGCATTAGAATTGGCAACCAAACACGTAAAAATATCGCAGAATAACATCAAAGTGATAAAACACTGCCGCAAATCACTACTCTTCCATAAATAACACTCCCATGGATAAAAAAACAAAATTCGTTGTTATTCGACGTGACCATGGGTAGTTTTTGACGGAGCAGAAGTGTGTGAGTTGGTTGGCATTCTAATACTCTTCCAGCTATCCCACATAATCGACAAGAGAGACATGGGCCTGTACAGGGACGACGGCTTAATTATGATAAAAAATCCCAATGGCCCCGCACTAGATAAATATAGAAAACATAACCAGCATACTAAATCACTAGGATTTAAAATCAAAAATAGACATAAACCTAAAAATAGTAAATTTTTTTAGACGTAACCCTAAATCTAGAAAAAGGAATATTCGAACCTTACAAGAAAGAAAACGACACACCTCTCTACATACACACCTCTTCAAACCACCCACCATCCATAATCAAAACAAATACCGAAATCAATTAGCCGCAGACTATCTGACAACTCCTCTAGCATCAGCATCTTCAACAAAAATAAAAATATATACGACAATGCATTAAAACCAGTGGTTATAAGCAAAAATTAGAATACACGCCACAAATAAACAAACAAGACACAGACAAAGAAATATCATCTGGTTCAACCCACCATACAACAAATGTGTAACATCCAACATTGGTAAAGATTTTCTAAAAAACTCATCAACAAACACTTTCCAATACACACCCTCTAGCCAAATTTTTAACAAAAACACCTTAAAATCAGCTACAGTTGCACAAGGTTATTAATATAATGTATTTTTTAAATGTATTTTTAAAATTGTGCTGTAATAATAATGAACAT
Source organism: Doryteuthis pealeii (assembly GCA_023376005.1). Classification (NCBI taxonomy): domain Eukaryota; kingdom Metazoa; phylum Mollusca; class Cephalopoda; order Myopsida; family Loliginidae; genus Doryteuthis; species Doryteuthis pealeii. The sequence continues at coordinate 135,834,027 of CM042138.1, read as the reverse complement.
GTTATTTATTGCGTTGGTGGTGCAATGTGGACGTTACATTTGCATGATATTAATTGTACAATGTATATAGGTAGAGGGAAAGATACTTACAGTTTGGCGGATCTGTTGTAGTGTTACAAAATTATATTACTATTTTATATACATATATACATACACACACAATACATTATATTATATATATATATACCACATATATATACATACATACACATACATTATATAATATATATATATATATATATATATATATAATATATATAATTGGGTAGAAGAGGTGTGTGTGGTTATGTATATGGATCGAAGTTTGATAGCAGGTTTATTTTCGTGTCGGCATTTTGATAGGATTTCCGATCTTTTGTTAGAGGGTCTGTTGTGATGGATGAGTAATAAAATATAAAGTTTTTCTTGGAGACAAAGAAGGCATCTTTTAGATGTTTTGCTGGTAAGCGGGTGCAACTTTCAGAATCTCCCAGTTCACATCTGGCGAAATGTCCATATCTTTCAAGGTCCATATATGTTGGATAGTGTTGTTTGTGTAGAATATTTCTGTTCGAAAATGAAAGTCTATTGGTGTAAATTCTTTGTTCATGGTTCCTTCCGTGCTCCTATGTATGTTTGATGGAGGTGTCTGTTTTCACAGTAGCTCTGTACACCACATTTTTCTGGAGACAGTTTCCTTTTAGAGGGCACGAACTCTTGTCCCTACAATTGCATTGGTTGTTACTTCGCGTGGTGTTTTGTTGTTTCCAACTTTTTATTATGGCTTTTCATGATTTGGGCTATATTCC
>CM042138.1:135828635-135833229 GCA_023376005.1 Doryteuthis pealeii | reverse complement strand
AAAAAGGAAGAGATCTGGGTAAACGTAGTCGATTGGCAGAAAAGAAAAAAAAAATAAAAAAAGTAAACTTCGATTTAAGCATTTCTTTTTGGTTTTCCCAACAACATTAAATAATAATTATTACATAATACATATAATTACCCCGCTTGGGGAAAAAGGTAATCATTCCATAATTTCTTCCCTCCCAGCTAAATTGGGTTAAATAGTAGGGGCACGCGCTCTGGGCCTTCTCCAGGATATTAGTAGGTATAATATATACGATGAAACCGCTTCTGGAAAAAGGTCTAAGTGAGAAATCCATATATTCTCCTCCAGCTATGGTTTAAATAGTAGGGAGGCAGACTGGGCTCTTCAGCCCTTGGGTAGGTAACCAGTCTAGGAGATGGATAACTCTGAATTCAAATTCCTGAGGTCAGTCGTTGATTGGGTTTGTGGCAACCCTTGATGCACCAATTCTTTTCTATCGACTGTGCCAAAAAAGTGTGGATGGTCCAACACAAGCCTTCACTACTATAAACAATCACTGTGTGGGTGTTCATTGTGTGTGTCAACCCCCATGCGTCGAAAATCGACGAGAGAGTCCATTATATATATATATATATATATAATATATATATATATATATATATATCCTGGCGTCTTTCTATCCGTTTCGTCTTTCTCATTTCCTCTAATGACTGTATAATATAAACTTTTTGGCATCTTCTTCGATATACTTTACTTTTGATATCAGCCTCTTGAGTTTTTAATATCACACGTGTTTTCCCGCCACCTTTTTTTTTCTTACCGTAAATATTTCAACATACGTTGTCAATTTCGTTTTTATCTCAGATCATTTTTTGGTGTTAAATTTCTGTGTTTCTCCTCAGAACAGTTTCCTTTTCCGCATTTTTATCTCCCTTTCATTTCTCTCGTTCCATCCTTACAATTTATTCCCTATCTATCAATCATATATCTATCCTATTATGCATCAGTTGTTCTCTCTATCTATATCTTTGTTTCTCTGTCTATAATCTCTATGTGTTTGTTTGTTTGTCTAATTATCTAAATGCCTGTCTGTCTGTCTATCTATCTATCTATCTATCTATCTGTCACTCAATATCTATCTATCTATCTATCTATCTATCTATCTGCACTCATATCTACTATCTATCTATCTACATCTATCTATCTGCACTCATATCTATCTATCTATCTATCTATCTATCTATCTGCACTCATATCTATCTATCTATTCTATCTATCGTAATCATCATATCTATCTACTATCTATCGTCTATGCATCAGTCTGTCTCTCTATCTAATATTTTGTTTCTCTGTCTATATATCTATGTGTTTGTCCGTTTGTCTAATTATCTAAATGCCTGTCTATCTATCTATCTATCTATCTATCTATCCAGCTATACAGCTATGCATCAGTATCTATATCTATATCGCTGCCTCTCTGTCTATATATCTATGTGTTTGTACGTTTGTCTAATAATCTGAATGCCTATCTATCTATCTATCTATCTATCTATCTGCACTCACATCTATCTATCTATATATCTATCTATCTATCTATACGTCTATGCATCAGTCTGTCTCTCTATCTATATCTTTATTTCTTTGTCTGTATATCTATGTGTTTGTCCGTTTGTCTAATTATCTAAATGCCTGTCTGTCTGTCTGTCTGTCCTGTCTGTCTATACGGCTATGCATCAGTCTCTCTATCTATACCTCTCTGTCTCTCTGTCTATATATCTATGTGTTTTGTACGTTTGTCTAATAATCTGAATGCTATCTATCTATCTAGCTATCTATCTATCTAATCTATCTATCTGCACTCAGCCTCTATCTATCTGTATCTATCTATCTATCTATCTATCTATGCATCAGTTTTGTCTCTCTATATATCTGTTTCTCTGTCCTATATCTATGTGTTTTTTCGTTGTCTAATCATCTAAATGTATGTCTGTCTGTCTGTCTGTCTGTCTATGTATCTATCTACCTATCTATCTTGTTCATAAATATATATTTATGTTCATCTATCAATCTATATGTATTTGTCTGTATGAGTGAGTATAATATTGATGCATGTTTGTCTGTCTATCTATCTAACTATCACTATCTCTTTATTTCTCACTCTCTCTCTCCACACACACACACGCACACAACAAACACACACAAACACACATACACTTACATACATACACACACACACAGGCGCACACATATATATATATATTGGAGGCGTGTGGTCTAATGGTTAGAGTCGTAGGACATGGGCTCGTCGCCCCGAGTTCAATTCCTGGATGAAGCTGTTGGCATTTCACATGGCGCTGATACTCTCAGGAAAGGTATGAATCCGATTGTCCCTCCAGCTATGGGTAAATAGCAGGGCAGAATGGACTCTTTAACGTTGGCTAGGTAACCAGTTTAGGAGAAGGAAAACTCTGAATTCAAACCTGTTAATTGAAATTAACCAAGAAATTAACCTTGTGTCGCATCGTACTCGTGCGGAGGAGATTGGTATATATATATATATAAATATATATATATATATATATATATATATATATGGTAAAATAAGGAATGAGAGAACAAAACTCCGACAAAAGAGTGTAGTATATTTCGCTGGAATATTGAATTCAGCTTCTTCTGCTTTTATTGAATCATTAGGATCATACAAGTGATTCAATAAAAGCAGAAGCTGAATTCAATATTCCAGCGAAATATAGTACACATTTTTTTGTCTGAGTTTTGTTCTTTCATTCCTTATTTTACCTCATTCTGTCGGATTCATTCCAACCCCCGTTTCCTCATATATATAATATATATATATATATATATATATATATATATATAGTATATATATATAGTCTACGTGTGTTTTTGTTCTATGTATATTTGTGTCCATCTGTCTATTTATATATGTCTATTGCGAATTTGTCTATCTATCTATGCGAGTTTGTCTATCTATATATGTTTCTGTCTCTTTGTCTATCTAACTATTCTATCTTGTTCATGGATATATATATATATATATATATATATATATATATATATATATATATATATAATTTTTTTATACTCTTCATATGATCGTACACCTAATTCTTTTCCGTTTTCTTGCTTTCTTTTTAATCGTTTTTATCCATTTCTCTCTTCTCGCAACAAGCTTCTCAATTTAAATATTTTCAAAATTATCTATTTACCATGTTTAGATAAACGTATTAAATGTCTCCGTTCAAAAATATAATTTAATCTTTTTTTTTTATATCGCTTTGAATTTGTAATACACTTGAACTTTCCGCTTAACAATCATCCCCTTCTTCTTACATATCTAGTTAAGTATTTATTACCTAAACGTATATCTATCGATTTGTTCTGTTCTTATACGTTTCTATCTAGTAATTCTCTCTCTCTCTCTCTCTCTCTCTCTTTCTCTCTCTCTCATCTTTCTCTCTCTTTGATTTAATATTGAAATCTTGATCGTTATAAAGTGTTTACACGAAATTTAGAGCCCAGCCCGCTGTAATATTTACCATTAGCTAGTTGGAGAATAGTTAGATACATACCTTTCCCAGGGGTATTAGAGCCATGTAAAATGCGCATAGCCTCATCCAGGATTTGAACTCGGGTCACCGAGTCTATTTACCACGACGACAACCATTGCATCACACTCTTCCAACATGAGTACGTATATGATAGTATGTGAGATATGTGAATTAGTACAAAAGGTAAAGGGTTAAATCTTTCGTTTCAAAGTTTCCTTCATTCCGTTTTAAAGTAAACGTAATGTCGTCGGGGTGGCCTAAAGTCGGTAGCAGCCAATCAGCAAGGGAGTCTATCCTCTTTTCACTAGCGCTAGACCAAGGAGATTTTTTTGCGTCTGAGGTGAGGCGCCACACCTACCATCAGCTCCTTACTTTACCGCACAGATCCCTGTGCTACTCATACGCTGTGTTGGCGAGGACCGGTATAAAAAAGGAATGAAACCTTGCGGTTTCTATTCCTTTTTATTTGTTTTTCATTGTGAAACATTACGCTTTTCCATTGTATTATATTCTATGAGTAAATTGTAATAAAATGTAGTATAAATATTATCAAAACAGAGAAGTAAGTCGTTGGGGTGGCCTAAAGTTGGTATCAGCCAGACAGTGAGGGAGTATATCCCCTTTTTACTAGCGCAAGACCAAGGAGATTGTTTTGGCGTCTCAGGTGGAGCACCACACCTACCATCAGCTCCTTACTTTACCACACAGATCCCTGTGCTATTCATATGCTGAGTTGTCAAGGACCGGTATCGAACCAGGAACCTTGTGCCTCCTAGTCGGACACTCTACCGACTGAACTAAACCGGCCCTAGCGAAAGAAAAATTCTAAGTTTTCTCACATTTAAGGAAATGATAGGTAGAATTCATATTTACTTAACAATTTACTCTCAAACATTTTTTTTACCTAAACATATATCAATCGATTTGTTCTGTTCTTATACGTTTTCTATCAAGTAACTTTCTCTGAATATTACTCTCTCTCTCTCTCTCTCTCTCTCTCTCTCTCTCTTTATATATATATATATATATATATATATATATATATATTATATATA
>CM042138.1:135818635-135823635 GCA_023376005.1 Doryteuthis pealeii | reverse complement strand
ATTAAAGAGAAGAAGGAAAATAGATTAAAGAAGATATGAAAGATATGAAGTAAATGAAAAAGAAATAAATAAAAAGAAGAAAGGAAATAAAGAGAAGAAGGAAAATGGATAAAAGAAATTATGAAAAATATGAAATAAATGAAAAAGGAAAAAAAAAAGGAAGCAAGAAATGGAAAAAGAGAGAAGGAAAATAGGCTATAGAAATTATAAAACATATGAACTAAATGAAAAAGAACACCCCCCTCCACACATGGACGAAATAGAAATAAGACAAAAAGTAAGTGAGGTCAAATTAAAAACACGTATGAAGGAAAAGAATGAAAGAAAAAAAGAAAAGAAGAAAAAAGTTATGAAGGAATAGAATGAAAGAAAAAAAGAAAGAAGAAAAAAGTTATGAAGGAATAGAATGAAAGAAAAAAGAAAAGAAGAAAAAGTTATGAAGGAATAGATGAAAGAAAAAAAGAAAGAAGAAAAAGTTATGAAGGAATAGAATGAAAGAAAAAAAGAAAAGAAGAAAAAAGTTATGAAGGAATAGAATGAAAGAAAAAAAGAAAGAAGAAAAAAGTTAAGTAGAATCACTTTGAAGAAAGAGGGAAGGAAAATATAGAGAGTACATTTAAATTTGGAATAAAGAAAAAAAAAACTATATTTACACCATCCAACAATAAAATTACCTCATAAATGTTTATAGAGTGTTTTCACATAATTTTGTGTCGCTGCCTTTGAAATCTATTTTTATCTTTCTCCTATCATTTGTATGTGACATAAATACTGTATATCTTGTAAAATCAAAACTCTGATGAAATGATGTTTTGGAGATGCCAATGGCATTGTTCCTTCCGGATTACAGAATGAAAAAAAAAACTGAAATGCAATGTCATTGTTTAAATTTCAATAAAAAACAAGAAACTATTTTTTGGTAAGATTTTCTATTTCTACTTTGATTTGATGATTCACTGTCTTTTGCAGAATTGAGAATTTCGTGCAGGTTAAGAAGTGCCAATGAAGTTGAAATGAAATTTCTGTAAACTTTATCGGCGTTGAACAATGTTATAAACTTTATTTAAACCGTCTTTAAAACAGTCGAATTTCAGGATTACAAGATAGGAAAGTAATGACCAGCCTCCTCTTCATTTTTACAACCTTGTGCCACATTTTTATATTTTTACAGTTAATATCAAGACGCTTTTTGAACGTGGTATTGAGGGTATGTTAAAGACTACGGTGTTATTCTTGATAGACTTTATAGTTAGACTTTTGAAATGGCGAAAGCGATTACAGAATCAGTTTGCAAAGATTAGGATATGAGGATGCACAAAGGAGTGACTGTCATGGCTTACAACTTTAAACAATCCCATAAACATTGACATTAAATTAAATGATAAATGGCGATTGTTTCATTCGGAATCTAAATTGATCATTATTTATCACTCCCTGTAAATTTTTCCCTGCAACGTTTTTCAGTGGATCCTGAATAATATCAATAATTATCATGTTCTAGCTGGATATTTAGTTAGTTAAATCCAATAGACAACCATTTAAATCCAGTCGTGCTTAGTCTTGCATCCCGCTTGTATTAGTTTGCTGCATTCGTTTATTATTTCATAAATTAAAAATCGTATCTGTCAAAATGATACACTTTTACCGTTTTCTTTTCTCTTTTGAAGATGAGCCATTTTTAACGGGATTTTATTTTATTATTATAATTAAGAAATTCATAGAAATGTTTTACCAATAAGTTTATAAGTTTAGGCTCGTTCTTAAGGAAAAACATTAAAATAAGTGGAATTCTATAATTTGTGTTGTGCTATATCTGGTGGCAATAGGTATATTACGTAGGTCTTTACGATGGAGGGGTGAATTATTACATTAAAAATTTGATAAAATTAAAAACGTTTAGATCGACAACACTTTTAAGTATTAAATTACAATTTATTTTATAAAGCTCCATGAAATTATTTGTAGAACAATATTAAATTAATAAAATAACGAGACGACCCAAGAAATTTTGGATTACCGTTATGTCTATAATTATATCAATGCTTTTGTTTTGGAATGCATATTGGATTCTAATTAACATTTTATAATTACATTCATTTTATTGATAATTTGGATGATTAGAAATGATGTTCAGATTCAGATCCGGCGATATTGTCATTCAATTGCAATTTGAAATTGAATTTGGTTGGTTGGATTTTATGGCATGTCAACCTTGTTGGCTTATTTTATGCCGAAGACGTTTTGTTTTATTCATTCTTGACTATTCAATTTAAAAAAAATCAAACCCATTTTTTAAACGCGTGTTTTAAAACTCGTTTTTCTATTCAAACCATGCATGGGACCCTAAAATGTCCTACCTCTCCGAACCAGAGTGGGCCGGAGAGTAATAGCGCTATAGGGGTACTCCAAACATCCCATAGCTCCAGAACTTGGAGCTTGACCATTAGATGCAGTTTAACGTCATATACAGGAAATCAAGTCCCTCAGCCACCGTCTTCTAGCACATATATAATCAAAAGGATTGGGGGTTCGCCATATGGGTAATAGGGTTGGGACAATTATATAGGTGCTAGGGCTTGGCGTTACTAGCTGATCGACCGAAGGGGATTTCTCCCACCACCCGTCTAGCCTAAATAAAAGCCAAAGTGGACTGTTGAATGTCATGAGCTGCTTAGCCACCAGAATTCCGTACTTAAGCATCATAAGTAACCTTCCACGACCAACAGGTGGCACCATTGTGGGTATTTTAACCCTTTGCAAAGGTACAGTCGGTGTATTCTATAGCCCTAGCCGACAGGGTTGTTAGAAATTAGAGCATTTATATATATATAATATATATATATATATATATATATATATATATATATATATAGTCCTATAGAATAGGAATAATATTTAAACAGATCTATTTGTACTTAACAGATACTACCACCCTGGGTCAGAGAAGTGGCTAACTGAGACTCGCCAGATTTCCACAGCTGAAGCTTTACCATCAAATACATTTTCGTGTCATATCAAGGACCACTTTTTATCTTACCATTCTGAAAGATATACAGTGTTCTAAGCTCCGCGGATAAGCTGAAGAAGAAATAGAACAATGAATATCGAAATTATTATAGGACTAAAATAGAACTATTAATAATTACAAAATATCTCAAAGAAAAAATAATGATAAGTAAAACGATCTGCGACAGTAAGCAGATTACAAAGGATTTTAAAAACGTACGGGTTAAATTTAAAAATAGAAAATTGTAACCAATAGAGAGAAACACACAATGAAAGAAAGACGAAAGAATTGCAGAGATGGAAGAAAACAAACAACTAGAAATAAAATAAAGTAAGAAAAAAACATTACCAGATTTTCTACAAAAGATTTGGAGAAACAAATACGTAAACGATTAAGCTGCTAAAAAATAGTGAAAGAAAAGAAAAGAAAACTAAAACGTAAAAAAAAAAAAAAAAACAAAGAAAAACAAACAAATAAAACATGAAATAAGAAAGGGATAAATCAGGCTTGGAAGATTTCAACATGAAAGAAATGAATTATAGGCATAAAGGTAAAAAGTAAGATCCAATGACAACGAAAGAAAAACAAAAGAGAAAAAACAATAAATAATGAGTATAAAATCTCTAGGTAAAAAAAGCATTAGGTTTATAAGTTCCAAAAGTTCGCTCGGCATTGTCCAGTTGAACACATGGCGTAATGGATATAAGTGTTGGTGTGATACAGTTCTAAATAACAATCATCTGGAAATTTCAGTTTCAATCTTTACTACAGGCAAAAATAACAGAATACTTGACATAACACTTGTACCCGGTCAAAGTCTGTGGAATGGGAACAATTTACACTAATAGATGGATAGTATAAATAAGAATGTCGGTTCGGAGTTCTGTGAAGGCTCCTGTGTCCGACAAGAAGGTTACCGAGTTCGACAAGAGACACCTAAAGAAGACTGAAACCTTGTGTATATCAATAAAGACGAGGTCAACAGTCTGTAGAATATAAATAGTAAAAAAAAAAGAGGAAATGTTGACAAAGATAAAGAAGCAATTTTTATCGAATTAGTTTTCAGAGAATATACGTCAAGTTAAAGACTCTGCAGAGAAATGAGGAAATAAACTGAAATAAGTAAATAAAGAAGGTAACTCAAGTCAGATTTTGTGATAACTTTTCAAACGTTTAGAACCTTCGCTTTCATATATCCTGTAAGCAAGCACTCTTGAATTTATTTTAAAAAGATCGACAGTAAAACACATTCAATACCACAGAATTCTTAAATACCCGGACTTTAAATAGTTTCACTATATATGTGGCCTTGTGCCACAACTAAGCAAAGCTGGAATAGGTTATTTCCTATAAGTCTAACATAAACAAAAGGGCTCCACTCTTGACTGATAAATTATTCATTTATTTTCCCATTAAACTAACCCTAAACCCTAACCCTAACCCCGTCTTATTTTTTCCTAGTAGATCAATAAATAAATAAATAAATAAATAATTTATCAGTCAAGAGTGGTTCTCTTTGATTATGTTAGAATTATAGGAAATAACCCTGGAATAATTATCCAGACTTTTAACGGTAAAATCAGTATAGTCCGAAAAATACTGAAGTATATTTGAGTAGTTCATACTCCAAGAATATAAGCAACTGTATTCTTTAAGCATATGGTAATATATCTTAATAATGTATAGCATATATATATATATATATATATATATATATATATATATAATATATATATATTATCAAGGTCTCAATAAAGGATTTGGAGCAGAATCCTACATGGGGAGAAATATGTTCAGCGGCGAAGAATAAATTACCGAGTTTTAGAAAAATATTTGTCACGAAAATTTTTCTGCTGCGTGCTAAAGGAAAGTAGTTTGAGACTCATATGTTAATCTCCACTCTGGATGGTAAGCCTCTCAAATTAGTAGACCAGGACACATACCTAGGTAAGTAATAGATCGCCAACAGAATGTCAATGAACGCATAGGAAAG
>CM042138.1:135801135-135813635 GCA_023376005.1 Doryteuthis pealeii | reverse complement strand
AAATCAATCAATAAATCATTAAATTAATTGATAATTTTGGGGACACTAATTTGCTGTTGTTGACATTTTATTCAATATGCACGAATTCCCAGAAATCTCTCTCTCTCTCTGTCTCTCTCTCTGTCTGTCTGTCTCTCTCTCTCCCTCCCTATCAATCATTGCTCCTGGCAAGTCCTCAACACGGAATCCAGCGTGCACACATAGTTGTTGCATGTAAGATTTTGTCGGTCGCTAACACCGGTTTATCCATGTGTAAGTATCCACAGAATAGCAGATTGTGGCTGAATTTTTAGCAGAATCGCCGTAGAACATTATAAGTTCGAATCAAGCAATTTCCTGTCCTGCTTGTAACTTAATAATAATTGCGTTGAATCTATGTTCACGCTCTTTCCCATATTGTTATAATTTCTCAGTAAATAGCTTATCGATTTTTGATTGTAGAGTACATTGCTTTTTTATGCATTTAATATATTTGCAATTAATTATAATATACATTGTATAAATCGTATATCGAACTTAAATACTAATTATTGAATACTTTCCCATAATTTATTTGCAATTAGATGTGACTTAAATTAATTAAGTCGTATATAACATGACAACAAACTTAAATGCTAATTATTGAGTACTTCCCCTTATGTATTTATTTGTAATTAGTTGTGATTTAAATTCTATAAATCGTATATGACTCGACATCGAACTTAATGGCCATTAGAAACCAAACATAAGTAAATAGCAAAAACTATCAAGAATTTTGAATAAGATGGAGTTGAAATAATGAAAATGAGAACGAAACTAAAATTAGATAACAAATTCCAATGAAAGAGAGAAAAAAATGAGAAAAAAAATGAAAAAGATGAAAGTTGTCAATAGATAAAGGAAACAATAAAGAAAGAACTTATATACAATGTAAATTAAGGGTTCGGTAATATACAATATATATATATATATATATTATATATAATATATATATATATATATATAATATATAATAGGGAAGGAGAGGAAAAAAGTAAATAAAATACGAAGAAAATAAAAGCCATTGTTATCGGTAAATTAGAAGAACAAGTAGAAAGGAAATAAAAGCTTTTTAAAGCAGAAAATAAAAAGAAAAAAAAAAAAAAAAAGAAAAAAAAAAAAAAAAAAAAATAGTACGAAAATGAATAAAACAAGCAAAAATTAAAAAAAAAAAAAACGCAAAAAATAAACAAAAAATAAAAATAAAACAAAAACAAAAACAAAAACCAAAGACGAAACTGGGAAACAAAAAATAGAATGGTTGAAGGAAACTGTATAGATGCAAAATAAATAGATAGATGAATAAATAAATAAATAAAAAGAAAGAAAGAAAGAAAGAAAGAAAGAAAGAATAAAAAATAAAATACAAATATTTCAGCTGAAAAACTAAAGAAAAAAGACATAAAAACAAAACATTGAAAAATGAGATGAGGGTTGATAAATCTGTGAGGAGAATGAAGAAAATGAGAAAGAAGAAATGGAGAAAGTAAGAGAAAGAAAAAAGAAAGAAAAGAAAAGAAAAGAAAAGAAAAGAAAAGAAAAGAAAAGAAAAGAGAACGTGAATAGATAGACAATCAAAAAAAAAAAAATGAAAAAATAAAGGAGAAAACGAATTCTTCTGAATAATAGCATTTGCCCTGCAGGAATATACGACAGCAAGGCAAAGCTTTGTGTTAGGTAACGTGTCGAACTCATTGTTAACGTAGGACTTAGAGGGCGTATCTGGTCTCATAACACAAACAAACCTTTAGCCACGATAGTATCAGACAATCAAGCATTACACAGTAAGCGAAGTGCATGTCCCTGAAGATCGTGGCCAAGTCGACAGGGTCATAAATGCTAGGGCAAATATCTTTATTCAACAGTAGGACAACTAACAGCCAGCAAATATAATGAAGCAAACAGGAAAGAAAGAGCCGAGATAAAAACAAAGACAAGAGAGAATTTTAAACAATAGGCCTATACATAAGAAGAAAAAAATCGGGCAACTCAAAAACAACACGCTAAGGAAATAAAAAAAAATCAAGTGTAAGATGATAGGGGATATAAAGAATGAAAGGAAAGAGAAGAAGAAGAAGAAGAAGAAGAAGAAGAAGCTGTTGCTATATCTAAACGTTCGTGTTTCTACGAGATTCTCGTCGTTCATCCATATTGCATATCTTGACGACCAACGATCTATCATGGTCAGTGAACATGAATTAGAGAAAGAATAAAAAGAAGTAAAATAAATAAATAAAGAAAAGAAAAATCACTGGAGGGTTTAGAATGTGATTCTTCACGCTCCACTGATTTCATGCTCTGTGATCTCATACCAGATTTAAAGAAACGTCATTCCTGTGGTCAGGTTATCTTTTTCTCTGTTGAAAAAATGTATGAGCGTTATTTTATCTTAGATACTAAACAAATGTCATTTGTTAATATCCCACCGCAAAAATATAATCCAGGGACACACGCAGTCCCCATTGACATTTTAAAAACGTGATTCTAAGAAAATTTTTTTTTTCGAAATCGAAAATATAATGTACTACTAAAAATGCTAGTTTAAGTCGACCAATAAAGATATACACTATTGGCTAAAATAATGAAGCGGCAAGTTTTTCCCATTATAAACCCCAATCAATCAAATAAAAAGATATCACCGTATTTGACGGCATATAGGACGCACTTTTTTCCCCAAAAATTTTAGCTAAAAAAATTTCCCTGCGTCTTATACATCATAGGATATTTTCCTCATACCCCACTTGTACAAGGTGAGGCACAAAGGCCCTATTTATGTGGGACCACCCACAAGCCGAGACTCATGGGGGGCAGGTGGAAAAATTGCGTCGATCCCGTCTCAAGGAGGGGGCGCCTCGGACGCTGGGCAATAAACCCATCCCTGCCCCTTTAAATCAAGGGATCGACGCTATTAATTACAACACCCGATCCAGCGACCGAAGCTCACTGGACCTTCGTAGGGGGAAGTTTGAGACCTCTCGTAGGCCTAGGCTAATCTTCTCTATGATGCCCACTAACCCAGCCAATGCTCAGTACTACCCTAAACTGCCAAATTGCTTTTATACGACTATGTTTCTGCTTGTGTAATGCACATCTAGACTGTTTTCAACAATATATGCTTAAATACACTAAAAACTTTTTGTTCCTGAATCTGACCTGCTGCAATGGGGGTGCGTCTTATATGCCCGTACGTCTTATATGCCCTCAAATACGGTAAGTTTTCTCTCTTGAGGTTTCCTAGCCATGTTCTTGTCATCTCGTGTGTAAGTTCCTTATTTTGTCACTTGAAATATCCACATAGTTGTTTTACTTCTGACTTTTGTTTTATAGATTTTGTTGTATTACTAGGATTATTCGGACTATTTTCCTCATCTTCATTGTTATCTGTACAACGTTTCGGCCGATGTGTCCTCCGGCGTTCTTCTGAGGGCACATCGGCAGAAAGGTTGTACAGATAACAATAAAGATGAGGAAAATAGTCAGAATAATTCAAGAAATACTAATTAGCAAGCCTCATCTAAAAAAATTTAAGAGAAATAGATTTTGTTGCTTTACTGTTTGCTCATAAGTTAAGTTGATATTGCTCTCATCCTCTGCAATAATAAATATTCATTTGCTCTCTTTTCATATATTCCTCGGATTCCTCGCAATCTTCGATGCTTAAGAGTCTTCTTCCTCCTTCTTTTCTCATTACATAGAGTCTATCGATGTCATTTCTTGGGCGTAAAGCATAGTGCATTACCATTAAGTTCTTTGTTTTAAATCTATCTGTCTGAATTCATCTCTTGTCCAACTTAAGAGATATCGAGAGTATCTTACAAGGGAGACAACCCAGGTATTTATTCCTTTAATAAGGTTTCTTCTGCAAAGCTTCGTTTCAAGAATTTTCTTGGTGTTGTTTTATTTTTTGTTGTCCCTTTTGGGTGTTACCTATTATTATTTATTATTATTATTATTATTATTGGGAGTTTTTCACACCCTCATTAGCTGATGGTATTTCCCTGGATTCCAAGTGACAACAAGTTTCCTCAGGTCTCCAGGATTCTTCTGAGTATTCTGGCAGATTGCATCAATGCAGTATTCTGGATGGTCTCAATTCTTCCTCTGATTTCCAGATTTTCCAGTTTTTTCCCCAAGCTTTCTGGGACCATTCCAAGTGCATCAACTACAATTGGCATCACTTTGACTGTCATATTCCATATTTTTAAAAAGTTTTCTTGTTCTTCTGAGGTATTCTTTTTTTTTTAAAAACTTTTCCTTTCATTTCTGCTTGCTTGATATTGTCTACTTCTGTAATTCCTAAATATTTGTAATTTTTGTTTTTATCAAGTAATTTTATAGTGTCCTGATTTGGCAGTTGTATACCGTCCATTAATTTTCTTTCACCCCGTTTTATTGCTAGCATAGCACATTTTTTAATTCTGAATTCCATCCCTATATCTTGGCTATATATTCTAATGGTTTGTACTAGGGTTTCTAATTCTTTTTCATCTTTTGCAAAAATTATTATTATTATTATTATTATTATTATTATTATTATTATTACAACTACTGCCCACAGTTCTACTAATGATCATCTAATCTTGTTCTAAATTAATACAAGTTCAAAAACTAAAATATTACAAAATTGAATTTGAAGCCAAATTTCATTTTGATTAAAAAAAACAGTGACATGTAGCGATATTAAAGAAGTCTGTAATTTGCCAAACTTATTAAAACATCAAATAAATGTTTTCTGATATTTTCTTTACCAAAATTAATATCCAATCGATACTCATGAAATGTGTGTCTACGAAACAAGATGGTATGTATGTTTAAAATATGAAAAATGTCATTTTCACTGAATGTAAAGGGTGTTATTGCTAAATTTGACGATTTTTAATGTCTTTTTTTTAGGAACTGCTTGATGTATCAGTAAACAATCAAGTGTATTGGAGAGAATAAATATTCAAGTTGTAGTTGAGAAAAAAGTTTGGGTTATTTCCTATAACTCCAACATAAACAAAGGGGAACTACTCTTGACTGATAAATTATTCATTTATTGATTGATCTACTAGGAAAAAAGAAGACAGGGTAAGGGTTAGGGTTTAGGGTTAGGGTTAGGGTTTAGGGTTAGTTTAATGGGAAAATAATTGTTCTTGTCAGAATTTGTTACTTTCCGATGAATTGACAGTTTTAAATTTAAATCTTGAAGGTTACTAAAAACGTTTGAAAATATCAAACAAGAAACATTTTTCTTTTCGTAAAGAGATGTCGAAGTTTTTGAATTACTTCACGCTCCCCATATCGCTTGTTCCTCATATATTAAAATTCCGTTTTTATCTTTCATTCTCTGTGAGTTTCAATATATGTTTGATGAGGACCTAATCCTAGGGCTTGAAGCCATTTCCTTTCGATGTTGTTAGGTGAGTGATCGGACGTCTACTATTCATGTAAGTGTAATTTTGTCGCCAACCAAATGTGAGGAGAGGAGGAAATCGTTTCCTGCTGCCATTCTCTCCCACATGAACATTTTCAAATACTCTTTTTTCACTTCCTTTTGAAAATCATTAAACGATTAAAATCTGGCAGCTGTTTTTGATAAATTTTTGCGCACGCCCTCAAAAGAAATTTTGGCGCATGTAAAACCTGCCACCAGACTGAAATGACTGCATATCCACGGATATTATATTCGCAGAATATGTAGTATAAACAGTTGACTTAGTTTCTGTGTATACTGTGCAGTTTATCGTGCCTGACACTTTGGCTGGCTCATGTGCAAAATATTAAAAAAATCACGTGACAAATATGAGTCATAATGTCACCTAAGAGATCGAAAGTTTTCCTAAATTCTTGGGTGGGTCAAGAGCTTTTTAATATTTTGCTACGTGAGAATAGTTGGATACATACCTTTCCCAAGTATATGTATCAAACTATTTCCACCCTCCAACAATGGGCAAATAGTAGGCAGACTGGACTCTTTAACTCTTTGCCTACTTTAAACCACTTACAGCGGCTCTCCTGCCACTGCGAAGCAAGGTACAACAACTGATAGTTAGTTCATTATAACTGAGCAGAAGGTCTCAAATTACTATAATGATAGAACTTTATTTGAATAGAATAATTTCCGAGGTAAATAGATAGTGATCTTTGTAATATCCCTTGATACAGGTAAAAATACCAATAGTTATTTGGTACAGCCATGGGGGAAATTTGGTAGGAAAAGAATTAACCCTAGTTGGGCAACCAGTCTAGGAGAAAGAAAGCTTTTTATTCAAACCCGTTAAACTTTTAAAAAATTCCATTTGAGAAACTCCACTTAAGAAACTGTTGATGTGTCGCATCCTGTTCGTGCAAAATATAAAATGAATTTAACAAATATGTTACTATAGAGATCGTTGCCATGCCTATGACATGAAACTGTATCTAATGGTGATGTTTCAGTTCTGGAGCTCTAGAGAATGTTAAGTACCCCTTCGTTACCATTACTCCCAGGTCCACTGTGACCCATTACCTATTAGGGTAATATCTATGGGTTGAATAGAAGAAAATGAGTTAACAAAGGTGTTTCAAAAATTGAGTTCAAAAAACAATTTCATTACCCATTAAAATGAATGAAATAAAATGTCTGAGATATAGCATAACCCAATAAGGGTTTATATGTTGTAAAATCCAACCAACCAACCTTAGAGATCGAAACTTTTCTTAAATACCTCGGTGAGTCAAACGTTTTGTGATATTCTGCTACTTGCTCGTTTTCGGCATGTATATCAAGGATTACAGTCAAGTCAATCTGAAAGCATCGGTTCTTGCTAGATCACCTAAGTTAATCGGCATGGATCCTGTTCAATAATTAATTGGCTGACCACTTAATCAATAGCAGATACTGTAATCAACATGGGTCTTTTGTTAGCTTCGGAAGTAAATGACCCAAAAAGAACTGATACGCTGTAAAAAACAAAAAACAAAAAACAACAAACAAACCAAACCGTATATCCCGTGAGCGAAGCAGTACAAGCCGCTGAGGTTGGTAGTATTGTGGTAATTGGTACGCTGATCCGTTGTGCATTGCTTCACTCCTTGCGTTTGAAAGCCGTATATGCAATGTACTCTAATTCGGGAAATTTAAGGACGGTTTAGTTCAGTCGGTAGATTGTCCGACTAGGAACCACAGGGTTCCGGGTTCGGTACCGGCCCTCGCCAACTCAGCCTATTAGTAGCACAGGGATCTGTGTGGTAAAGTGAGTAGCTAATGGTAGGTGTGGCGCTCCATCTCAGACGGAAAAACAATCTCCTTAATCTAATGCTAATGAAAATGCTAGTAAAAATGGGATAGACTCCCTCACTGTCTGGCTGATACCAACTGTAGGCCACCCCGATGAATTTACATTTTTACGTATGAGTTTATACTGCGCCATAAGGCCATGGAAGCGATCAAAATCATTATTGTGGGAAAGGCGAAGGGGCAGTAAACAGATGGTCGAAGAGATATCGTTCGGGTTACAAGAACCTTGATTATAAGGAAAGCTCAGATAAGGCTGAAAACCGTGGATTCTTAGGCCGTGTTCCAAGAGTATCAGGCGACATCGACATCCCATCATAAAGTGTGGTTCATCACCTTCACGGATTCGCAAAAAGCACCTGGAACTGTCGAATTGGGCCTCACTTTACAAAAATATCACAAATGCTTTGACTCACCCAAGTACATATTTACCAACCCCTCCGTACGAGAAGGATGTGACACAAAGTCAATTTTTTAACAGGTTTGCATACCTTTCCCAAGGGTATTAGCTCTTTGTGAAATGTAGACAGAAATGCAGCCTAATCTAGGATTTGAACTCGGGTCGACGAATCCATTTCCTACGATTTTATCCATTACACTACGCGCCTTCCGACTCACCCAAGCATAAACAGTTCAATTAATTTCTGTATAGACTGTGCAGTTTACTGTGTCTGGCATTTTGGTTGGCTCAAATGCAAAATATAGAATACAGATGACAGATAATTAAGACATAATGTCACCTAAGCGTGGATTGTAATACGCTGAGTGTATCACCTTCTGAGGGTAAGTAACTCCCCATAAAAAGTGGTTGTCTTAAGTTTGACACTATAGTACATTTTATGGCGAGGCTCCAGTTTTTGAAGATCTGTGGAGTATGGTGTACTCCTTCATTGCCATTACTCCCAAGTTCATTTTGACTCGGAGTGGTAGTACATGTTATGATTCGTATTTGATAAGACCGTGACGACGACGACGACGACGACGAGAAGAAGAAGAAGAAGAAGAAGAAGAAGAAGAAGAAGAAGAAGAAGAAGAAGAAGAAGAAGAAGAGAAATCTCCTTAAGAAACAACTTTACAAAGAAGATAAATATAAACATACAATGAACAGGATTACATAACCTCTTGGCATAAACCAAAACGATTTGACATGCCATTAAAATCAATCAACTATAGGCAAAACATAAAAGCCATGTGACAAATATCTAATCTAAGTTATATATATTTATTTACCAACCCCTCCGCACGAGCAGGATGTGACACTAGGTCAATTTCTTAAGTGGAGTTAAACAGGTTTGAATCCAGAGTTTTCCTTCTCCTAGACCGGTTGCCTAACCAAGGTTAAAGAGCCCAGTCTGCCCTACTATTTACCCATGGCTGGAGGGAGAGTAGGATTCATACCTTTCCCAAAGGTATTAGCGCAAAGTGAAATGCAATTACCACATCCAGGATTTGAACTCGAGGCGACGAGTCCATTTCCCATGATTTTAACCATTACACCACGCACTTCCATTATTATTAGTATATAGGAATACTTGAAATCATATAATTGTGTACAAATTATTTGTATTAGAATAATTACATATTACCTCATGTAACTAATAATAATTCCTAGTAAAGAATTACCTCAAATTTTAGCTTTCAACCCAAAGCGAAAAATCGACAAAGCGACAGATCATAACACGGAAAACTTGTAGGTCAAGATACCAATGTAATTTGAAAAAATTCAGGTGTTATTTATTGTTCATGTCTGCATTTGTAAATACAGTTTCAATTTTAATACATAGTTATAATGTCACCTTAGACATTGAAATATTCCTCAATTCCCTTCTTTCGCGTAAAATCTGCAGAATACAAATTGTATGTTTACATGATGTGACGAAAGGCTAAAACTAAAAATACATGAAAACTAAAATAAATGAAATTTATACTTTAATGCTATTTTAATGTAATTTAATAAAAGGATAACAAAGCAAACTTCGGGACGAAGGAATTTATACTCTTTGGCAATAATACGAGGATGAGGAAAAAATTAATACCATTTTCTTTATTTCGTGTGAAGTTTAAAAAACAAACAAACTAAGGCCTACATTGAGACCCTAATGAGTAAGACACAACTTGATAATCGATAATGTCCACTTTCTGCATGACAATGCTCAACCACACATAAGCTTCATGAGAAGGGAGAAAATCGCCTCATTCGGGTGGACAACTTTACTGCATTCTACATACTCAACAATTTAGCGACTAACACCTCTTCGGTCCGATGAAAGAGGGTTTGAGAGGCAAACATTATTCCAGTGACGAGGAAGTGAAATCTGTAGAGAAGAAGTGTCTCAAAGAACAGTTAACAGATTTTTACGGCGCAGGGATACATGCCGTCATTTGAAGGTGGGACATTGCTATTGAGAGAAACGGTGATTATCTGGAGAAGAAGGGGTGTAATCCATAGAGGACCAGCTTCATTTTGATGTATAATACATGTTCTTGTGTTGGTAATTATACCTGTCCTAAACAAAATGACATTACTTTTTGACTCACCTATGTGGAGAAGTAGGAATGTAATCCACAGAGGACCAGCTTCATTTTGATGTATAATACATGTTCTTGTTTTGGTAATTTTACCTGTCCCAAACAAAATGGCATTACATTTGACTCACCCTCGTACACTGACTGCATAACCTGCAAAGAGATGTCTTGAGTATGACACTAAACTGCCTCTGATCTTCAGAATATAGTTCTTATTTAACCTTTAATATAAGATTTTTATACTTGTAAGCATAAAATAACCCTATACAGGTTGCCTTTTAAAATCAACCGATCAAAACTTAATTATATACATATATTTACCAATCCCTCCGCACGAGCAGGAATTGACCCGAGGTCAGTTACTTAAGCAGAGTTTAACAGATTTGACTTCAGAGTTTTCGACACATCTACAAAAGTTTAAAACCCAGTCTGCTCTACTATTTATTCCAAGCTGGGGGGAGAGTACATGGATGCATACCTTTCGCAAATATATTAGCTTTATATGAAATGCAAACAGCCACATCCAGGATTTGAACTCGTGTCGACGAGTCCATTTCCATTACACCACACGCCTCCCCAAAACTTAATTATATAAGTTTCTCTCATATACTGGAAAAGTTCATAGAGGATCGACGCTACCTCAACAGAACGGTATACAACCTACAAAAAATCAAATTATGAAGTGTTCATAATTTGATGTACCGGGTGTTTCAGAAAAATCGATATCATTTCGTAATTTAATAACTTGTCCGCTTCGCGTTAAAATTATCTTAAATTTTATCTGCACGTGTAGAAACAACTCAAAATTCTATGTTTATTGTTTTATTTTTTTTTATTTTCAGTTATAGAAATGTCATTCATTGAAAAATGAAAAGTCGTTTAAACATTAAACACAAAATTCTGAGTTGTTTCTAGATAGGTTCTAAAACGAAGATCACTTGAATGAGAATCCGTCAAGAAGAATTCCCTTGGTGTAGTGGTTGTGACATCGTAGTAAGCGAACTCGAACTCCAGCCTCGTCCCCTTTCGGAAAATGTATGGATTCGGTTAAATAGTACCCCTACTGTTCTTCTCCAAGGATGGCTTTGTCATTAAATAATTGATATGGCTAATAACACAATATTTATAACAATAAGATTAAGGAAATATATACATGATAGTATGAAGAGGATGTATGCAATAGTTATTACTAAGCTTAGCTTAGATGTGGCACAAGGCCAGAAGCATGGGGCACCCAATGAGAATCGAACTCATTAACAACGGTGTGCAAATCTAGCTTGCTAACCATTACACCACATGAGATGCCCTAAGTTATTTACTAAGCTTAAATTAGATGTAGCACGAGGCCATAAGTATTGAGCGCCCAATGAGAATTGAACGCATTAACAATGATCTGCGAATCTAGCTTGCTAACCATTACACCACATGAGGTGCCCTAAGTTATTTACTAAGCTTAGCTTAGATGTGGCACAAGGCCAGAAGCATGGAGCGCCCAATGAGAATCGAACTCATTAACAATGGTCTGCGAATCTAGCTTGCTAACCATTACACCATATGAGGTGCCCTAAGTTATTTACTAAGCTTAGCTTAGATGTGGTACAAAGCCAGAAGTATGGAGCGCCCAATGAGAATTTTCTGAAATCAGGTGTTGCATGAAAATGTTCGCTCCATTGGCGTTTTCAGTCATCGTATAATACTGGGCTACCATGTATGGGAAACATTTTTTTTTTTTTTTTATTCCTGTTCCTTATTTCAGTCGATTTGTCCAGGAAATGAACCAGAGGGCCACAAACATTCATAATGGCGGGAAAAAAAGCGATCACACTTCTTTCTTATTGTTTTTTTTTCACATGTTGCTTTTTTTCGTTACTTTTTATATATATATATATTGTCTTTGGCTGTTGCTTGAATAATGGCTGAAACAAGCAGGTTTAACGTTGTCAGACTGAGATGTGCTTACAAAACCTGAGGCTTAGCTCTCAGCAAATGCACAGGCAGCTGAGAAAGCCAGCGAAACTAATGCCGCTTAAACCAAACTCATGTTCATCTTGCCACCGATTGACAATGGCAATGTTATTTGAGGAGACAGCCATTTTCCCTCCCACACGTATTCCCGCTTTTTCAGACGACACGATTTCAACGTTAGCTTCTCTTCAAACCATTAGCCCCCTGTCCTTAAGCCACCCACATCTTTAATTACATTTCATCTGCTTCCCTCAGAATATCTAAATCCCCTTCGTCTTTTTTCTTCTTTTCCTTTATTCTTTCATACCGTCTTGTATATTTTTTCTCCTGTTAAAAACTTCGCTGATTTCTTTCGCCTACTTTTCCTTTTATTTTCTTTCTACTATTTTTGTGTATTTATATTTATTCACACTTAAAACGGTTTTGCTTAGATTTCCTTACTTTTCTGATTGATTGATAGATTTTAACGGTATGACAACCCGTGTAGGGTAATTTTATACCGAGAGGTTAGGATAAACACGTTCTTTGTACGTTAACATCTACATATTTTGTGAATGTTTAGATAATTCTTAATGATTTATATTATATAGATATTTCAGATTGTTGTCCTCATCTTTATTGTTACTAATAAATACATGCACACTCCGGGTGCAAGTATTTCAGTTTTAATGTAATAAAATATTATATTAAATTAGAAAGGCTAATGAAACTAAATAAGAATGCAGATAAAAAG
>CM042138.1:135788635-135791135 GCA_023376005.1 Doryteuthis pealeii | reverse complement strand
TGAAGTTAACGACACTTGGTAACTGACAGTTTCTCGCCCGTATACTTTTCTTTTCGCTCTCTTTTTATTGTTTGCCCATTCTTCTTCTTTTCTTAAATAGAGATGTGTGTATAATGTCCACCCCACCGAGTCATCGTGCTGACTGACGATTACAAACGCATGAGATTTTTAACAACAGCTTGACTTTTATTGTGAACGCCTTTGACAATTTTAAGTCTTAAGCCATCTCTATTTCTATTTCGAAATATTGAGCACTATGATAAGAGATACTGCAACAACTGGTCGGCAGATTTTTCAAATTAAAAACACATACGCACGCCCTCTCCTACATATATATATATATATATATATATATATATATATATATATATATATATATATATATTATACTAGATGAAACGTGACCCATTGGGTCACCCATTCAGCTTTGGGTAGATAATTGAGATTAGGGAAAAGGGAGTTAGCAAAGCGAATTGAATTTTTTTTTTTAAATACGGCCGGACGAAACATTAAAATCATTTTGTAAGCTAAGAAAGGGAATGTTTGACCTCATTTAAGCTACGGGTTGCTGGTTGTGAAATTTAACATAGAAATACATTTCAAATTCTCCCGGCTCTCTCTCTATATATATCTATCTACCTATCGCTCTATCTCTCTCTCTCTCTCCCCAGAGAAACGATCATTATATAACGAGGAGGTAGTCAAGAGATACATAGAGAGGAAGAAAGAGATAGACACAGAGTTAAGTAAGAGATTGTCGGTTTTTTACTTAATTACAAATTAAGACTAATCAGAACCAACTAAAACATAATTTCTTCAAATATAATTAAATCCTAAAAGTAAGGAATAATCTAGTATAATTTTCGTGTCATTAAACTAAACAGCAAAAAAACATTTAGGAAGCAAAAGTTGATTAACTCAGCTTTAGTATAATAATAGAATCTTTTGAATTGAGAGAACGACTCAACGGGTCATAAACTTGACAGTTGTAAAGAAGTAAAGGAAATGAGATGAGTCGAAATAACATGAAATATTGAAAAGTGCTCAATACCTACAGAGAGCCGGTTTAGATAACCGAATCAGTAACAGAGGTTAACTACCCAGTTGGAAAACTGAAGGTAAACCTTTGACAGTAGTGTTTTCCTGAAGATCCTCCTCAGTAAACTCTTAGTAGTTAAACTATATATATATATATATATATATATATATATATATATATATGTGTGTGTGTGTGTGTGTGTGTGTGTGTATGTGTATCCTGGTTATATGGAGACGCGGGATGTAATGTTAGAGTTGTAGAAAATGGACTCGTCACCCGAGCCTGGACCAGGCTGTTTAAATTTCACCTAGTGCTAACATCCGTGGGAAAGATATGCAACCAACTACTTTTCCTCCAGCTATTCGTAAATAGTAGGGCAGGATGGGCCCTATAACCTTGGTTATGATGTCAGTCTATGAAAAGGAAAACTCTGAATTAAAACCTGTTAAACTCAGCTTATGAAATTGACCTTGTGTCACATCCTGCTCGTGCGGACAGGTTGATATATATATATATATATATTATATATATATATATATATATATATATATATATATTTCAACCCAATATATACGCTTTGACTTTTAAACGATCTACTGGTTGTAAAACCTTTGAAAATGCACCAGTCGAAAGGGCCCTTAAGTTCTTCATTTTCTTTCGCCTCTTTTAAACCTTTCATTAAAAAGCTGATCAACGTTTAATAAAAGTATGATATTGTTCAAGCTTTTGTATTAAGTTGTACCAAAAATGTATATATATATATAATATATATATATATATATATATATATATATATGTATGTGTGTGTGTATGTGTATGTGTGTGTGTATCCAGTGAAGGAGGACAGACGCTCCACCAGGTTCTCAAATCTACTTCTTTATATCAATACACGGTCCTCGGCAGTAGTACTGGGAGTACCAAGAGCATTTTTTTTTACAGAACATAAAGATACGATATCTTTGATCCTAGACAGAAGTGTCAGTTAGTCTTGCCAGCGGGACTTCGAATATGCAGAATGTATCCTCTGCAGGGAGGATGGGGGAGTAAGATCCCCATAAAAGAGGTGTTCCGGATAAAATACTCAAAAGTATCTGATGGTGAGGCTCCAGTTCCTCTATTTGCCATTTAATCTAGTGCTCTACACAATATCTAAATGGATATGTCTTGAAACCGTAGAAGTTTGAGAAATGAACAGAAAAAGATGTGTGTTGATCGCGTTCTGGGGGTAACTGTGTATTTAGTTGCTACTCTATAATTTCTAGTTCTCCTGGGCATTTTTTCGAGATGCGCCAATGTATATTTGACACCGCCTTATTCTTTTCTTGCATTCCCAGATCGATTGCCAACGCCGACAGCAGCGACGACATCGGTGAACGGTCGCCTGTTAATCCCTCGACTAAACGAAATGTGTGATATGCATGGCATGCGGACCTGTCGGTGAGGATTCCAAATCGGGCCTGA
>CM042138.1:135766135-135786135 GCA_023376005.1 Doryteuthis pealeii | reverse complement strand
CTGAATTCAAACCTGTTAAACTCCGCTTAAGAAATTGACCTTGTGTCGCATCCTGCTCGTGCGGAGGGGTTGGTAAATATATACATTCGAACAAATTTCATTAAACGAAACAGAAGCCATATTAAGTGTTTATTCTTTCTTTTATGCCTCCTAATAATTATTTTGATATTACAATCTTAAAAGGCTGTAATGATTTCTCCGGGAGAGTCATTTTTGGCTGTCCAAGTACTTACATTTCTTATCCCAACCATTATCAAAGTAGATTATGTGTGTTTTACAGTATTGAAAATGTTTAACTAAACGAATTGTTTTCTTTTTAACATCAAAGTGACGCTAAGCAACAGAGGCAGTTTATTTTTTTATGTAGATCTTTCTATTAAGCTAGGTAAACGTATGTAGAAAAAAAATTGATGTATTTATATATATATATTTTCATATATAGATAGGTTGGTTGCTTGGTTGGATTTTACGGCATGTCAACCCTTTTTGGGTTATTTTATGTCAAAGACGATTTTTTTAAAAATTCATTCTCGATAGTATTCATTTTTTTTTCAAACTCAATTTTTTAAGCACATTTTTTAAACTCATTTTAAAAATCTAAAACATAGATGGGACCCTAACATGTACTACCACTACAGGACAGAGAAGAATATCCGTAGATGTTTATTGAATATTGTTATTGTCAACTAATTTTTAAAAAATTAATTGTCCTTTTGCTAATTGGTCTTAGTTGGGGTGCTTCTTGGATACTTGATCCCGATAAACTAAGATTGTTATTGACAATAACAATACTCTTTCAGATAGGAATCCACGTAGAGGCACATGGAAAATAAATTTTATAAATTGTGTGATACCATTTCTGAACTTTATTTTATTTAAATAAACATAAAAATAGTTTGTAAATAAAAATTATTTTTATTTAAATACACCTATCTACCTTTCTCTTCTGATTAAATAAAAACTATTCTTTTATAAAAACGTGTATTTCGTTTAATGTTTTATAATCTAAAAAAAAAAACACAATAACAATATTTGTTTAAAATTAAAATGTATTTATTTAAAAAAGATTTCGCTATTAAATTTAAATTTGATTTCGTGTAATGTGATGAAATTAAGAATTAAAATTAATATTTTTTCATAATTTTAAAATATATTGTTAGTGTTGGAAACATATCCGTCAAATTCTGATTAATAAGCAAAACTTCTAATTTATTAAAGTAATGAATGGGTGTCAGAGATCCCAATTGGATTACTATTCTTATTAAATAAAAACTATTTCAATATAAAATGTGTCTTGAATATAAAAACGTGTCTTTCGTTTAAAGTTTTATAATTAAAGAAATAACAATATTCGTTTATCGTTAGTGCAAAATTAATTTTTCACATATGCTAACAACAACACGAAATAGCTAACTTTGTAAAAATTAAAATCAAATACTATTTTAATATAAAAACACGTTTTTGGTTTGTAAATAAACATGAACAAACTTTTAAAAAATCTTACAGTGAAATTCTAATGTCAAAAAATCGTATGTTGCTCTTGTTTACAAACATCCGGAAGTTTGCTGTAAAAAGCAAAAAACTATCCTTTTTCAAAATGCTTTCAGCTGGGGTACCTATTAGATACCTGATAAAAAATTTGGCTGAACTTGCACAAAGGTGTCAAAATTAGGGTGACCCAGAAAAACAGAACCCACAAATTTTGTAATGAAACTGTTAATTTTAACTATGGCGGTCTAGGGTTAGGGTTTAGGGTTAGGGTTAGGGTTAGGATTAGGGTTAAGGTTGGGGTTTAGGGTTAGTTTAATGAGAAAATGAATAAATAATTTGGGTTCTGTTTTTTCTGAGTCACCCTGTATACCGGTGACCCAGAAAAAACAGAACCCACAAATTTTATAATAAAACTGTTAATTTTAACTAGGGGGTTAGGGTTAGGGTTAGGGGATAGAGTTAGGCATGGGTTAGGGTTAGGGTTGGTGTTGGGGTTTAAGTTTAGTTTAATGTGAAAATAAATAAATAATTTGGGTTCTGTTTTTCTGGGTCACCCTAATTTTGACACCTTTGTGCAAGTTCAGCCCAAAATGTTCATTAACTTTCATTAACAAAGATCGATTTGACCCATAGACGAGACTCTAAAACGTACTACACCACTATCTTCAGATCTCTAGAACAGAAGCCTCAACATCACACATTTATATAATATCAAGTATTCCTATATAATACAAATAATTTTCACAGTTGTATGGTTTCATGTCTTCCTATCTAATACTAATAATCATTTCAAGTAATTATTTCTATTTGATAATAGTCAGAATTGAAACCTCATAACTGGATGCTGTTTAGCGTCATGTCCAGGACACACGGTAGAAAGAAAAGTAAAAATGAATGTAAGGACAAATGGGAAAATTATGAATGAAAAATAAATTTGAAGAGAAGGAAAAAATAAAGAGAGCAACAAAGAAATGTATGGGGGGAGGTTCTGACATGTTGGGGTTAACGTGCCGGGTGGTGGCTTCGTAGTAAGGGAGTTCAAACCCCATTCGCACTATTACGTTCACCTTCGGACTAATGGCCTTGGGAAAGGGATAAACCCCAACACCCCTAGGTGTGGGTTAAATAGTACCCCTACTTTTTTTGTAACATATGACCTTTAGGCACCCCTTTTACGATCTCGATCCATGGGGACATTTTTTCCATTTACACCGTCAAAATCCGGTTGTTTGTTAACAGACAATTTTTAGAGTTTTTTTTTATTAAAACTAACCCCTAACCCTAACCCCTAACCCTAACCCCTAACAACCAACCGGATTTTGACGGTGTAAATGAAAAAAATTCCTTATGAATCGATATCGCAATAGGGGTGCCTAAAGGTCATATGGTCCCTTTTTTTCTACAAAGATGGTTTGGGCATGAGATAACCAACGAAGGTTGATATGGTATTAAACAAATAAACCAAATCAATCACTTTCGGCTTAATACTCTCGGGAAAGGTGTAAAGTCCCTCATCCACCCAGCTATGGGTTAAATAGTATCACAACTGTTCTTCTAGAAGAATGACTTTAGTATTACATACTCCATGAAGGTTGATATGCCATTAAACAAAGAAACAGACAAATGCGTAAAATGAATGAATAATGAAAATTAACTAAGTAAATAAACGAGTAAGAAAAAAGAAAGAAAAAGAAAAAGAAAGAAATGAAGAAAAAGGGCCAAAATAGAACAGCATTTCGAAGTGAAAGAAAAAAGGAAAAAGAATCGAATAAATGTTAAGAAAAAGTTATTTAAAAAAAAAAAAAAGAAAATAAGAAACTGAAAGAAGAAATTGTTTGAATAAGAAGAAAAAAAACAGAAAGAAAGGAGAAAAAACAAAAACAATAAACCCCCACCCACCTACCCAAAACAACAAACAACAACAACAACAACAAAAACAATAACATAAAAAAACTCAAAACAAAAGAAAGAATTCCAATGAAAAAAAAAACAAACAAAAAAAAATTTCAAAAAAGAAAGAGGAAAAAGTTTTTAGATCGAAAGTGAATGAAAGTGAGAAAGTGTCAATGGCGAACGAAAAGAGGCGAAAATCCGTTGGCCAAATGAGCGTGAGAAGAAGACGTTATTTGAGTTGAGTGCTCACTCAGACATGCGCATAGCATCGACTCAGATTACGTCAGAACCCTAAAAAGCGGGCGCGTGCACACATACGGACGTATACAGGCTAATCGTTCAAATACGTAACTATAATCCTATATACGCTAGCAGGTGCATAAATATAAGCATATTAACCCTGTGTAAACAGATTTTCACACAGTACACACATGTGTATTTCACGCCAACGTTTAAGTATACTTATCCGAGGGCCACCGTTTACACTATTTCTTCATAAATAATTTCTATTATCTAGTATTTTATTGAGTTATGAATTGTAAGTATAAGTAAGTAAAGTCATCAGGCTGGCCTAAAGACAACGATGGAGTCTATTCCCTTTCCACTAGCGCTAGACCAAGGAAATTGTTTTGGCGTCTGAGGCGAAGCGCCACAACTACCATTAACTCCTCACTTTACCGTACTGATCCCTATGCTACTCATACGCTGATTTGGCGATGGCCAGTATCGAACCCGGAATCTTGTGGATTCTAGTCGGACGCTCTATTGGCTGAGCTAGAATTGTACTAGTTCCTTTTAGAGAGTCAATTTCTTTAACATGATTTAACCCATTTGAGTCCTGAGCTTATATTTACAGCGTACGAAAATGTTTTAGGATTCGTATCAGTCCTGAAATTATTTCGAGGACAAAACTTACTGTATATACTCTTGTAATTAACGACGTTTATGGCCGATATCTTATTATAATGGAGATTGTGTGTTTTTCTGTCTGTAACCGAAACTATATTACTACTCAAGTCACAATTCCCTTTGTTATTTACATCACATTCTCCATGATTTTATTTATATTTAAACCTCAATTATTAATAAAATTGCTTCACCTTTTTATTAGTGTTGTCCATATCTACATACAAATACATGCAATTCTATTTATATATACAAAAAATAGCGGTTTACAGTGTGAATGGGAAGGCTAATTTGCATATTGATATTAAAAATTTGATTTTATTAAATATGTGCTTAGTATTATTGATTTCTAATTGTTTGGTTTTATTTTCATGAATATAAGCAAAAATCTCTTCAATGAATCTGAAATGAAATCCATTAACAAGAAAAGATATCTGTCATTTTATTCTTTATTTCCTAATTTAACTAAATAGTTAAATAAGTAAAATTCAGCAATGAAAGACGGGAGTGATGGAAGAGTAAGTTTCATTTCTATTTTTCTATTATACCCCCACTCTGTTACATATCTTTTTATCTGCCTTCTTATTAGACTTTCTAATTTAATACGATATTTCATTACATTAAAACTTAAATACTTGCAACCGGAGGGTGCATATATTTGCTAGTTTAACCTAAAATACAAATGGACGTTCATTACATGATATATATTTTCGAAACGTGCAAGCTTACCTTGATTCTAGGCCTTACCTTGTCGTAACTTAGATCTAAAGTGTCCCCACATAGCCTATATCTAAGCAATGTCTATTAGTTAAGATAATAAAGTTTTTACTTTATATATTTTACTATTTATAACACCTTTGTCTGTACAAATATTATAAATACAAGGGTGAGTCAAAAAGTAATACCATTTTGTTTATGGCAGGTATAATTACCAACACAGGAACATGTATCATACATCAAAATGAAGTTGATCCTCTGTGGATCACATACCTACCTCTCCACATAATCACCGTTTCTCTCAATAGCAATGTCCCATGTTCGAATGAGAGCATGTATCCCTGCCCCTAAAATTATGTTGACTGTTCTTTGAGGCACTTCTTCACTACAGATTTCACTTTCTCGTCACTGGAATAATGTCTGCTTTTCAAAACCTCTTTCATGGGACCGAAAAAATGACATTTTGAAGAAACTAAATCTGGTGAGTATGGAGAATTTGGTAAAGCTGTCCACCCGAATGAGGCAATTTTCTCCCTTGTCCTGATGCTTGTGTGTGATCGAGCATTATCATACAGAAGGAGGACATAGTCGTTTGGCAAGTTGGGTCTTACTCAACAGATTCTTGCTCTGAGTCTCGTTAGTGTCTCAATGAAGGCCTTAGTTTTATAAAAAAAAACTTCACAGACTAGCCCAAGTAATGGCCAAAGTTGAGTGTTGAATGTCTGGATTACACAACCACTAGGATTCTGTCCTAAAACATCACGGGTCACCAGCCAGGGCAACAAGTAGCCCCATTGTGAGGGACTCTAACCTCTCTACAGACCGACTGTCTGCCCCAGCCGATGGGGCAGGAATAAGACTAGTTGAGAATAATTATATTCACGTTTTCCTCGTAAGTACCCTAATTATTCCTGTATAACATGTACACAACTAAATTTAGGCTACAAAATTTTGAAAACAAAACAACATTCACTGAAGTGAATCAAAACTTTTGTATTATTTTAGTAACGTGAGGCTCCAGAATCTTTTGACGATGGTCTGTGAGATGCCGCGTACACCTGATACTCTCCGTGTGCTACCTGCCGGATTCACTTGTATGGCTTTGAGAATGGCCTCCAAATCAACAGTTTAGGCCTATTTGACCTTGTTTGATCATCGTGGCTCTTACAACCCGAACGACATTTCCTGAACCATCTGGTTACTCTACTGTGATTAAATGCATCTTCACCTTTCGCACACACACACACACACACACACAAAAGTTTTTAGTTGCTTCCGCGGTGTTATGACACAGTTGCAAATTCGTAAAGCATAAGTTCCCAAATAAGACTACGTTGCACATTCATATCAATGGCTTTCAAATTACACACGGAATGAAGCAATGCACAACATGCCAGCGCACCAACTAATTTGATACTACCAACCACAACAAGTACCTACCGTGGTTTGAACTGCATCGGTCACATTATATACGCACCGCAAACTCGAACTTACCTAAAAAAATTTGCCGCATCCTTGTATTTTGTATACAATACGCACTGACTGTTCAGAATTAGCAGCTAGATTTAATATTTTTTCAACTATTTTTATTCGGTTCGTATGAACTAAAAATAAAAAAAGAAATATACAGTATACTTATATTTTGAAAAAAACATTTACATATTATTTAGAGCAAACAGACAAACAGATTCCCCCCAAATTCAACAAGTTTGTGGCAAAAATCAGCTCATGCGAAAAAAACAAAACAAAACAAAAAAAAAATTATCCACATTCCAGCGGTTATTTCTCTGTAGGCATAAAACAAAAGTTTTTGTCACACACAAATTAGTTTATATCATAGATATAAATTGCATTCGGTAATACTGTCCTGAATATTGTGGTACACTTAGCAGATTAAAAGTTAATATTTAGGTTTTGTGTATACACACTCCTAAGATTGTGGCTTAAAATGTGGAGGAAAAGTGCGTGTTATACGTGAATAACAACGATAAATCTTTTTTTTAAATATCTTTTCATAAAATTGAATCATTTTATGGATAGAATCGACATCTTTTCCTTTCTTTCGTTTAATATAATGTCATTTACTAAGTTTTACATAGTCTGGCTCACGGGCTGCTAAACAGTATCTACTATTTATAGGAACACCCATCTCAGGACTGAACAGGCTCATCATGGCTTAACTTCGGTGATCTCAGCGTGACTTATATATAAATAATCTTATTAATATTACTACAAAGCAGGATGTTCGCAATGTCAGTTCTTAAATGGAGTGCTGCTGGCTTGATTTAAAAGTATTCCTTCTCCTAGACTGGTTGTCCAACCAAGGCTAAAAAGCCTAGTCTTCCATAATATTTACCCATAGCTCGCGGGGAGGGGGAAGAACAGATGGATTCCTGCCTTTCCCAAAGGTATTAGCGCGAAGTGAAACGCAAACAGCTTCGTCCAGGATTTGAACGCGGTTCGATGATTCCATTTCCTACAACGATAACCGTTACGCTAAACGCACCTCCTTGATATTGTTACTCCCACTTATTTCGCGTATATATAACTGATGCTAAAAATAACGCGTCAAAGTCAGTGATAATTTTTATACATTGTTATATAATGTTCTAATAGAAATAATAAAATACTCGTAATTTTGTTTAGAAGAAAACTCGATTTTATATATATATTTAAGGGTAGACATTTTGTTACATAAAATTGTATATCTCTCTCTCTCTCTTTTCTCTCTATCTCTTTCCCTCTCTCTCTATATATATATGTATATATAAACGCCACTCAACTAACGGTAGCGAATCTTTTTTCCACAGATTTTTCTAATTCAACGCATACAAAACATCCATCATCTTTTATCCACATAAATCCTTGTTTTCTTCTCATTTTCACAGTCCTGAAGAAGGTTTCCATTGTAAATCGAAATGTTCGAGCATCGACGATAAATTTCCATCCATCATAACATCCGGTGTTTGTTTCAAAATTTTCTCCACATATATGTATATCTATATATATATATGTATGTAATGGGAATAACTTACTGTTGGGTTGGTCTCAATATTTGGTTGGTATAAGTGTTACTTGGATAAGTCAGCGTTATAACAAATATAAAGTACTCAATACGTAAGTAGAGCGGATTTATGGTGAAACTCGAGAAGGTTATACTATGTATATCTATAAATAAATAAAATATATATATATATATATATATATATATATATATATATATATTTGATACAAAATCTTAAACACACACAAACACTCGCATGCTAATAGTTCGGCGTTTGATGAAAAATTGTTCGAGTTTCGATATCGATAGGAGGCAACCCGCTAAGTTTAGCCGCGTTGAAGAGACTTGATATGTCGAGACAGGACTGTATGTGGATGACTATATATATGTATGGATAATTCTTATGCAAATCCTAACACATACTCACAAACGCACATATATAATTATATGATACAAAACACACACACACACACACACACACACACATATATATATATATACATGTGTGTGTCAGGATTTGTCTAATACATATGTATATATCTATATCTATATCTATGTCTATATCTATCTATCTATCTATCTCTCTCTCTCTCTCTCTCTCTCTCTCTCTCTCTCTCTCACTATATATATATATATATATTACTTTTTTTAATACAAAACCTCGCACAAGCATACAAAAATATATAATTCCATGATAATTACACACACATACACATACTTTATCTTTCTTCCCCCTCTCTCTCACTCTATCACACTCACGCACACATAAATAACATTTTGATATAAATCTTACACACAATGATATATATATATAATTTTATGATACACAACCTCTTTCTCTCTCTCACTTTGATAAAAATACCTTACATATACACACATACACACTTTCGCTCATATGCACAAACACACACAAACAAACAACACACACACACACACACACACACACACACATATGTATATATAATGTTTCGATATAAATCCATTCACACAAGAACATATGTATAAAGAGAGAAGAGTATATGGATAAGGAAGAAGAAAAATGATTGGTTCTGTGATATTTCAACTTCATGAACTGCTCGAATATACAGTTCGACGTATAGAAAGATTGTTGATGTCAACTTTGATAGCGGAAGTAACTAATCCAAGAAAAGGCATATTTTCCTCTCCTCTCTAACATAAACGAGTTAAGAAAAAAAGAACTCGTTTTTTTGAGGAGGGAAAAATCAGTAACTCTAGCCGGTTCATAAAAAAATAAATTAGAGGTTAATAGAAAAACCGATAGCTAATGTTTTTCAAATATTATAAACAAATCTTATTTTTAGGGTACATTTTTAATACCTGTATACAAACAAAAAATGTATATCATTTAAGATTTACAGGGTGCTTCAGAAAAATTGGTATAATTTCATAATTAATAACTTTTCCAATTCTCAATTTCAAATTTTAACATCGGATAAAGAAAAAAAATCAGACATTTTCTTTTTTTTTTTTTTTTGGTTTGTTTTGGTTTGTTTTGTTTTACGGCATATCAACCTCAGTGGGTCATTTAATGCCGATAAAGTTTTGAAATAAATCAATTCTTAATGGATAATAACATTTTTTTATAAACACATTTTTCTATTTGACCCATAGATGGGACCCTAACAGGTACTACCACTCCGGCTCAGAGTGGACCAGGGAGCAATGGTGATGAATGGGGTGCTCCACATTCCCCAAACCTCCAAAACTGGAACCGCACCATCAGATAGAGTTTAACGTCATTCCCAGGACATGTAGACCCGCAGCCACCGCCTTCTAGCACCCATATGATAAAAAGGGCTTGGGGCTTGCCATAAGGGCATTTTCTTTTTAATAAATGCATTGGCTTAGCTGGGATGTTACTATGAAAGAAAAGCGCGTTGGATACGTGAGGCAGAAAGGAATGTCTATTTTTCTTTTGGGGTCTTTCTTTCGCCTCTACATATCCAAATTGCGCCTCTGCATAACTTATAATATTAGACAGCATCATAAGGCGCGTTTCAACTGTGCCCCTTAATGTAATTTTTGTTAATTCGCCAATGTTAGTGTCGAACTCCTGCCAAGTGTTTCTGTCAAGCAGCTCTTGGCCATTTGATTTTTCTAAATGTTTTGGTCAAAATTCCAAATTTTGGTCAAAATTCCAAATTTTAACATCTGAAAAAAAAACCCCTCAAAATTCTATGTTTAATGTTTAAATGCTTTTTTCTTTTCCAGTGAATTGCATTTCTATACTGTAATGTTTTATGTTTTTTTATATATTTCATATATATATAAAAAAACATAAAACATTACACATCCAAGTATTCTCCCCCCAGCTATGGGTAAATAGTAGAATAGACTGATCTCTTGGTTTAGCAACAAGTCTAGTAGAATTAAAGTAAACCATGGACAGTAGTGTTTTCCTGAAGATCCTCCCCGGTGAAACCTTGGTAGTTAACTTTGAATTTTACAAATTTTAAAAAAGAAATCTGCGATTAAGCGGCACCAGATAATCTGTATTCACATTTTTGCATTGCACCTTGGACGATTTGGAAGGTCTCATTTTTAACAAGAGGGTCTTGCAGGATGATAACGGACGGAAAATTTAGGAACAATCGTATTAATTTATAGAAGATAATCGAAAGTCCATATCTAACCCCTTGAGCTAAATAAGCAAGTCATATAAGGTTATCCAAATCTTTATCGAAGTAAAAACAAAATTTCGCCACACTTGAGGGCCTTTCGCATAACCAGTTGAGCGTATAATAATGTCCAACAAATACATAGAAAATATAAATTTCAACATCGAAATCGAATTAAAATTGACAATTTGATACATCTAAGCAGACAGTTCACGAATTAAATAAAACAATATTTA
Source organism: Doryteuthis pealeii (assembly GCA_023376005.1). NCBI lineage: Eukaryota > Metazoa > Mollusca > Cephalopoda > Myopsida > Loliginidae > Doryteuthis > Doryteuthis pealeii. Next base: position 135,775,249 of record CM042138.1, on the reverse strand, counting down.
TCAAAGTAAAAGCCGAACACAAAGAAAAAAGAATAAATAAAAAAGAAAGAAAAGAAAAACTGAATTGTGTGAAGGAAACTGGACGGAATGAAAACATTGAACGGTAAAGAAACAGGGCAAAAGGAAAAAGAATGGAATGAAGTTAAGTTTAAATTTAAGAAAGAAAGGAAGTAAGAAAGAAAAAGAAATTGAGAAAAAAACAAAGAAAGTATAATAAATGGAAGAAAGTGAGAAAAAATAATAAATAAATGGATGAGTTAATGAATGAAAAACATGTAAATGAGAATGAAAGAATGAATTAGTGAAAAAAAGAAAGAAAAGAAAAGAATGCAAGAAGAAAGAAGAAGAAGAAGAAGAAGAAGAAGAAGAAGAAGAAGAAGAAGGAAGAAGAAAGAGGAGGAGGAGGAGGTGGCGGAGGATGGAAGGCTAGAAAAAAGAAAAAAAAAGAAAGAAAAGAAAGAAAGAAAGAAAAGAAATAAAAGAAAGTGGAAAGGGAAAGAAATTATAACTGAATGGAAGAAAGTGATAAAAACGAAGAAATAAATGAGTTAATTAATACATAAAAGGGAGAAAGAAAGAAAGAAAATCAGAATAACGGAATGAATGAAAGAGAGAAAAGAACACAAGAAAGTGAAAATGAGAGAGAAAAAAGAAAGTAAGAAAAAAGAATAAAGGAAAGAAATAAATTGTGAATAAACGATTGAAAGAAAGAAATGAATAAATTGAGGATGAATGATTGAAAGAAAGAATGAAAAAGAAAGAAAGAAATTAAGAATGAAAAAATGACAGAAATAAAGGAAAAAAGAAATGTAATTTGCTAGAAAGAAAAAAGAAGTAAAGAAAGAATAAAAAAGAAAGAAAGAAAAAAGAAAGAAAGAAATTATTAATTAAAAAAAATGAATAAATTGAGGATGAATGATTGAAAGAAAGAATAAAAAAGAAAGAAGTAATTGAGAATGAAAGAAATACAGAAGGAAAGGAAGGAAGAAATATAGGTTTCTAGAAAGAAAAAAGAAAGAAAGAAAGAAAGAAAGAAAGAAAGAAAGAAAGAAAAAATAATAAAAAAGGAAGAAAGACAGAAATTGGGAATAATCGATTGAAAGAAAGAAAGAAAATTAAAGAAAGAAAGAAAGAAAGAAAGAAAGAAAGAATAAAAAAAGAAAGAAAGGAATTGTAAATAAATGATTGAAAGAAAGAAAGAAAAAAGAAAGAAAGAAAGAATAAGAAAAGAAAATAAAAATGAGAGAAAGAAAAAAGAAAGAAAGAAATTATTAATTAAAAAAATGAATAAATTGAGGATGAATGATTGAAAGAAAGATAGAAAGAAATTGAGAATGAAAGGAAGACAGAAGTAAAAGAAGAAAGAAATATAGGTTGCTAGAAGAAAAAAAGAAAAAGAAAGAAGAAAGAAAGAAAGAAAGAAAAAAAAGAAAAAAGAAAAAAAAAAAAAGAAAGACAGAAATTGGGAATAAACGATTGAAAAGAAAGAAAGAAAATTAAAGAGAGAAAGAAAAAAAGAAAAGAAAAAGAAAAACAAAAAAGAAAGAAAGAAAGAAAAAAAAAAGAAAAAAAAAGAAAGAAAGACATTGTGAATAAATGACTGAAAGAAAGAAAGAAAAAAGAAAGAAAGAAAGAAAGAATAAAAAAGAGGGAAGGAAAAAAAAGAAAGAAATTATTAATTAAAAAAATGAATAAATTGAGGATGAATGATTGAAAGAAAGATAGAAAGAAATTGAGAATGAAAGGAAGACAGAAGTAAAAGAAGAAAGAAATATATGTTGCTAGCAAGAAAAAAGAATGAAAGAAAGAAAGAAAGAAAGAAAGAAAGAAAGAAAAAAGAATAAAAAAGGAAGAAAGACAGAAATTGGGAATAAATGATTGAAAGAAAGAAAGAAAATTAAAGAAAGAAAGAAAAAATAAAGAAAGAAAAAAGAAGAAAGAAGAAAGAAAGAAATTGTGAAAGAAATTGTGAAAGAAAGAAAGAAAGAAAGAAAGAAAGAAAGAAAGAAAGAAAGAAAAAGAAAATGGTGCAGTTTTGTTAGGATTTTTTAACACATTGAATGACAGTAGAGAACCAGTCATTGTTTTTCCTTCAGGAAGTTTTTCGTCTATTGATTATAGTTTTAACACGACTAGACAGCTAACAGTTTTGAGAATATTTAAATTCTTAAGGCAGTCATTTTCCGCAAACAGAAGCACCTGTCTTTTACAGAATAGTTAAATTAGAACCTTGTGTTTTGGACGCTTTCTCCCTTGAGATTTAGTCCTTCCCGTTGAAAATGTTTAAAACAACAAAAATGGAAAAATCAAACAGAACAATGGTGAGAGTACAGGAAAGGAACTACCAGCAAAAATGAAAGAAAAGATATGAGTTAAGCATGAACGTAAGTGTAAAATATGTAAATTGAATTCTTTCACTTATATATTTGTAGATCTAAAAACTGTGAAATATTTTTTATGGAACTTTTCAAACAGAATAATGATGATACATAGCCGAACTTCGTTAAAAGTATATATATATATATTCTTTATCTCTCCTACAGGGTGTTTCAGAAAAAGAAATTGATATCATTTCTTTATCTAATAACGTGACCAATTCTCGTTCAAATTATCTCAAACTAGCAGCGGCTACCCGGCATCGCCTGTGTAGAGGAGGGATTTTTTAAAGTTATTCCCGCAGATCCATTATTACTGAATCAGAAGTTGAATCCTCACGGGATGCCCCATTTAAATCCCTATGTAAAAGATAGACCTTGCATTGATCCAGCTACTCTGAAAAGAAATGTTAATGTCTACTATCTAAAATATTAAAAGAAAAAAGAATCCATGTTGTTATCAGTTAAATTTTATTTTTTAATTATTTTTACGAATATAAATCAAATCTCTAGTATTTTTGCTCAAAAACCAAGCCCTGGTGATATCTAATGTGTATATATATTTACTTTGTCGTTAATTGTTTTATCTTCGAAGTTTCCTCCGGACATACACATACAGACAACTGCCCTTTATATATGTATAGATTTTAACACGTGTAAAGTAAGTGAAGTCGTCGGGGTGGCCTATAGATTGTATCAACCAGACAGCGAGGGAGTCTATCCCCTTTTCACTTGCGCTAGACCGAGGATATTGTTTTTGGCGTCCTAGGTGGAGCACCACAACTACCATCAGCCCCTCTCTTTACCACACAGAACCCTGTGCTAATCGTACGCTGAGTTAGTGAGGACCGGTATCGGACTCGGAACCTTGTGCTTCCTAACCAGACGCTTTACCGACTGAGCTAAACCGGCCCTCTAACATGTTTAATAGTATTAAACAAATAAAGTCAGTGGAGTTGCCTATTGTTGGTATCTGCTGAACAGCATGGGAGTTTATCTCCTTTTCGCTAGAGATAGACCAGCTCTTAGATGCTTTACGACACATATCATATTACCCAAGCTCACGCATTGAGTTGACGAAGACCAGTATACAACTTAAAATTCAATGTTTAATGTTTAAACGCCTTTTCTTTTACACCTGAAAATAGAATAAAATAACTGCAGGTTCAATCTTGGCCAAGGACAGCAGTAACATAGAACAATAATTAACACAGCTTAACCCCTGTACCCCAATTATTGTTAGCGGAATGAGAACATGATACCCCCGGGGATTGAATAAAGAGTTAGGTTCAACTTTCCGTGATGGCTGCCTATTACAACAAGAAGGTTCCCGAGTTTGAAAAGAAGGTTCCTGAGTCCGAGAAGGTTCCCGAGTCCGACAAGAAATGCCTGAAGAAGGTCGGAGAGCACATCGGGCGAAACGTTGTACAGGTAACAATGAAGATGAGGACAATAGTCCGAATAACGCAGATAATACTCAGAATAAAATAAGCATATAAGTTTGGGTTGTTTCTTCCCATGCTGTTAAAATTTAAGATAATTTGAACGGGAATTGGTCAACTTATGAAATGATATCAATTTTTCTGAAACAACCTTTATGTTCATCTCAAATGATATCAAAACTATATCGGGTTCCTGTATGGAATTGCATGGTGTAGCGGTTACCGTCGTAGGAAATGGACACGGCGAGACGAGTTCAAATCCTGGACGAGGCTGATTACATTTCACATAGAGCTAATATATTCAACTATTCTTCGTCCAGCTATAGCTAAATAGTAGATAAACTGAGATCTTTCAAACCAGTTAAACTCCACTTAAGAAACTGACCTTGTGTCGTATCCTGCTCACACAGAGAGTGTTGGCCATTGTGTATATCAGGTTCCTGCAATCTGAACGAAATTTCTTGAACTATCTGTGCCTCCACCTTTCGCACAAATGTTTTTTGGTTGCTTCCACGGAGCTATGGCCAAATTTAAACTAGTAGAGTATAAATTCCCGACTTAAACTAGATTGCACGTTCATTTGTGCGGCTTTTAGATAAAACACAGCATGAAGCAATGCATATGTAGAAACGACTCGGAATTCTATGTGTAATGTTTAAACGTCTTTTCTTTTCCAGTGAATGGCATTTCTATACTTGACAAGTAAAAAAAAAAAAAATAATAAGAAAACAACAAAAAATAAAGAAACATCTAATACAGAATTATGAGCTTTTCTACACTTCCTGTTAAGTTTGAGTTTATTTAAACGAGAATTGGTCAAGTTATAAAATTACGAAAGGGTATCAATAATTTTTAAACACCGTATTATTTGAATTATTATAAAATCATATTTTACGTAAGATTATATGAAATATACGACATAACATTGTTTATTTCAGGTGTAAAGACAAAATATAATATGTCTTGAAATGCGTGTTCAAATTCTATAACGTTTCATTGACAACACAAATACTACTACTACTACTACTACTACTACTACTAGTAGTAGTAGTAGAAGTAGTAGGGGTAGTAGTAATGACTGGATGGGAAAGGTGATCTGCTGTGTATTATGCAAGAAATTCAATTTTCACCACACAACTAAATGCTATATGCACAATCCTGAATCTGTCCTGGAGAATGAGACGCATAAAATTCCCTCCGACTTCGAGATACAGACGGATAACCTAATCCCGGCCAGGATACAAGACCTAGTATTGATTAACAAGAAGAAGACAACCCGTCATCTCGTGTATTTTCCGTTCTGGTCGACCACCGAATGAAATTCACTTTCACTCGGTGGTCAGTCAGGACGGAAAGCGAAAAGATAGACAAATACTTGAAACTTGACAGGGAACTGAGAAAACTGTGGAACATGAAGGTGAAGGTCGTGCCAATTGTAATTGGGGCCCTTGGAACGGTTTTGAAAAAATTGGGTGAATCGGAAATCAGAGAAAGAATCGAAACCATCCAAACTACAGCATTGTTAAGATCGAGTAGAATACTCCCAAGAGTCCTGGAGACCTGACGAGACTTGCTGTGATTAAGCCCCAGTGAACCACCGGCTACGGTAGGTATTAAAAACTCGATAATAATAATAATAATAATAATAATAATAATAATAATAATAATAATAATAATAATAATAATACTGTAAACCATATACTCTGAATAATAATGAGACTGTAAACCATATACTAAGCGAATGTAGCAAACTAGCACAACGAGAATACAAAACTAGACACGACTGGGTTGGGAAGGTGATCCACTGGGAATTATGCAAAAAATTATATTTTGACCATACAAAAAAATGGTATATGCATAAACCAGAATCTGTTCTTGCGAATGAAACGCATTAAATTCTCTGGGACTTCGAGATAAAGACGGATAACCTTATCCTAGCAAGGAGACCAGACCTAGTATTGATTTGCCAAATGGTGGACTTCACGGTTGCACCAGACCACAGAATGAAGATGAAGGAAAACGAAAATATGGGCCTTGCCAGAGAATGAAAAAGCTGTAGAGAATGAGGGTCAGAGTGATACCAATAGTAGTTGGTGCACTTGGAACGGTCCCAAAAAGCTTGGAAAAAAATGGAGGTTCAAGAAATCAAAGGAAGAATTGACACCATCCAGACTACTGCATTGCTGTAATAATAATAATTTTGAATCCAAAAGAATCTGGAAAAAAAGACTGGAAATCCCAGGAGGAATATAAATTTCTCCGAAACACTCTGCATTATTAGTATTATCTGCGTTATTCGGACTATTGTCCTCATCTTCATTGTTAACTGTACAACGTTTCAGCCTATATGTCCTCCAGCCTTCTTCGGGTATTTCTTGTTGGACTCGAAAAAAACAAAAAAAACAAAAAAAATGAGTTCCCGAGTTCGACACGAAATACCTGAAGAAGGCCGGAGGGCATATCGGCCGAAACGTTGTACAGCTAACAATGAAGATGAAGAAAATAGTCTGAATAACGCAGATAATACTAATCATCAAGCCTCATCTCAAATATTCTGAGAAATACTCTGTATTATATGAAAACAAAATATATTCCTTCCGTAGAAGATTGCAAAAACAACGTGACCTATTAAGAATATGTTAATTAGGTCAGTATGCTGAAATTGTACATTCTTTCAAATATCAGCGCCTTCCGCACAAGATAAGTTCAATAATGATAGGTATATAAATCATAGTCATATAAATCATATATCTTGTATATTGCTCCACTGACACAGATAGTGGTGACAGAATGTAGGTATTCTTCAGAACAGGTGTATATATATATATGTACTGAATATATGTGACACGTCATCTGACATTCAAATTCCACCTGTTTGCAGTACATCTAATTGTGTGAATTCTTGAAGTAACGGATTTTACCTTTTACCTTATTTAGTGGATATTATTATTATTATTATTATTATTATTATTATTATTATTATTATTATTATTATTATTATTATTTACTCCTTTTGAGTTTTCACATCAGCGTTAGCTGATGGTCTTTCACTGGAGTCTGAGTGACAGCATGTCTCCTCAGGTCTCCAGGACTCTTCTGAGTATTCTGGCAGATTGCAGCAGTGCAGTGTTCGGGATGGTATCAATCCTTCCTCTGATTTCCAGACTTTCCAAACCCTTTTCTAATCCTTTTGGGACCGTTCCAAGTGCACCAACTACAATTGGTATCACTTTGACTTTCATATTCCATAACTTTTTCAGTTCTCTGGCAAGGTCCAGATATTTGTCCATTTTTTCATTTATTATTATTATTATTATTATTATTATTATTATTACTCGCTTCCTTGCAAATAAATAAATAAAGGTAATTATACGAGTTCATAGCAAATAGAAAGAATACATATGTATTCATCTCAAATAATTCGGCTTAATATCTTTATCTTTGTTGTTTGTATATCAACCCAATGATCACCAGTCTTCTTCAGCAAGTTCTTCGATAACACTGAAATCTTGCCACCTCATTCGGTCCAAAATGAAATATCTAGTGTTAGCTATATAGTTTTTAGAGGTATTTGTAGTTGTTGTTGTTGATGTTGTTGTTGTTGTTGGTGGTGGTGGTTGTCGGGTGTTGGGTGTTGAGGCTTGTCTTAGCTAAAAGAGGGTGAATTTGAAAATGGTGCAAAGCTTTCTACCAGCGAGGCATACATATCCCTTCATATTTAATACATTTAGTCTTGCACATATGTGAATGTACTTACACCCATAAATAATAGATACAAGGAATAATAATAATAATAATAATGATAATAATAATAATAATAATATATATATATATATATATATATATATATATATATATATATATAGTAATAGATACATAAATGCAGGCTCGTATACCCATATAAACAGATTTCCTATGCATGTACACAAACATATGATACATTATTATAAGATTAGCTTGTGTAGAAGTGGTGATGTACTTACTCTGATTTTGTTCCAGACTATACCAAGCTAATATATATATATATATATATATATATATATATATATATATAATATATATGTATGTGTGTGTGTGTGTGTGTTGTGCGTGTATATATATATATATAACGAAAGATCGATCGATCGATAGATAGATCGATAGATAGATAGATAGATAGAGAGAGAGAGAGAGAGAGAGAGAGAGAGAGAGAGAAGGGAAAGAAAAAGACAGAGACAAAGGAGGAAGTGCTTCAGAAAAGTTAATACCGTTTTAATGTCTAATAATTTGACCAATTATCGTTCAAATAGATTGGCATCTTTAACCTTGGTTAGGCAACCAGTCTTGGAAAAGGAAAACGCTGAGTCTAAAGTTGTTAAACCCTGCTTAAGAAATTGAATTTGTGTCCCATCCTACTCACACAGACTGGTTGGTAAATTTATATATATATAAACGTTTTGGGAATTATTGTTTGTATTGAGGGATACACAAACCGATCAATATACGAAGAGACACAAAGTATCTATATATTGAAATCGGTTTCGACCGTTTGTGTTACAGCTCAGGTATTCCGGTCAAATTCTGAACCCAGTCCAATTATTTTTAACACCTAGTATTCAAGACACGAAACACTTTAAATGACTACTCTTCACGCAATATATTCCAAAGAAACTCTGTTAAGAAGATATTCCATCACGCATGCGCATAGTGTATCTATAGTGGCAGAGGAATTTGGCATTTCCTGCGTAGTGGAAGTGGGCAAGGCGATGGAAGAAATTGTGGAATGCCACGTTGTCAAATTATGAATTCAGGAGGCAATTTTAATTAAATTTATACAAAAAATATCTATCTATCTATCATAAAAAATCAAGCACTTCACAGTCTGAGGTTGTTAGTAAATAGAGAGGAAAATTGTCATATAGGTTCATAGTATTCATAACCCTTTATAATAATAATAAGAAGTTCCTGCAGTCAGACATATTTAAATACCATTGAATATATAAATTTGTTTGTTATTTATATATTCATTTCAATAACTTCAAGTTATGCAGAGTTACATAGATAAAAAGAAGAAGAAAAACCCAGCAAAGGGAGAGCAATAATGTGTTTCCAAGCATGTACAGACAGAAGAACGCACACAGACACATACCCATGTATCATAATCATGTCGGGCTAGCAGCACGGATATCATTGACTCTCTCTTGCGAACCGTCCCTGTCATTCACCCCTTCCTCTGCGACGCAGCCAAAATCTGAAAAGAGCTGATTGGTGTACCTTTTTGCTAGTCAGCTAATACTAGTGTGTCCACGTATGTGTGT
>CM042138.1:135746135-135761135 GCA_023376005.1 Doryteuthis pealeii | reverse complement strand
TTACGTGTTTGGGTCCCATCTATTGGTTAAATAGATCGGTTTAAAAATCATTCTAATTCAATAGGACTGCAAAAAATAAAAACAAAAATAAACAAACCTCTTAACCATATATATATATATATATATATATATATATATATATATATATATATATATAATATTATATATATATATATATATATATATATATAACAGTTACCCTGCTAAACATGAAAACAGTAGGTATTTACCCAACACATTCGGGAGAGTCCTCGTGGCGTAGTGGCTAACGTGCCGGACTGCGATTAGTAGTATGCAAGTTCGAACTCCAGTCGCGCTATTACGTTTACTTTCGGACTAATATCCTTGGGAAAGATATGAAACCCCTCACCTCCCAGTTCTGGGTTAAATAAATAGTACTCCAATTGTTCTCCTACGAGGACAGCTTTGGCATTGAATAACCCATGGAGGTTGATATTATATTAAACAAAAAACTATACCAAACCGAAAATGAATAAAGAGTTATTCATTAAATGTCTAAAATCGTTTATTTTATTGTTCATATTTTTCAGACTATTCTGGTGATCTTTATTGTTATATACACAACGTTTCGGCCAATGTGCCCTCCGGCCTTCTTCAAGAATTTATTGTCGAACGTTGTCTATATAACAGTAAAAATAAAAAAGATCTAAATAATACAAATTATCAAGTCTCCTCTCAAAAATTCAGACAAACCATTTTTCTTTTCTTTTTGTTAATAAGCGATTTTTAAAGGCAAATTATGTATATTAGTTTATCCCTTTGGGAAAAATCGCTACCCTTGTCAAATAATATCGTAGGATACTCGGAAACTCCTTTGGGGTTGTATGGGACACTCGATAAACAAGACCTTCGAAAATTCTTTATACATGGATGCACAAAAGGACGCACTGAATATATTTATGCGTGTATTCTTGCGTAATACACAAATACACATTTTTATGCGTATGTATGGGTTTTCGCAATATTTATGTGCGTTCATTTGTGAAAAATAAAAATAAAAAAGATAAGAAATACGTTGATTCTTAACTCAGTTCTTTATGTGTTAATGAATATTGTTGCTAATATGTGAGTGCTTGTGCTATAGACGCATATATGTATGTACGTACGTGCTTTGGTGTGTTTTGAGTGTGTGTGTGTATGTATGTATGTATATGTGTGTGTTTATGTGCGTGTGTGTCTTTTAAATCCTTGTGTCATTCACCTGCACGACTCGCAATTGACTCCAGCGCAATTGGGTCAGCCGCAGGAATTGTTTGAGCGTCAGTCGTTGCGCGTAAATGACGGAGACGGGGCTGGGGAGATGATGATGTACCTGCATGCGACGACTGGACCCGTTTTCCCGCTCGAAGAATGGCACCCATCTCAGCTTGTCATGCGCAGATGACTGAGTGACAGTTTCGTGAACCAACGCAGCTGCCGACTTTGAAAAACAATGGGCGACCACGAGTATCGCTTCAATGCCAGAGCTGCGCCCGACTATGACTGATTTTTCTTGCTGCTTCTTCGACAAAAAAGGGAAAGCTTTGTAAAAATGAGGTCTTCATGTACACACGACATTTTGCAAGGCACACAAATATATAAACGCGTAAATGTGTGTGCATGTGCGCGTGTGTGTGTGTGTGTGTGCGTGCGTGTATGTGTATGTGTGTCTGTAAAGTGTGTGTATTTAGTTTCCAGTGTCCTCTTTTTTAGCTTAAGATTGGATACACATTCAGAAACATTTTTCTAAAATCAAAAAGACGCTGAAATCTTTATGTAGATACCTTACATATTTATATATAAGTTATTAAAGTCATACCTAATTTGTTAATTAATTAATTATAATTAAATGAATTAGGTGTGCATATCGGTTTAAATGTAAAGCGTAAACAAATCGAGAAAAGTCGATCTCTGTATGTACATTTCAGCCCATTAGGCTTCATTAGCAGGCTATAGACAGGGCAGTGCTTTGTGCGTGATTCGAACCCTACCTGTCAGGCTGACAGGCGGACATTCTAACCACTACACTAGCTGGCTTCCCCAGAATCTCTCGTTTATTTTAAACTGATATGTATATCGCACTTTTTGGATGACTTATGGCACGATGTGTTTGAAATGGCGAAGGCCGACAATTTTTAGGGAGATCTCCCCCAGAATATAAGTTATATATATATAAGATGTTTTGGATGTTTGTTTATTTTTAGAAGCATTGTCGATAATATTTATATATTTTTTTTTGCTTGAAGGCAAATACAATGCGAATATCGCATAAATTCGATAATTATAGAAGATAATAATAATGACAAGTGAATCCCGCAAAGAATCACTCGGTGTGTAGAATATCGTACAGACTGTTTCAACTTTATTAAGTCTCATCAGCGATATATACTAACGACTCCCCTCCGACAGGAATCGAAACCGTGACCTCTAGCAGGATAGTTAAACACTATACTGTTTCAGCCATGATACAGCACCGAGAAACATGCTGTATCATGGCTGAAACAGTATAGTGGTTAACTATCCTGCTAGAGGTCACGGTTTCGATTCCTGTCGGAGGGGAGTCGTTAGTATATATCGCTGATGAGACTTAATAAAGTTGAAACAGTCTGTACGATATTCTACACACCGAGTGATTCTTTGCGGGATTCACTTGTCATTATTATTATCTTCTATAATTATCGAATTTATGCGATATTCGCATTGTAGTTGCCTTCAAGCAAAAAAAATTATATATATATATATATATATATATATATGATTTTATATATATATATATATATATATATATATATATATATATATATACAATATGAAACAGTTATGAAACTGTATACGTGTATTACATAAGAATAATCTATATATTAATACTCGTATTCCTAAAACGTACGGCTGTTAACGTCTTTCAACACCCTCAGGTTAAAAATGAGTTCCTCAAAATCGACGAAGAGGAAATGAATAAAATGTAAATCCCGATTATCTGTTGTTGCTTATCCGCCGAATTCTTATTATGTGTGTCGTTACCTCATCTAAATAATGGACCACTCCGTTTTTTCTTAATAAAGAAAGGAAAGAAAAAGGACATGCTACACAGAATAATATAAAAAGAACAAAAGAAAGAAAGATAGAGAGATGGAGTGAGCGCGCGGAAGCGCTAACGCTAATATCTTTCAACCAACCGCAATAAAAGATAAAAAGAAAGAAAGAAAAAATAATAAGAGTTAAAAAAAAAGATTATTATACTTGTTACATATTGAACGACTGTAATAGCTCTACCAAAGCTAAAGAGCGCCATCTATTATCATTATTATAAACTGTATTTTTTATTATTGCTATCACTGGTATTTCATTATTATTAAAATTGGAGTTAATTTACTGGTGTATTCGAATTTAATTTACTTATAATTAAACTATTTATCTATTGCTTTTAGCTTGTGAGCTCAATGATGGATTATTATTATTATTATTATTATTATTATTATTATTATTATTATTATTATTTCACTCCATTCGCATTTTTTACACCTACAGTAGCCGGTGGTTCACTGGAGACCGAGTGACAGCAAGTCTCCTCAGGTCTCCAGGACTCTTCTGAGTATTCCAGCTGCTCAATAATTCTGTAATTTGGATGGTCTCGATCCTTCCTCTGATTTCCAATTCATCCAGGCTCTTTTCCAGTCCCCTGGGGATTGTTCCAAGGGTACCGCTTACAATTGGTACGACCTTCATCCTCATGTTCCACTGTTTTCTCAGTTCTCTGGCAAGGTCCAAGTATTTGTCGATCCCTTCGCTCTCTGTCATTTTCCCTCTGTGATCGGCTGGGACGGCAGAATCCATGAGAAGACAAGTCTCCCTCGTCTTGTCATATTATTATTATTATTATTATTATTATTATTATTATTATTAAAAAATACTCCTTGCGAGCTCTTTTTACACCAGTCTTAAGTGATGGTTTTCCACTGAAGTCTGAGTGACAACAGGTCTTCCCGGGTCTCCAGGACTCTTAATTCGCTTTCTAGATGATTTTTAATAGTGCTGACTGGATGGTCTCGATTCTTCTGTTGATTTCCAATTCCTCCAGTGTTTTTTCAAAGCCTTTGGAAAGCATTCCAAGGGTACTACCTACAATTGGTATTAGCGTCACCTTTATGTTTCACGGTTTTACTTTTTCTTTTTAGATCTCTAGCAAGGTCCAAGTATTTATCATTTTGGTTTCTTTCATTCACACTCTGTGGTCCGCCGGAGCGACAAAATCTCAAAAGAATGTTATGGTTCTCCTTTTCTAGCAAAGAGAAAGAGAGAGAGAGAGAGAGAGAGAGAGGAGAGAGAGAGAGAGGGGGGGGAAGACGTGTGTGTGTGTGAGAGAGAGAAAGAGAGAGAGAGAGAGAGAAAGAGGGAGTTAGAGAGAGAGTGAGAGAGACTGAGGGTAGAGATTATTTATTTATGGATAATAATAAACACACAGAGAGAGAGAGAGAGAGAGAGAGAGAGAGAGAGAGAGAGAGAGAGAGAGAGAGAGAGAGAGAGGAAGCGATTGATATCAGAAAAATGGAAAAAATTCAAAAAGCAAAGAGAGAGACAGAGAGAGGGAGAGAGAGAGAGAGAAAGAGAAATGGAGAGAGAGATAGAGAGAGGGGGGATAGATCTTGTCTGTGTGTTAGAGAGAGAGAGAGAGAGAGAGAGAGAGAGAGAGAGAGAGAGAGAGAGAGACTCGGAGAGAGACTCGGAGAGACTGAGAGTAGAGATTAATTATTTATGGATAATAATAAAACAGCGAGAGAAAGAGAGAGAGGGGGAGAGACCTTGTGTGTGTGTGTGTGTGTGGTGTGTGTGAGAGAGAGAGAGAGAGAGAGAGAGAGAGAGAGAGAGAGAGAGAGAGAGAGAGAGTGGAGATTATTTATTTGTGGATAATAATAAAACACCGAGATAGATAGATAGATAGATAGATAGAGAGAGAGAGAAAGAAAGAAAAAGAGAAAGAGAGAGAGAAAAAGAAAGAAAAGTGAGAGAGAGAGAGAGAGAGAGAGAGAGAGAGAGAGAGAGAGAGAGAGGAAGAAAGAATGTGAGAGAAAGAGGACCATATAGTTATTTTATAAGCTTAGTCTTTTACTATAACCGTCTGCAATGCAAATCAACTGTTAATTCAGTTAGTAAAACTAATATATTATTCTTTGATACAGTCAGTATGTCTAATTCAAAAACCAGATAACTCATCTATATCGTCTGTTTATGAAACACACACGCTTCCATGTTTACATCCGTGAAACAATGTTTTCTAATATAAAATCCATAGCGATGAATAATTTATAATTTATGTCATTTATATTCTTTCTAATACCAACGAATATCAACGCACTTTTCATTATGTGAATATTTTCTTTGAAATCCAATCACAATTCCATCTTGTTGGTTTGAATTTGATAAAAAAAATATGAAAAATAAATAGAAAAAAAAAAAAAGAAACTGCTAGAAACACGGAAATCTTCTGCTTGAAAACATTTCAGTTCGAGTTTCCTGAAACGACAGTGAAAGAGTTCACTCGCCTTTCTTAAATAAACAGATCGGAAACGGATGGTTATAATTGCTTCAGCATTAAAACGGAAGGTGTATTTTAAAGATATTAAAATGATGAGGGATACATTTCATTGGCGTATCTGTTTCACAACCAGCACTGTAATTAAGCATCTTGTTTTTAGCACGTAATTAATAATACATACATTAAAAAAATAAGCAACTTTTGGTGGTTTGGTTTCAAGTTGAATCAAGACATGAATGGAGGCTTTAAAACCAATTGGAAACTTATTGACGCTGAAATCTATAAGACTGGAGACATCTCTCAACACTTCCATTATAAATTTATAATTTTCACTCACTCATTTTCTCTCTCATCCCCTCTCTCTTTGTCTCACCCCTCCCTCTCTATCTATCTATAGTTCTATCTTCATCTGCTCAAATCTATGTATGTATGTATATATCTATTTGAATTTTACTGTTCAAATCTATCTATTTATCTATCTATCTATCTATCTATCTTCGTCTATTCCTATGTATCTATCTGTCTAATTATTCATATTCATTTATTTGTCTAATTATCCATCCATCTATCTATGTATATATCTATCTATCTATTTGAATTCATCAATTCAAATCTATCTATCTATCTATCTATCTATCTTTCTTTCTTCTTCTATTCATATGTAGCTATCTATTTAATTATAATTATATATATATATATAAACGCAACGCTCTTCTAAGGAATGGAGCAGTTTGTGACGGCCTTTACACGCAAAGCGATGTGTGTATTAAAACAGTTAAAATCCCCTTCCCATTCTGTCAGTGAAGACAGCCTAATGGTTACGGTGCCGGACTGACACCCAACCGATCAGATTTCAATTCCGGCTGTAGGTAGCTTACAAAATGTCTAGCCACACTGAGGAGACTTGATAAGTCGAAACACGTGTCTGTGGATGACCCTATATATATATCAAGTTAAGCAGCGAATAGCCAGTTCAATACTTAACTGAGTGAATACTTTTTAATAGATGATAATAAACAAAGGAAAATGTATTTTTAAATAACTGGGTGTTTATATTTGCTTATAGACCCCCTATCGACGGTCATTAAACTCGAGGCTTATCATGATTGTAAATAAATAAACGAGAGATATTATTTTGTAATCAGTATTTAATAATTTAATCTCCATTTAGAAATTACTAGAAGTGAATACCCGGCGTCACCTGGGTAGAGGGAGATTTTTTAAAAGTTAGTCTCGCAGATCCCTTATTACTTATCACAAGTTAGATCCTCACTGGATGCTCGATAAAAAAAACCCTCCTAAATATATAACAATATAGTAAGAAATTTTAATACAATAATTTACAATTAAAAAACAAAACATGAGGCGATTAATTCAATCAATCAACATCATATTTCAATTACCTTCTGTTACTGTACAAATTCTAATTTTCGAATATCTTCTCAAATATAAATAAAATCTTCATTATTTTTGCTCAAAAACCAAGCCCTGGTGATAGTGAATGTATATATTTACTTAGTCGTTAATTGTTTCATTTTCGAAGTTTCCTCCGGACATACACATATAAACAACTGTCCTTTATATATATATATATATATATATATATATATATATATATATATATATATATATATAGATAGATAGATAGATAGATAGATAGATAGATAGATAACGATCAGAGTGAGTGAAGACCTCCCAGACTGTCATGAAGCTATAGATTGGGTTGGAAATTGCCTTCTCCAACAAAAGCATCTTATCTGAACTCGGATAGCCAAGTACCTTTTCTACGATAATAACCATTACGATGCGACTGCCTCCATATGAGTTAAAGTAATCAACATAGAAACATCGTATCTTTATCATTATGGATTGAATGGATCCTAGTTTTAATGTGAATTAGCAAAATTATAATAACTTGTGGGACCCTTGGAATTTCCACGATACAAAACAAAAATCAAGAGGAGCTATTTAAGTCAGAAACTATGATTTGCAATTCCATTACATATAAATCCTGCTGTTGTCTTTGCAATAAATAATACAAAAATAAAGTGACAAAAATACGACTCAGAAAAAACGTTGGGCTGGAAATTCACCTGACGATGGCTCGCTAAAACATAGCGTAAATTAGGGCAGGAAACCTGGAAGACATAAGATCAAAATTACCAAAATATCTTCCGCAATTCCCAATTTCAATATTACATATAAAACAAACATATAACTTTTTTTTTCAATTCATTTGAATTTTAAGTTCGGCATTTAAGTGACGCAACACCATTTGGAATGATTCACTTTTAAAATTGGGCGGCATAAAATGGGATAAATAAGAAATCTGCGATTAAGCGACATTATATAATCTGTATTCACATTTTGCACTGCATTTAGGGCGATTTAGACGATCTCATTTTTAACCACAGAGTGTTGCAGGATGATAACGGACCAAGATTTAGGAACTACCGTATGAATATATCTATATATAGATGACAGAATATTATGCTGGTTTGACTGGTTTCTTGGTTTAATGGCATATCAACCTTCATGGGTTATCTAATGCCAAAGTCTTCCTTCCAGTGAGAAGAATATGACAAAAGGTCAATTCTCAAGCAAATTTAGCAGGTTTTAATACAGAGATTTCATTCTCCTACACTCGTTGCCATACAAAGTTTAAAGAGCGGTCGGCTCTACTATTTATCCATAGTTGGAGGGAGAATATTTGGATGCATAACTTTCCCAAGAGTATTAGTGGTATGTGAAATTCAAGAGCTATCATTATAGAAAAATAATGGTGATGCTATTTAACCCGTAGCTAGTGGGATAGGGAGTGCATACCTTTCCCAAGGGTATAGTCAGAAAATGAACGTAATAACGCGATTGGAGTTCAAACCCGCTTACTACGATGTCGCAGTCTAGTACGTTTGTCACAACACCACGGGGACTAACCATAATAAAAGTTTGCTCATATCTATCTATTTATCAATTTCAGCCTATACATGTCTGTCTATCTATCTATCTATCTATATATCCATTCACACACACACACACACACACACACACACACACACACACACATATATATATATATATATATATAATATATATATATATATATACTAGCAAATATATGCACCCTCCGGGTGCAAGTATTTAAGTATGTAATAAAATATTAGATTTAATTAGAAATACTAATGAAATTAAATGACAATGCAGATTTAAAAAGTTGAAACAGAGGGGGGTATTATCGAAAAATAGAACAGCTGAAACCTACTCTTCCACCCCTTCCGTCTTTCATTACTAAATTTTCCTAATTTAACTATTTAGCTAAAATAGAAAGTAAAGAACAAAAGTACAGTTATTTCTTCTTGTTGATATATTTCGTTTAAGATTTATCCCCGAGATTTTTAGTCATATTCATTAAGATAAAACCAAACAATTAGAAATCAATAATACTAAGCACATATTTAATAAAATCAAATTTTTGATGCCAATATGCAAATTAGCCTTCCCGTTAACACTGTAAACCACTATTTTGTTGTATATATAAATACAATTGCATGGTATTACTCAATAGATAAGGCCAACAGTATTAACGTAAAACAATTTTATTAGTAATTGAGATTTAGATAAAAATAAAGTCATGGGGAATGTAACGTAAATAACTAAGGGAATTGTGACTTGAGTAGTAATATAGTTTCGGTTACAGACAGAAAAACACACATCTCCATTATAATAAGATATATATATATATATATTATATATATATATATATATATATATATATATATATATCTGTCTGTTCATATCAATCTATATTTCTATCTCTATCTATGTATCTATCTATCAATTTCAGTCTGTCCATATCTATCTATCTATCTATCTATCTATCAATTTCAGTCTGCCCATATCTATCTATCTGCTGGTACAATTTAGTGTAAGAATGATATTGATGTTGCAACGTAGTAATTTGTTCTTCGCGAATATGGCCATTATTATGAAAGATATGGTGTATCGGTAATAATATTTTTTGTTTGTTGCTGTGGTTATAAAGATTATCTTGATGTTATTGTTGATGATTATGATGATAATGATAACAATAAGAAAGAGGAACGTGAAAGGTCGATGCATCATTTCTTATGTAGTCATGCAAAACTCATGTTACGAAATTATTTCTTTCTTTTTTTTTATTTCTTTTTTTTATATATAGAATGCGTGCAATGGAATTGCTGTTCACTTCCGTGTATTGTTTTCGAGATCGTTGAGAGATTGCAAGACTTGATAGTTGTGAGAATATCTATCCTTTTCTCTCTTGTTCATATAGCTAGTTCACGTAATTTCACTTATATATACTAGTACAAAATAAAAAACACCCTCCGGGCGATGTAAAATAGATTTTTGAAAAAACATATTGCCTGAGGGGTGGGAGTAAAAATTCAATGTCAGCGAGTTTGTACCCTAAGTAAGTAAAATTGTTCAAATTCATTAAAGGATTAAAAAATAAAACAATTTGAAATGTTAGCTTTAAATATGTATTAAAATAAAACAAACTATATATAGATATATAATACCAGTCATTTATATTCTCTTCCACCATCAGCTCTCTTAGCGCCATCACCACAATCACTGGCACTATCATCATCCTCATCACCAGCATTATTCTCCCCTTTCTTCTTCTTCTTCTTCTTCTTCTTCTTCTTCTTCTTCTTCTTCTTCTTCTTCTTCTTCTTCTTCTTATTATTATTATTATTAGTAGTAGTAGTAGTAGAAGTACAAAATAAAAAACACCCTCCGGGCGATGTAAAAATAGATTTTTGAAACATATTGCCTGAGGGGTGGGAGTAAAAAAATTCAATGTCAGCGAGTTTGTACCCTAAGTAATTAAAATCATCAAATTCATTAAAGGATTAAAAAATAAAACAATTTGAAATGTAAACTTTAAATATGTATTAAAATAAAACAAACTATATATAGATATATAATACTAGTCATGTATTTATTAAAACTTGTTTTAAAAAACAATGAGGACTGTCTAATGTTGCATGCTCAAATTTTGGGTGTGTTTATTCTATGTTGTGACGATTTATGACGGATATAGTGACATAAGCAGTGACGGAAGCGAATCTCCATTATTAATATATATATATATATATATATATATATATATATATATATATATATATATATTAATAATGGAGATTTTTCTGGCCAACTTTTATTATTTGGGTGGAATTCGTGGATTAGTCCACCAAAGTTCAGGTCCCGAGTACTTTCGGCAATTCGAAGTGTCATCATCAGGTGTGATGTGTTCCAGTTTTTAAAATTATATTAATGGATATGGAGGCTGGAAGGAGAAGAATTGATGGGAAAGGTGTTATAGGCATTTTTAAATGTGTGTACTGCATTGGAAATTAATTTTGTTTAAGGATGGTTTGTATTATTTTATGTATAAAGCTTCTAGTATTTATCATTTATTGAGGGGACGCCTCATGCACTGGGCAATAAATCCAGCCCTGCCCCTTTAAATCAAGGGGGCAGGTGTTGCCTTGGGGATGGCCCCCTGGAATAAACGATATTAACATAAGGTCCAAGGGCCGAAGCACACTGGACCCCCGGTCGAAACCGGAAGTTCGATATTTTGGACATATCTACTCCGAAAAGAGTTCGTATGTCGTAAAAGAAAACAACCAGACTTCCGGAAATTAAACTAGGGTCACCGAGTCTATTTTCTTGGCCGATGACCATTACACCACGCGCTTCCATCTTCGTGGGTTATTTAATGCCACCCTTCCTTGTAGAAGAACAGTAGTGGTACTATTTAACACAGAGCTGGGGATGAGGGAGTTCGTACCTTTCCTAAGTGTATTAGCTCGAACGTGAACGTAATTGTATGATTGAATTTCGAACTCGCTTTACTACGAGGTCGTATTCCGGTATGTTAGCTCTTACGCCAAGGTGACTCTCCGTTTCTGAACTTTAAGACTACGCTGATCACTGTATTGTAACCGTGATTTTAATCACACTGAACATCAATTAGTTAATGATAAAGTTGACATTGATACTAAGTGCCAATATTTATTATAGTATCTGTTTATGTGACTGATCGTTGAGACTATTATAAAGATGACAGTGAGCTTGTTAAATGGGTGCTAATCTTATTGATTAAAGGAATATCGTCGATACAAAATGGCTACTTTATGACGCTGTTACAAAGTGGGTTAAATTGTCCGCTTCGACGACATTTGGATTAAACATGGCAAATTTGTGAAAAAATATGATAAACCATGCAATGGTCACGTGTTTATGGACCAAATTTCCATCAGGAATCCAAATACGACCTTTAAATAGTCCGATGTTGGAAATAATTGAATTTTTATTAGACACACGGCTAAAGATACAAGAAAAAAATTACATACAGCACAAAGTAAATATGAAACAAATCTCACTCACTTTCAGCTTTTAACGTAATATAAATCAAAACCCAGGGATAAGAGGCTTTTTCTTCATAAGTAACGATTATTTTAAAATTTTTTGTGACTAATGTGCAGGACTACGATATCGTAATAAGCGAGTTCGAACTCGAGTCTCGCTATTATTTTCACTTTTCGGACAAATACCCTTGGGGAATACAAGATCTTTCTTATACCCCTATGGGTTAAATTGTGACAATACTAATCTTCTACAATGATAGATTTGACATAAAATAATCCAGTTTGATATTACATTAAATTTATATATATACTATATATACATATATATAAGTGCGTGTATGTTTGTGCGTTTGTTGTGTGTGTGTGTGTGTGTGTGTGTGTGTGTGTGTGTGTGTGTGTGTGTATGTGTTATGCGTGTGTTTATTTCTGCAATAAAAGAACAAGAAGAATAAAGTCAGTTTATGTAATATAGTTTTGCACCATTTTTCAACTGCTTGTGTAGTACTTTCTATTTGAGAAATGAAATAAGTCACAATTTGACGTAATTGTTTGAGAGTTCGTTCAGGGTCATTTAGAATCAATAAAGAAAATCTATACGCATACACGCAGATAAACATATATTCACACAAATACACATACAGAGAGAGAGAGAGAGAGAGAGAGAGAGAGAGAGAGAGAGAGAGAGAGAGAGAAGCGCACGCATTCACACTCACACACAGAAGTAAGGATACTGTATCACAATATTTTCATAATAAATTTTCTATTTCTCTGAATGTTTGAGATGAGGCTTGATGATTAGTATTATCTGCGTTATCCGGACTATTGTCCTCGTCTTCATTGTTATTTGTACAATGTTTCAGCCGAAAAAGACCGGAGGACACATCGGTCGAAACGTTGTACAGATAACAATGAAGATGAGGAAAATAGTCCGAATAACGCAGATAATACTAAATTTTCTATTATTTAATAAAATCATTTTATCGAAAAAAAAAAAAAAAGAAGAAAAAAATAAAATAAATAATTTATTATTTATATTGGAACATTGGGCAATCAGAATGTATATGATAATTTATTACCATTATAATAGCAGAGAAATTATGTAACAAAAAATATTCATATTTACCAACCACTTTAAAGGTCAATTTCTTCAGCGAAGTTTAACAGGTTTGAATTCAGAATTTTCCTTCTTCTAGACTGGTTACCTATCCAATGTTAAAGAGCCAAGTAAGCCTTAGTATTTACCCATCGTTGGATTATTTGGATGCATACCTTTCCCATTTGTATTAGCACTATGTGAAATGCAAACAGCCTCCTCCAGGATTTAATCTTTGGTTGACGAGCCAATTTCCTATGACTCTAAACATTATACCACGCACTTTCATTATGATGTACTCTCCCGTCGATTTCGACGTATGAGTGTTCATACAATGAACATCCACACAGTGATTTGTTTATAGCGGTGAAGGCTTGTGTTGGACCATCCACACTTTTTGGCACAGTCAACAGGAAAAAATTGGTGCATCAAGGGTTGCCACAAACCCAATCAACGACCGATCTCAGGAATTTTTAATTCAGAGTTATCCCTCTCCTAGACTGGTTACCTACCCAAGGTTGAAGAGCACAATCTGCCTTACTATTTAACCCATCGCTAGAGGGAGAATATATGCCAAGAGGAATTGAACTCAAATCGACGAGTCCATTTACCACAACTCTAAACATTAGCCCACGCGCCTCCACCTTATACGTCTATTGACATATATCAATTATACGCCTATTGATATATATTCATATATAGCAGTTCCAAAATAAGTACTCTCTCGTTGGAGTGTGTGCGCGCGAGTGTGCGCGCGTGTGTGTAATTAAAATAAAATGCCGCCCGTAGGGTGTTTTTTCAGCTAACCGTTTTAATGGCAATAATAAGTATGTTTTCTTTGTTTGTCAAAAGGATGGCGGCAACTTAGTGTGGAAAAGGCAAAGAAAGAGAAGTAGAAAGAAAAAACGAACTTTTGTGCGACACGCATGAATATTCTTTATCTTTTTCTATTAACTTGTTTAGATGTTTATTTATTCAAAGCCTGCCTATATTTAGAGCCGATGCACGTGCTCGGCACATGTCGTGTTCAACGGAACTGAATACCGGATCTGATCTTCAGCGTCCGGGATGCTCATGTGCAAACGGGAACAGTTTCCGGCCGGAATATGTGGCGTCGTTGAGTAGTTGAGAGATTCACAGATATTTAAACAAACCAATGATTTTGCGCGTTTTACAGGTATGAAAGAAGAAGAAAAAAAAGTTCTAAAATTAACGGGGAAAAATACATCATTTTTCAGATTCAAAGATCCACACACACACACACACACACAACACTCATACTTGAATGTATGCTCGCCCACACACGCACACGCGCACTCACTACGAGCTAATACCCTGTTCCTCCAGCTATGGGTATAATAAAATAGTAGGGCAGACAGAGTTCTTCAGCCTTGGTTAGTCAACCATTCTAAATGTAAAACTGTGAATGCAAACCAGCTTTTTTCTGCAGAAAAAAATCACCTTGTGTCACATTCCGTCCATGGTGGTGGGATTGGACACACACACACCACACATATATATATATATATAATATATATATATATATATATATATAAATTATATATATATATTATATATATATATATATATATATATATATATATAAGTTAGGGTAGCGTGAACAGGGAGTCAACGGCTCTTGGTTACTGACAGTTTCTCGCAAATGTGATTAAAAAGTTTCGTTTGAATAATCGCATAGACGAGAAACTGTTAGAAACCACGCGCCGTTGTCTCCATGTCCACGCTACTCTTAGATATAAATGCTCCATCCTTGATATTGAGCACAGTTTAGCACCCATATTCTCTCTTCTCTCTCTCTCTCTATATATATATATATATATATATATATATATTAGTTTATGTATATATTGGTAATATAGAATGCTATATTCATAATTAAAGAGTATCTAATATTATTGATAAAGCATGTATATAACTTAGGGTAGTTAGCGGCG
>CM042138.1:135736135-135741135 GCA_023376005.1 Doryteuthis pealeii | reverse complement strand
TAAGCGGAGTTCAACAGGTTTTGAATTCAGAGTTTTCCTTCTCCTAGACCGGTTGCATAACCAAGATTAAAGAGCCCAGTCTTCCCTACTATTTATCCATAGCTGGAGGGAGAGTAAGATTCGTACTTTTCCTGGGGGTATTAGAGCTAAATGAAATGCAATTACAACATCCAGGATTTGAACTCGGGGCGACGAGTCCATTTTCCATGACTTTAACCATTACACCACGCACTTCCATTATAAGATGCGTTTTTGCCATGGGTGACGCTTTGTTTTGTTGTTTCTTATATGTTTTATTGTTCAGGAGTTGTTTATTACTATATCTATAGCTAAGAGAGTTAGGGTAGCGTAGACACAGTGTCATCGGTGCTTGTTGATTGTCAGTTTCTCGCCTATGTGGTTATCGAACAATGATATAGAATTTCTCTGTAAGATCTTTGATTTATTTGCCTAACCCATCCGGAGGAGCAGGATGAAACACGAATTCTAATCGGAGTTTAACAAGTTTGAATTAAATTTCTTTCTTTTAAACCAGTTACCATAACGTGTTACCGTATCCATCTCCTACGACGATAACGCTTACAACCTGGCACCTCCTTAAACCACGGTACCACCCGTATAAGATCTTTTAGAAACAAAAACGGCATTGTCGGATGATAAAATAGGAATATCATGTGGACTTATTAGTGAAATTGCAGAATCATTCGATGAAATATTACGAAAAGGACATTTCTTTACATGAATTTTTGCAGCCGACATTCCACTATTTTTTTCTATTAGTAACCTTGACAAGAAACCCCTGAATTCAAACCTATGAAACCCTCTTAAATGTTGACCCTGTGTCGCACCTAATCCATAATATTCTTTGGAAGGGTATAAACCCACTCATTCAACCTAGCTATGGGTTAAATAGTACCACTACTATTCTTCTACAAGCAAACCTTGGGCTTTAAATCACCCACATAAGTTCATGTGCCTTTAAACAAAGAAACCAAATTGTAGTATTCGAATATTTTTTTACTGTAAAAACAAATAAAGATGACAAAGAAGATAAAAACCATCGTATTTAGCGGAAATTAAGCTTTCCTCTTTGGAGGGCTCTTGATTTCGCGTAGGCCCAAAAATGAATTGCATTCATATTAAATCTTATCAAACTTGAACAATTTTTTCAAACAATTAGCAGTTTGCATCAAAATAATGATAGACTACTTCTGTTTCCATTTAATTTAAAGACAATTTGATGTACGTAGGTCCATACAAACAATTATTTCTGTTTCATGAGGGACTTTCGTTGGGTTTCGCAATTAATTTCGATTATTAGTAAATTTATTTCCAAGTTATAAAAATTATTATCGTACTAAAAATTTCGTCGCAAAAAAAAAAAAAAAAAAAAAAAATTACGTAAAAAAATAATCGCAGTAATTAAAACTTGTGAATCAGAATTTCAGGATTGCATGTCCGAATTCAGCCCAAAATATTTTTAACTTGCTCGCGGATTCGCCCTGATTCCAAAATGATATGATATGTTGGGATACAGCCTTTAGGGGTAAATTTGAAAAATCTGACACACTAACACACTGCCATTCGCATTTATTATTAGAGATGATTTATTAATTTTTTTGTAAAGATTGAAAATTAAAAGATTAAAAAATGTCAACAAATCTTTTTTATGATTTATTTGTTTTTATTTGCTAATAGTTTTAATGAGTTTTTCCTAATTTGGGATTTTGATTTCTTTTCTTTTTTTTTTTTTTTTTTGACATAGAATTAAATCGTTTTGCCTTTTTCCGACTGAAAAAGCTGGAGGCGATCAGTCGGCAATATCGAAATAGTCAAAAGATCAACAGCGCGTCATGATTGCTGATGTTGTTGCAAGAGATGTCGGCCAAAAAAGAATCGTTTTCTTTGGAGAGTTGCCTTCGGGTTTTCTTTTGTGACAAGACGATGCTAAAGACGAAAGAAAGAAGAGAAAGAAAAAACACATAAATAAGAAAGCTGGAAGAGAAACGAATGAAAAACCGATGGGAATGAAGAATAAATAGAAAAAAAGAAAGAAGAAAAAAAAAAAAAAATGAAATATCAGTGTGTGTGTGGGGGGTGTACATAAAAATAAAATAAAAATGTATAAAAAATATTGAGAAAATGAATTAATATAAAAATGATATTGAAAAATGGTGTCAGTAGAGGAAGCAGGGGAAGTTGAATGTATCATCTTGTTTTATGTTTCCTCTTAGCGAAATTGCCAAAGCCGAAGGCAAAGCCACAGTTAGGCTTCGGTTCGCT
Source organism: Doryteuthis pealeii (assembly GCA_023376005.1). Lineage (NCBI taxonomy): Eukaryota > Metazoa > Mollusca > Cephalopoda > Myopsida > Loliginidae > Doryteuthis > Doryteuthis pealeii. The sequence continues at coordinate 135,738,852 of CM042138.1, read as the reverse complement.
TTTCCTACAGTTTTGATAACTGCACATTGAATGGATTAGTGTAAGGGGGCAAATTAGCGCATGCGCAAAGGGCACTGGAGAACAGTAGCCAGTGGCTATCATACAGAATTACTTTTAGATGGGCGACTACTTCTATTATATTAATGAATTAAGAACATAAAGAAAGGAAATCGAAAATACTTGATAAAAATATATCGATTCGAATGCCGATTCAACCATTTCTTCTGGCTATCTTATTATCATAATGGGGATTATGTCTGTCTGTTTGTCCGTCTATATTTGAAACTACGACACCACCGACGTCACCATTTCCTTAGTTATTTACGACACATTCTCCATGATATTATTTTTTTATTAAAATCTCGATTGTTACAAAAGATGTTTTATATTTTTAATACTGTTGGACATATCTACATTGTATTTACCTCGTACCTCACTTGTACGGGTTAGGCACAAGGTCCTATTAACGTGGGACCACCCACAAACCGAAGCTCATGGGTGGCGGGTGAAAAAATTGCTTCGATCCCATCGGCATTCCCCCTCAAGGGGGCGCCTCAGGCGCTGGGTAATAAACCCAGCCCTGCCCCTTTAAATCAAGGGGGCAGTGTTGCCTGGGGGATAGCCCCCTGGGATCGACGCTATTAACTTGTAAAGATCCAGGGCCGAAGCCACTGGACCCTGGCGTGGGCCATATCTACATTATAATAACAGGCAATTGTATTTGTATATACAACAAAATAGCATATTTTTTATAATATTTATTTAATTGTTTGATTTTATTCTAATAATTAGGAGCAAAATTCACATCAAGGGAAATCAATTAAAAAAAAAGAAAAGACTGTAATTCTATTCTTTCCTGACTAATTTAGTTAAGTAGTAAAAATTTTGCACTAAAAGCCGGACGTGCGGGGAGGCTGGGTGTGTTATATATCCCTAAGATATAAAGATTTTATAGCTATGGTGTGGATGAATTGGATAATAGTTTAATGAAAATAAGTTTAATAACTTATTGTTGATTAATACTGAAAGTTATTCAAAGCAATCCCATGTATAATTTTATATAAAAATCAATTAAAATGAAATAAAAATAAGTGTAATCTTTTTAAATATGTTTCTACTTAGTTTAGTTAGTTTAGACCCCCTAAAAAAGGGAGTGTCCTGCATATGACACTAAATTGCATCTGATTCTGGGGCTCAAGTTCTGAAAATCTGGGTAGGGTTGTGTTCCCCTTCTGTACCATTATAACTATATTCATTCTGACCTGGAATATATAATATATATATATATATATATATATATATATATATATATATATATATATATATATATATATATATATATATATATGGGAAAACAGCTAGTGTAACGGTTAGAATCCCTGCCTGTCAGCCTGGAAGTTAGGGTTCGAATCACACACAAAGCGGCTCCCAGTCTGTAACTCTGCTGATGAGACATAATAGGCCGAAATGTACATACAGAGATTGACTTTTTCTCGATTTGTTTACGCTTTACATTTGAACAGATATATTCGCCTAATTCATTAATTATCAACTAATTAATTTTCAAAATTAGGTATGACTTCAATTAAGCACATATTCTCCCCAAGATTGTCGGCTACCGCCATATTAAACAAAACTGTTTGCGTACTCTCATATATACTTTTTCCGTATTACCTAAATTTACATACGTACGTGCGTACGAATCGTATGATGCTTATATGGTATACTAGCATTACTCTTTGGCTACTTTAAGCCACTCACAGGAGCTCTCCCGACATTGCATACCATCCCCTAAGCAAAGAACAAAAACTGATGGTTAGTTCATTATAATTCAGCAGAAGGACTCCGATTGCAATGATAATTGGACTTTATTTGAATAGAATGAGTTCTGAGGTGAATAAATATTGTACTTTGAATTATCCCATTATACAGGTTAAAATAACAAGAACATTTAGTACAGCAGTGGGAAAATTTTGGTAGTCAAAGAGTTAAAATACTCCCCATCGGGCAGCAATTACGCTCGTTCCAGTGGGAGGTTTTTGTTTAGGACTTCGGCACAATAATAACAGTTCATGCATTAAGAATACGTTAAATTTTATTAAACTTAAGTAAACTTAACTAAAATTATTAAGATTATGCAAAGTTTTAAAAATGTGACACACTGACACACCGAAATTCACATTTATTATCAGAGAAGAAGATTATAAAAATGTCATCATACAAAAACATAAAAGATAAAAATAAATGAATAAAAAATTCTTCACAAAAAATCCCCGAAAACAATCGCAGTAATTTACATTTGGGAATCCAAAATTGCCGGATTGCGGGTCTGGATTCGGCCCGGAATATTTTTTTATTTATTCACGGAGTCAGCTTCATTCAAAAATAGCATGATATGTTGGGATACGGCATCTAGGAGTAAAAATGAAAAAATGTGACGCACGGACAGACTTACATTCGCATTTATTAGAGACTAGCCAAAGTTTGCAACCAGTGGCCGCAAGTATTTAAGTTTTAATGTAATAAAATATTACTAGTAGGACCTGTGGATATATCACAGTATGATAATTTGATTATTACAACGTTTGATATGTTTACTTAAGAGCTATTGCAAAACAGTTCAATTTGTAAAAAGTATAATAATCTTGATTTAACTCTCTCTCACTCTTTCTTTTCTTTTCTTTTCTTTTCATAATGTGCAATTGCAACTCACTCTC
>CM042138.1:135726135-135731135 GCA_023376005.1 Doryteuthis pealeii | reverse complement strand
TTAACCCATAGCTGGAGGGAGAATAGTTTGATGCCTTCTCAAAGGTAGGTTTTACCCTATTCATTCGCCGTGTGTAGGATGTGACACAAAGTTAGAAATATGTCACATCCAGCGAGGATCGATCTAAGTTTTAAGTAGTAATGAATCTGTGAGATTACCTTGCTAACCATGATATCAATATAGGAGGCCTATATTTCCCAATGGTACGTATGTATTTTATTTATTCGTACACGGGTAGGATGTGACAGAAAATTACAAGTATGGGGCATTCAGTGAGGATCGAACTCGCTACTCAGTATTAATCGATCTGTGAGTCTCGCTTGTTAGCCATTACACCACGTCGTGGCCTGCCTTTCCGAAAGGTATTATAGTAATGTGAAATGCAAACTGCATCCTGGATTTGAACTCATATCCCCTTATCCAATTCATATGGTGATAACTGTTATAAAACGAGCGCCAGGGGCAATGTTTTGGTGTAAAGCTACCACATTTGGTGCGCATGCGTATTGGATCCAAGTGAAAGGCTGGAGGTCCCATCATGAAGGGTCTGTAACAATAGACAACAATCTGCAAGATGTAACTAATCGTACGGAATTAAAGATTTTAAACATAAAAAAAAGAAAAAAGAAAAAGAAAGACAAGAAAAAAACCGAACTAAAAAAACGAAAATAAAACAAGTAATTATTTGTCTTGCTAAAATAATTATTCACGTTTAATTAAACATTAATTAGGTTTATAAGTAGTTCTTCAAGCTAGACATATAAGAATTACATAGTATTATTAGTGAAGACGAAAATTCAGACAAAAATATCCATACTCAGTCGGCAGGGTTTTTGAATACTTTGACGGTATCCTCATCAGAGAGGTAACACCTCGACTCTTTACAAAAAGAATGTCCTATGTATATAAGGTTTGTTAAAAAGTATCGGGATTTTTGTACTTTTTGACACACTTTGTATTCTGAAAAAAAATAACATCCCATACATATTTTTTTCAGAAAACAAGGTGTGTCAAAAAAGTATCAAGTTTAAAGCTGTATTTACCAAGATAGAAATGAAGACTGAATGGAACGTTATTTTTTTTCAGCTCTAGGTTTAAAATAAACCTAGACGGTTTTACATGCCTTTAAAATTAATTAATCAATATTCTTATTAGCAACTTGGAATTAACCAAATGTTTTTTTTTTGCTTGTATGAATAATCACATCCCTGACAATGTTTGTTATGGATAAAAACTTTTGTGTTACTTTGTGCCAGTCATGGTGTAATGATTGACAAGCCAGTCCCGAGGATCCATTACTACTAATAGCGAGTTTGATTCTCGCTGGATGCACTTTACTTACGACCTTGTATAACATCCTATACATTGGGAATGGATTGGATAAATATATATATTTACCATCCCCTCCGCACGAACAGAGTGTAGCACAAGGTCAATTTCTTAAGCGGAGTTTTTAATTCGGAGTTTTCCTTCTCCTAGACTGGTTACCTAGCCTTGGTTAAAGAGCCCGGTCTGCCCTACAATTTGCCCGTAGTTGGAGGGTGAATTGGATTAATACCTTTCCCAAGGGTAATAATGGCGCCATGGAAAATGCAAACGGCTTCCTCCAGGAATTGAACTCGGATTGGCGAGTCCATTTCCTACGTCTCTAACCATTACACTACGCACCACCAATGGGTTGGGTAAATACTTACCTTACAGTGGTATAGTGGTTTACAATAGATCTATCACACACCCATTATTACTAATAATGAGTTCTATTTTCGCTGGATGTGCTGTACTTGCGTCACATCCTACTCGTGAGAATGGGTTGGGTAAATAGCTACTTTGTACCAGTCAGAGTAGCTAAATTGAATTTATGACGTTTTGCATCACATTTTTCCGTTGTCTTTTTCCCAGTCGCCAAGGATTTTATTTTCATTTTAAAACTTAGGAAAATGTTGTTGTGCTCATTTTATAGTACAAACAATTACCACCAGGGGACCATAAATGGCACTATGCCTGTGTTCACCGCTGCGATGAAAGCAAGCGAAGTCGTTGGGTCGGCCTAATGTCGGTATCAGCCAGACAGCGAGGGAGTCTATCCCCTTTTCACTAGCGCTAGACCAAGGAGATTGTTTTTGCATCTGAGGTGGAGCACCACACCTACCATCAGCTCCTTACTTTACCGCACAAATCCCTGTGCTACTCATACGCTGAGTTGGCGAGGACTGGTATCGAACTAGGATCCTTGTGGTTTCTAGCCGGACGCTCTACTGACTGAGCTAACCCGGCCCTTGTTTGGCCGTGGTTTGGTTTAGTTTCTTTGTTTCATTGCGTATCGGTCTTCTTGGGTTATCTAATAGCAAAGCCATCCTTGTAGAAGAACAGTAGTGGTACTATTTAATCCATAGTCGCAGGGGTGAGGAGGTTCGTACTTCGCCAAGTAGTATAGCCGAAAGTGAAAACAGGAGGCGAGTATACAATGTTTGATATTGCCAAATAGTTCAATATGTAAAAAGTATTATAATCTTTATTTAACTCTACTCATTTTTTTCTTTCTTTCCTTCTTTTCATCTTTTCATTATGTTCAATTGAAACAGATTACCGTTATTGTTTTCACGTTATCAACCCCCTCTCTATCTTTCTCCTACTCTCTTTCTTTCTTATTATGTCTTTTATGTGTTGCATTTCCTTTCCTTCTTTATAATAAAAACGGAATGTTCAATTATTTAGCTGAGTATTTACATTTTTGAATTTCATCTTAGACGATTCGGATGGTCTCATTTTTAACAAGAGGGTGTTGTAAGAATATAACGGAGGAAGATTAAAGAACACCAATAATAATATATTGATTAAGAATGATAGTTTAGATATGGCTAAACAGAAACATAATTTTCAAAATTAATAAACTCGTATATATTAGCCAAATGTCAAACCTTTAATAAGAATGTTATTCAATTAATAACTGATATTATTTAACTATATATATATATATATATATATATATGAGAGAGAGAGAGAGAGAGTTATATCCATCAGACAGACGTGTGCTTCGACGTATACTCTCTCAGTGTGGTTAAACGTTTGCGCTTACCTCCAGCTAGGATAGAAACTTATATCGATTAATCATCAGTCAGGCTTCTTAACCACTCGACCATCGTCATCTACAAACTTGAAGAAGGATTTTAACTGATAATACACACATCTGTATATAGTAAATTATATATTGGTGAGACTTAGAACTTTTTGAACGACCCTGGTATATATATATATATTATATATATATAATATATATTATATATATATATATATATATATAGGAGGCGCTGTAACTTCAGGGCACATAAAATCATAGTCTTCCGAGACTGAAATGCAATGTATATATATATATATATATATATATATATATATATATATATATATATATATTTATATTTGCTTAAGGCAATTATAATGCATGATCGCATAAAACTCGATAATTATAGAAAATAATCTTGACAAGTGAATCCGGCAAAGGATGGCTCTCTATGCAGAACACCGTACAGACTGTTTCGACTTATATTAAGTCTCTCAGCGATGTATACTACGACTCCCTCCGACAGGAATCGAAACCGGGACTTCACAGGCATAGTCAGAGACCATATCCGTTCGGCCGCCGGTACATAGCGAACAATCCCTGCGAAATTAACCTTGTCAATGTACTATTACACGCCTCTACCATAGTAGGCAAGTGGACGTTTATTAGTAAACAAACCCGGCCGTAAGCTCTTCGGCGAAGTGAATAAGATTTTTGGATGTTTGTTTTTTTATAGAAGCATTGTTGAATAAATTATTATTTATATTTTGCTTGAAGGCAATTATAATGCATGTATCGCATAAAACTCGATAATTATAGAAAATAATCTTGACAAGTGAATCCGGCAAAGGATGGCTCTCTATGCAGAACACCGTACAGACTGTTTCGACTTTATTAAGTTCTTCAGCGATGTATACTAACGACTCCCCCGACAGGAATCGATATATATATATATATATATATATATATTTATATTTATACCAGGGGTGTTAAAAAAGTTCTAAGGTTGATCCAGAAGAAAGAAAATTATCAAACGAGGAAAACTAATTCTGATTTCTGTCTCAATTTTTCTGCACGTGAAACCCATACAAAGGTCAGAGGTGGACGACAAATCTAAAAGGCCAGAGGACCGATCATCATAAGGTATCTGGTCGAGTTTTTTTTAAAATTTGATCGACCCTCGTATATACTGATCTTGTGCCCTTGCTATAAATGAAAACAATTTTAACAAATTTGATAAGATTTTAATTAATATATTAATATGTATATAATTAAATATTTAACATTATTTATCATCAGAGCTAATCGCAATTTAAGTCCCTTCAAAACAATACTTTGTATATCATCAGACGGTTTTTAAGAAAATGTGGGGAAGAGAGTGAGGAGAGGTAGAGATACAGTAGAGAATGAGAATGGGATAGATAGAAAGAAATGTGGTTGAGACAATAGAACGAGTGGGGCACCTGAGAAAGAGAGGGTAAAAGCTTTTGAGAGAGAGAGAGAGAGAGAGAGAGAGAGAGAGAGAGAGAGAGAGAAGAGAGAGAGAGAGAGAGAAGATAGGGGAAATATAAAGAGATAAAGAGAGAGCTAGTTGAAAGAGATAAATAAAGTAGGAAAGTAAAAATAATGAAACTGAGAAATAAAGCAAAGAGATGCGAAAATATATATATATATATATATATATATATATTATATATATATATAAGAGAGAGAGAGAGAGAGAGAGAGAGGGGGGGGGGGGGGAATCTAAGAGAAAAAGAAAGTAGGAAAAGAAAAAGAGAAAAAGAACAGAGAAAAAAATGCTGTGTTAACAAAATATAAGAGAGGAGAGGAGAGAGAGAGAGAGAGAGAGAGAGAGAGAGAGAGAGAGAGAGAGAGAGAGAGAGTAAATAGGGAAGAAAAAGAGAAAATCGAATTCGCTATTTCAGTAATAATTGATCTA
>CM042138.1:135706765-135726125 GCA_023376005.1 Doryteuthis pealeii | reverse complement strand
CATAACGCCAGCACGTTATCCACTAAGCACGGGGCCTCCTCCCTGGATATATTTTTGGCCAATTCACCCAATTTCAAGAATAGCTGCTGATTTTTTTGAAGCTTTACTGTAGTTTTGATTCAATAAATACCAAATTGAAATCTGTAATATTTTTTAGTGCAAAAGTATCTATGTCGGCCTTCCGTAACATTTAAGTTAAAATCACGCCCAATTGGCTGGTATTCAGCTATTATTATTAACTAACAGAACCAGTGGATATACCACAGTTTGATAATTTAATTATTACAATGTTTGATATTGCCAAATAGTTCAATATGTAAAAAGTATTATAATCTTTATTTAACTCTTACTCATTTTTTTTCTTCTTTCCTTCTTTTCATCTTTTCATTATGTTCAATTGAAACAGATTACCGTTATTGTTTTCACGTTATCAACCCCCCTCTCTATCTTTCTCCTACTCTCTTTCTTTCTTATTATGACTTTTTATGTGTTGCATTTCCTTTCCTTCTTTATAATTAAAAACGGAATGTTCAATTATTCAGCTGAGTATTTACATTTTTGAATTTCATCTTAGACGATTCGGATGGTCTCATTTTTAACAAAGAGGTGTTGTAAGATAATAACGGACGGAAGATTAAAGAACACCAATAATAATATATTGATTAAGATGATAGATTTAGATATGGCCTAAACAGAAACATAATTTTCAAAATTAAATAAACTCGTAATATTAGCCAAATGTCAAACCTTTAATAAGAATGTTATTCAATTAATAACTGATATTATTTAACTATATATATATATATATATATATATATATATATATATATATATATTATAGAGAGAGAGAGAGGAGAGATAGTCATCTACAGACACCGTGTTTTGGCGTATCACGTCTCTTCAGTGTGGTTAAACGTTTGCGGCTTACCTCCAGCTAGGATAGAAACTTGATCGTTAATCATCAGTCAGGCTTTCTTAACCACTCGACCATCGTCATCTACAAACTTGAAGAAGGATTTTAACTGATAATACACACATCTGTATATAGTAAATATATATATTGGTGAGACTTAGAACTTTTTGAACGACCCTGGATATATAATATTATATATATATATATATATATATATATAATATATATATAAGGAGGCGCTGTAACTTCAGGGCACATAAAAATCATAGTCTTCCGAGACTGAAATGCAATGTATATATATATATTTATATATATATTATATATATATATATTATATATTTTGCTTGAAGGCAATTATAATGCATGTATCGCATAAAACTCGATAATTATAGAAAATAATCTTGACAAGTGAATCCCGGCAAAGGATGGCTCTCTATGCAGACACCGTACAGACTGTTTCGACTTTATTAAGTCTCTTCAGCGTGTATACTACCGACTCCCCTCCGACAGGAATCGAAACCGGGACTTCACAGGCATAGTCAGAGACCATATCCGTTCGGCCGCCGGTACATAGCGAACAATCCCTGCGAAATTAACCTTGTCAATGATACTATTACACGCCTCTACCATAGTAGGTAAGTGGACGTTTATTTAGTAAACAAACCCGGCCGTAAGCTCTTCGGCGAAGTGAATAAGATTTTTGGATGTTTGTTTTTTTATAGAAGCATTGTTGATAAATTATTATTTATATTTTGCTTGAAGGCAATTATAATGCATGTATCGCATAAAACTCGATAATTATAGAAAATAATCTTGACAAGTGAATCCCGGCAAAGGATGGCTCTCTATGCAGAACCCGTACAGACTGTTTCGACTTTATTAAGTCTTTCAGCGATGTATACTAACGACTCCCGCCGACAGGAATCGATATATATATATATATAATATATATATATATATATATATTATATACCAGGGTGTTAAAAAGTTCTAAGGTTGATCCAGAAGAAAGAAAATTATCAAACGAGGAAAACTAATTCTGATTTCTGTCTCAATTTTTCTGCACGTGAAACCCATACAAAGGTCAGAGGTGGACGACAAATCTAAAAGGCCAGAGGACCGATCATCATAAGGTATCTGGTCGAGTTTTTTTTTTTAAATTTTGATCGACCCTCGTATATACTGATCTTGTGCCCTTGCTATAAATGAAAACAATTTTAACAAATTTGATAAGATTTTAATTAATATATTAATATGTATATAATTAAATATTTAACATTATTTATCATCAGAGCTAATCGCAATTTAAGTCCCTTCAAAACAATATCTTGTATATTCATCAGACGGGTTTTTAAGAAAATGTGGGGAAGAGAGTGAGGAGAGGTAGAGATACAGTAGGGATGAGAATGGGATAGATAGAAAGAAATGTGGTTGAGAACATAGAACGAGTGGGGCACCTGAGAAAGAGAGGGTAAAAGCTTTTGAGAGAAGAGAGAGAGAGAGAGAGAGAGAGAGAGAGAGAGAGAGAAGAGAGAGAGAGAGAGTATGGAAAATAAAGAAAGTAAGAGAGAGCTAGTTGAAAGAGATAAATAAAGTAGGAAAGTAAGTAAATAAATGAAGACTGAGAAATAAAGCAAAGAGATCGAATATATATATATATATATATATATATATATATATATATATATAGAGAGAGAGAGAGAGAGAGAGAGAGAGGGGGGGGCGGGGGGAATCTAGAGAAAAAGAAAGTAGGAAAGAAAAAAAGAGAAAAAATGAACAGAGAAAAAAATGCTGTGTTAACAAAATATAAGAGAGAGAGAGAGAGAGAGAGAGAGAGAGAGAGAGAGAGAGAGAGAGAGAGAGAGAGAGTAAATAGGGAGAGAAAAAGAGAAAATCGAATTCGCTATTCAGTAATAATTGATCTACTAGACTAACCCAGAAAGAAGGTAGATAAAGAAAGAAAGTGCACAGATAGATCGATCGATCGATAGATAGATAGATAGATAGATAGAGAAAGAAGGGAAGAAAGAGAAGGAAAAGAAAAAAACTCACAATTCAGTAGTAATGGATCTGCAAAACTAGTTTGCTAACCATTACACCACGATAGGATACACAGAAAGAAAAAGAAAAAAGTAGACAAAAGAAAGAAGAGGGACAAAGACAGTACGCATATATATATATATATTATATATATTTGTGTTTATTTTCCGTATATGTATCCGTTTGTGGGTGGCACCTATATGCAACAATATTATATATATATATATATATATATATATATATATATATACAGAAAGAGAGAGAGGAGAGAGAGAGAGAGGAGAGAGAGAGAGAGAGAGAGAGAGAGAGGATCGAACTCGCTATTCAGTAGTAATGGATCTGCGATACTAGTTTGCTAACCATTACAGCATGATGGCACACCCGAGAGAGAGAAGAGAGAGAGAGACAGAAGACAGACAGACAGACAGACAGACAGTGTGGATTATTTTTTCTTTCCTTTTAGTTTTTTTTATCTCGCTTCCGATTTCCGTTTTAAAAAGTAATTCAATCTCTTCTTTTCGTTTTTCTATTTTCTTTGTTATTACTTTTCATTGACTAATCCTCCATTTTTTGCTTTATTTTCTTTCATTTCCCATTTTTTTCTCCTCAAATCTGTTTTCTCTCTTTATCTTTTCTTGGTCATTTTTCCCCATTTTTTTGTCCTTCCCACTCATTCGTTTTTTATTTCTTCTTTCTTCTGTCCATTATTTTCATTCGATCATTCAGTATTCTTCCTGTTTTCTCGATACGTTCAACCCTTCACTTCCTCTTCCTTGTCTTTTTTTCTTCCTTAAACTTTTTTCTTCTTCTTCTCTTACGCACAATTTCCAGTTTTAAGCCAAACTTTGATGTGGCATGCGCAGTGTTTACACTCTGCCATACTGCGCATATCCGGTGTCACCCAATGTCATCAGTCGCCGAAAAAATATATGTAGTTCAGTTGGTACAACAACTATGACTTTTTTTTCAGCGCCACTGTTTATTACTTCGTATGACTTGTGTTTTTCATTCATATATTCTCTCATTAGAATCGCTGAAAGATACATCCTTCCCCGCTCTTTGAGTTTGTTATGTTTTAGTTTTGCTGACGACTTGTGACGAGAAAGAAATCGTCTCCTCTTCGCTTCATGTCATGGTTGTTTTTTATAAGCGAGACCGGCACGACTTGGTTTTATTCTTTTTTTTTTTCTCTTATTTTTTTGGTTATTGTTTTTTACTATTTAAAAGCGTCCATTCTTCATACTGCGAGAAATATATTAAAATAAGACAAAAATAGAGACTGAACTGCTTTGCAAACCTATATCTATTCATACACGTGCTGGGCAATAATAATGTGTTATGTTTAGTGCTAACGTCTTTGTTAGTAGATTCTCGACTTTCTGAGATTCCCTCAGTCGTGTCAATGGTCGAATAACAGTTTGATTATTTCCTTCCTGTAGCTTATAAGTTGTTCTTGAGCAATATGAAGCTCATACGCAACAGCTGGTTTATGTATAAGTAAAGTCTTCGGAGTGCCTAAAGTCGGTATCAACCCGGCAGCCAGGGAGTCTATCTCTCTTCCCACTAATGCTTTGACCAAGAGATTGTTCTTGCTTCTGAGATAGAGCGCTACACCTACTATCAGCTCCTTACTTTACCGCATAGATCCCTGTGCTACTCAAACGCTGTTAGCGCAGGCTGGTAACGAAACTAGGCACACGCTCTACCGACTGAGCTAACTTACACCCCATGAGTTAAAATTCAAAACAAACCCGGAAAAAATGAATTACGTCATGATAGGAGGCTAATGTAGAAGAACAGTATTGGTACGCCTTGACCTGTATCTGGGAGAATGAGGGGGTTCATACCCTTTTGAAGGGTATTAGTCCGAAATTAAACAGTTGGAGTTCGAACTCGTACAGTAGCTAGCTACTACTTAAAGGCGACTACTCATTGAAAAGTTATGGTACAACCAAGAAAAGAATGACCTCGAAGCACAAAACGTACGTATTTTTCATGTTCCTATCGCATTTTGACAAACTCGGCATATCATTTATAGATACTTAGATCAGTTGACTGTATTCCTTGCTGAGGAGTAAGACATCCCAAAAAGGCGTGTCCTGTGTATGACACTAAACTGCAATATATATATTTACCAACCCTCCGCACGAGCAGGATGTGACACAAGGTCAACTTCTTAGCGGAGTTCAGCAGGTTTGAATTCAGAGTTTTCCTTCTCCTAGACTGGTTGCCTAACCAAGGTTGAAGAGCCCGGTCTGCCCAACTATTTCCATAGATGGAGGGAGAGTAGAATTCATGCCTTTTTCCAAGGGTATTATTGCTAAGTGAAATACAATTACCACATCCAGGATTTGAACTCTGGTCGACGAGTCCATTTCCATAACTTTAACCATTACACAACGCGCTACACTAAACTGCATATAATAGTAAAGGCACCAGTTCTAGAAATCTGGAAAGTAATGGATTATCCCCCTATTGTCATTATTGCCCGGTAAACTTAAAGTGTCAGAACTTATTAAAGTTCCAACTGTTTAAAAATTATTCATATTCCATAGGTCCATGTTGAAAAAAGGAAAACATCCTTCAGAAACAAGCACACACAAAAAATGGAAATTCATTATATGTTCCTACAATAAACGCCGGGTTAGCTCTGTCGTAGAGCGTTCGGCTAAAAAACACAAGGTTCCTAGTTCGAAACCGGTCCTCGCCAACTCAGCGTATGAATAGCACAGGGATTTGTGCGGTAAAGTAAGGAGCTGATGGTAGGTGTAGCGTTCCACCTCAGACGCCAAAAACAATCTCTTTGGTCTAGCGCTATTGAAAAGGGGATAGACACCCTCGCTGACTGGCTGGTACAGACTTTAGGCTGCCCCGATGACCTTTACCTGATCTTTACAGTGAACGCAATTCCCTAAGCTCTAGACATAAAAATAACCCAAGACGAGGTTGCCATGTCGTTAAAATCAATCAATTAATCAATCAATCAATCAGACTAAGTAAATCAGATGAAATGAAACAGTCTCTAGAAAATACTGCAACACATGAGATTCCTTAAATTGAAAGAGCCAACTGTTTTTTCAAAAAATGTTGTATGTTTTCTTTTGCCTTTCTTGTTGAAGTTGACGTTCATCGATCAGGAGCTTTACATTTTATTTGGTCAGTTAATCAAAATATCATATAATTTATTAACTTTTCATTTCTCTGACTGGAAGTTTGTAAATACGACATACGATACACACCAAGGCTGCATTTTGATTTAGCATTAACACAATATGACAGAAGACCAATGACGTCTCATGGTATTTTAAAGTACTTTTGTGGACGCCCTGGGTTTGTAGTAATGATGTTCTCAGTCCTGAAAACACGCAGGACTCCAGAATCATCATCTGCTAAAGGCTTTGTACAGAGCACAGCTTTTTTTATTGATGTATTTATATGGACTTTGGAAGTATTCAGTGATGGCTATCAAATTACATAATGGTGATACTTATTCTCACTCTATTATACAAAACTGTAAGAAATGGAAGTTTTATGTGATTTATTGGAATGTTTTCTGCATTAACTTTGAAAGAAAATAAGGTGATAAGCATCAAGATTTTAATATATTATATGTATGTATATATATATATATATATGTGTATATATAATATATATATATAATATATATATATATATATATATAAAGTGTTAATCTGGTTCCAACCGGAGAAAATTAAATATTTGATAAAAGTTTTTGCGGACCTTTTTCATAAAATATTTAATTTTCTCATTTTGCGGACCTTCTTTTTTTTATAATATATATATATCATCATCATCATGTCGCGCAGGCAGCACGGATATCCAAGACGATCTCTCGCCAACGTTCCCTATCATTCATCGCCACAGGGAGCTCCTCTCGCTGCAGCCAGCATCTTTACATAGCTGGTCGATATAAGTCCTTGCTGGGCGGCCCACACTGGCATGTCCATGTGTTGGCTTCCACAGGAGAACATCACTTATGAGTTCATCCTTGCTTCTCCAGCAGTGCCCTGCATGCCTAGTCCGTCTCACTCGGATTGTCTGTGAGATAGGGGGCAGGTGACCATACAGCTGCTCCCTTGTGGGATGCTGTTTCCACGACTTGTTCAGAAACTGCTCGCAGCATTCTTGTGCAGCTCCCATCTAGCTTATTTTCGAGGCGCCTCGTTAGGGTCCAGGTAGTGCAGCCATACAGCAGTACTGATATGACTACAGCCTGGAAGAGATGTCGCTTTGCTTGTCAGTGAGATCAGACTTCCATATGACAGACAATTTGTTTGTGCCATCCATGCCTTTCATATATATAATATATATATATATTATATAATATATGTGTGTGTGTTGTGTGTGTGTGTGTGCGTGTGTAGTATATTAGGAAAAATGAAAAAAACAGGTTTAAATGGGTTAAGTGGTGAGTTTAAACCTGTGTTTTTTCATTTCCCTAATATACTATATACCGTCGGATTCACTTCCTTTCTTCACACAACACACACACACACACACACACAGCACCACACACACACACATATATATATATATATATATATATATATATGAGAAGAAAAAAATGGATATGAAATCCGACACTGTATATAGTTTTAAAAAAATAACAAAATTTATGTCAAAGATTGACTTACATATAGCCGATGCTAGAGCGTTTTGGTTTTAATGAAAACCATCAACAGGGCTTAATATGATGATATAAATTCATATAAAAGGAATGATGTAAAAGTAAGCGATGTTAACATCGCAAATTGAGGTCACAACATTTTTTCTAACTTGGGAAAATGTGGAAAGGTTTATATTCTTATATTATTCCAAACAGTGTCCACCTTGAACGCTTGATAATTCGGAAATAAGGTAGATATATAAAATGATTAGGGTTGGAAATTTATATACTTATTCCAAATAGTATCCACCCAGGATTTTTAAAATTCGAAAATGAATTAGAAAAATTAGAATGTGTAATGCATTGTCGGGGTTTTCAATAATGTCTTCATCAGATTGATAACTTCAAACTACAAGCGTGGTTTCGGTGCCTATTAAAATCACTGACCACTTCTCAAAGCGCTAATAGAATAAAATTATACCCCTAGACCTATTGGAAAAACGTTATATATAAGGTGAAATTAGTTATTAGTAAATTCTATAATCAAATAGACATCAAAGCCCGAATTTTAGAAACTCCTGTATACAACTCGGAATATGTAATGTATAGTTGTAAGGATTTGTTTCATGCTTCGAAAAAAAAACCCAGTGAATTTTCTTATATATTCCTGAATAACTAATTTAGAAGCATCAACGAAACCCTCACCCCCCACACACACATATATATATATATATATATATATATATATATATATATAAAGTAAAGAAATAGCAAAAGAATTAGAGGATTAGCATTATAGTCTATTTCAGGGAGTTTAGACAAAATGTCTAACTCTCCGACTCATCAGGTGCGAATGATTCGGGAGAGTTAGACACTTTGTCTAAGCTCCCTGAAATAGACTATAATGCTAAATCTCTAAGTCTTTTGTTATTTCTTTACTTATATATTTGCTCTGTGACTCTAAGCATTAAGAGACAGATTGAGTTCTCAACTGCAACAGGTTTTTTAAATAAAACTCTTGTGTCGTAAGGAGATTTATTCTCCGGACTTTTGGATTATATATATATATATATATAATATTATAATATATATATATATAATGAATTCATTTGTGTATCAATTTTGTTCTTGCGAACGTTAATTGTGATATCAGGAAGCGATAGGAAATGATAAGTGAACAAAAAAAAAAAAGAGTTCCAATACTTAACCGTTGCTTTGTCCTGCTTCGCTCTATTTTTTTCTGATATTTCGGGTTACCTTCAACGGCATTATTAAGTTTATTTTCACCAACTATCATTGTGTTAAAAAATAAATTTGAAAAAATGTGAGAAAAAATAATGAGAAAGCATTTGGCGTTGTGTACAATTACTTTTTTTTGTCGAAACTGTGTGGCATATCTTTACCTGACATTGATTACGGCAATTTACCGTTCAAATTATATATATATATATATTATATATAATAATATATATATATTATATATAAATATATATGTGCGTGCGTGTGTGCGCGCGCCCTGGTGTGTGTGTGTTTGTGTGCGTGCGTGCGTGCGTGCGTGTGTGTGTGTGCGATTACATAGTAAGTGTAGACTGGATTCTTAGTTTTTCTTAGGCAGCCAGTCCAGGAGAGGAAAACCCTGAATTCAAGCTAGGCTTTACTTCGCTTAAAAATGGTGTATGAGATGTTATGTGTAATGAGAAGAATTTTGCTACTAAAGTGAAATATGAAAAGAAAAAAGTTTCCAGGAACCCGTTTTTTTTAGGAGGAGTATGTTTGAAATTAAGGTATTAGTAGAGCTTAGAATACCTAACTGCATCATCTATATCACTTTTGTGGCTTATAAAATATTTTGAAACCTTTTTTAAAATTTCTAAAAACATTTTTCACTAAGACTTTCCCCAAAGATGACCAAAGGTCAAAACTTGTTGGAGGACAACCAAAAATAAATAACATAAAAATAAATATTCGCTTTTTGTCTTATCGTACTTTACATCACTTTCTTATCACTGAAATACATCTAACTATCTCTCTCCCCTCCCCCCCTCTCTCTCTCTCTCTATATATATATATATTAATATATATATATATAGTAGTAGAGAGAGGAGAGAGAGAGGGATGGATAGATATAGAGATAGATACAAGCCAATGAATTATCAAGAAGTATCTGTGCCTTATGGACCTGTTTTAACACCTACTCTGGACGCTGATTGGGCTCCAGCATTAGAGCCAACCACGTGTACAGAAGCCGAGGTCTGCGTTATAAGAATGTCTTTTAAAGTCAGTTTATTCTGCTAGCGTTGAACAAGTGCGATGGACACCACTAGGGTTTAATCGTCTCTAGTAGGGTCTAACTGGGAGGATATTAAAACGTGAGAACCAAGGAACCAGGTTTAATAATAGTAATGACGGAAAGCCAATCTAGCGACTGTTTAATGAGCACGCGGAGTATCTCAAACACACATAATGTCTCCTAGAAAATTGTTTCATGTATCTGTTGAAGTTTCTTCTGCGTTTTACCCCTTGTTGAATAATGAAGAAAAGTCTCTTTGCTTCAAAATATGAACTATTTACTCAGATCTGATTTCGTCTCGATTAATTACACATTTATATACATTTATTATGCATCTTGTTGGGTTCTTCTGTTATTTCTATCTTTCATATATAAAAGAAAAAGAGAATCCGTCCATAAGAAAATATACAATGTCTATAATATTTTACCGACCCTCCAAACGAGCAGGATGTGACACAAGGTCAGGTTCTTAAGCGAAATTTAGCATGGTTTGAATACAGACATTTCCTTCTCCTCGACTGGTGTTACGCTAGACTAGCCCAGAAAGAAGGTAGATAAAGAAGGAAAGTGCAAGAGATAGATAGATAGATAGATAGATAGATAGATAGATGGATAAGAGAGGGAGAAGAGAAAGGAAAAGAAAAACTCATTAATTTTAGTAAAATGGATCTGCAAACTAGTTTGCGAACCATTACACCACGATAGGACGCACAGAAAGAGAAAGAAAAAAGTAGACAAGAGAAAGAAGAGGAATAAAGACAGTACGCATATATATATAATATATATATATAATATATATATAATATATAATATATATATATATATATATATATCACTTTATATTTGTTATATCGCTGCCTTATCATTGTGGAACTTAAATCTACTATCTACTGTGACCATTTTCACCGGTAAATCACTTTTTCCACAAATACCACATATATATATATATATATATATTAGAGAGAGAGAGAGAGAGAGAGAGAGAGAGAGAGAGAGAGAGAGAGAGAGAGAGAGAGAGAGAGAGAGAAGAGAAAGAGAGGATCGAACTCGCTATTCAGTAGTAATGGATCTGCGATACTAGTTTGCTAACCATTACAGCATGATGGCACACCCAGAGAGAGAGAGAGAGAGACAGACAGACAGACAGACAGACAGACAGACAGTGATTATTTTTCTTTCCTTTTAGTTTTTTTTATCTCGCTTCCGATTTCCGTTTTAAAAAAGTAATTCAATCTCTTCTTTTCGTTTTTCTATTTTCTTTGTTATTAACTTTTCATTGACTAATCCTCCATTTTTTGCTTTATTTTCTTTCATTTCCCATTTTTTTTCTCCATCAAATCTGTTTCTCTCTTTATCTTTTCTTTGGTCATTTTTCCCTCCATTTTTTTGTCCTTCCCACTCATTCGTTTTTTTTCTTCTTTCTTCTGTCCATTATTTTCATTCGATCATTCAGTATTCTTCCTGTTTTCTCGATACGTTCAACCCTTCACTTCCTCTTCCTTGTCTTTTTTTCTTCCTTAAACTTTTTTCTTCTTCTTCTCTTACGCACAATTTCCAGTTTTAAGCCAAACTTTGATGTGGCATGCGCAGTGTTTACACTCTGCCATACTGCGCATATCCGGTGTCACCCAATGTCATCAGTCGCCGAAAAAATATATGTAGTTCAGTTGGTACACAACTATGACTTTTTTTTCAGCGCCACTGTTTATTACTTCGTATGACTTGTGTTTTTCATTCATATATTTCTCATTAGAATCGCTGAAAGATACATCCTTCCCCGCTCTTTGAGTTTGTTATGTTTTAGTTTTGCTGACGACTTGTGACGAGAAAGAAATCGTCTCCTCTTCGCTTCATGTCATGGTTGTTTTTATAAGCGAGACCGGCACGACTTGGTTTTATTCTTTTTTTTTTTCTCTTATTTTTTTTGGTTTATTGTTTTTTAACTATTTAAAAGCGTCCATTCTTCATACTGCGAGAAATATATTAAAATAAGACAAAAATAGAGACTGAACTGCTTTGCAAACCTATATCCATTCATACACGTGCTGGGCAATAATAATGTGTTATGTTTAGTGTTAACGTCTTTGTTAGTAGATTCTCAACTTTCTGAGATTCCCTCAGTCGGTGTCAATGGTCGAATAACAGTTTGATTATTTCTTCCTGTAGCTTATAAGTTATTCTTGAGCCAATATGAAGCTCATACGCAACAGCTGGTTTATGTATAAGTAAAGTCTTCGGAGTGGCCTAAAGTCGGTATCAACCCGGCAGCCAGGGAGTTTATCCCCTTCACTTGCACTAGACCAAGGAGATTGTTCTTGTATCTGAGATAGAGCGCTACACCTACTATCAGCTCCTTACTTTACCGCATAGATCCTGTGCTACTCAAACGCTGTTAGCGCGAGCTGGTAACGAACCAGGCACATAGGCACACTCTATACCGACTGAGCTAACTTACACCCCCATGAGTTAAAATTCAACAAAACCCGAAAAAAATTAATTACGTCATGATAGGAGGCTAATGTAGAAGAACTACTTGACCTTTATCTGGGGGGACTGAGGGTATTAGTCCGAAATTAAACAGTTGGAGTTCGAACTCGTCCAGTACGTTAGCTACTACACCAGGCGACTACTCACTGAAATTTATATACACCCAAGAAAGAATGACCTCGAAGCACAAAACGTACGTATTTTTCATGTTCCTATCGCATTTTGACAAACTCGGCATATCATTTATAGATACTTAGATCAGTTGACTGTATTCCTTGCTGAGGAGTAAGACATCCCAAAAAGGCGTGTCCTGTGTATGACACTAAACTGCATATATATATTTACCAACCCCTCCACACGAGCAGGATGTGACACAAGGTCAACTTCTTAAGCGGAGTTCAGCAGGTTTGAATTCAGAGTTTTCCTTCTCCTAGACTGGTTGCCTAACCAAGGTTGAAGAGCCCGGTCTGCCCAACTATTTATCCATAGATGGAGGGAGAGTAGAATTCATGCCTTTTTCAAGGGTATTATTGCTAAGTGAAATACAATTACCACATCCAGATTTGAACTCTGGTCGACGAGTCCATTTCCCATAACTTTAACCATTACACAACGCGCTACACTAAACTGCATATAATAGTAAAGCACCAGTTCTAGAAATCTGGAAAGTATGGATTATCCCCCTATTGTCATTATTGCCCGGTAAACTTAAAGTGGCAGAACTTATTAAAGTTCCAACTGTTTAAAAATTATTCATATTCCATAGGTCCATGTTGAAAAAAGGAAAACATCCTTCAGAAACAAGCACACAAAAAATGGAAATTCATTATATGTTCCTACAATAAACGCCGGGTTAGCTCTGTCGGTAGAGCGTTCGGCTAAAAACCACAAGGTTCCTAGTTCGAAACCGGTCCTCGCCAACTCA
Organism: Doryteuthis pealeii; assembly: GCA_023376005.1. Classification (NCBI taxonomy): domain Eukaryota; kingdom Metazoa; phylum Mollusca; class Cephalopoda; order Myopsida; family Loliginidae; genus Doryteuthis; species Doryteuthis pealeii. Next base: position 135,712,843 of record CM042138.1, on the reverse strand, counting down.
GCGTATGATAGCAAAGGGATTGTGCGGTAAAGTAAGGAGCTGATGGTAGGTGTAGCGTTCCACCTCAGACGCCAAAACAATCTCTTTGGTCTAGCGCTATTGAAAAGGGGATAGACACCCTCGCTGACTGGCTGGTACAGACTTTAGGCTGCCCCGATGACCTTTACCTGATCTTTACAGTGAACGCAATTCCCTAAGCTCTAGACATAAAATAACCCAAGACGAGTTGCCATGTCGTTAAAATCAATCAATTAATCAATCAATCAATCAGACTAAGTAAATCAGATGAAATGAAACAGTCTCTAGAAATACTGCAACACATGAGATTCCTTAAATTGAAAGAGCCAACTGTTTTTCAAAAAATGTTGTATGTTTTCTTTTACCTTTCTTGTTGAAGTTGACGTTCATCGATCAGGAGCTTTACATTATTATTTGGTCAGTTAATCAAAATATCATATAATTTATTAACTTTTCATTTCTCTGACTGGAAGTTTGTAAATACGACATACGATACACACCAAGGCTGCATTTTGATTTAGCATTAACACAATATGACAGAAGACCAATGACGTCTCATGGTATTTTAAAGTACTGTTGTGGACGCCCTGGGTTTGTAGTAATGATGTTTCAGTCCTGAAAACACGCAGGACTCCAGAATCATCATCTGCTAAAGGCTTTGTACAGAGCACAGCTTTTTTTTATTGATGTATTTAATGGACTTTGGAAGTATTCAGTGATGGCTATCAAATTACATAATGGTGATACTTATTCTCACTCTATTATACAAAACTGTAAGAAATGGAAGTTTTATATGATTTATTGTAATGTTTCTGCATTAACTTTGAAAGAAAATAAGGTGATAAGCATCAAGATTTGATATATATATATATATATATATATATATATATATATATATATATATATATATATATATATATATATATATGTTGTTCTGGTTCCAACCGGAGAAAATTAAATATTTTATAAAGTTTTGCGGACCTTTTTTATAAATATTTAATTTTCTCATTTTGCGGACCTTCTTTTTTTATAATATATATATATATATATATATATATATATATATATATATATATATATATATATATATATATATATATATATATATATATATAGTATATATATGAGAAGAAAAATGGATATGAAATCCGACAGTGTATATATAGTTTAGAAAAAAATAACAAAATTATGTCAAAGATTGACTTACATATAGCCGACGCTAAAGCGTTTGGTTTTAATGAAAACCATCAGCAGGCTTAATATAATGATATAAATTCATATAAAAGAAATGATGTAAAAGTAAGCGATGTTAACATCGTAAATTGAGGCTCACAAATTTTTTCTTACTTGGGAAAATGTAGGAAGGGTTATATTCTTATATTATTCCAATGTCCACCTTGAACGCATAATAATTCGAAATAAGGTTGATTATTATAAAATGATTAGGATGGAATATTTGTATACTTTATTCCAAATAGTATCCACCCAGGATTTTAAAAATTCAAAAATAAATTAGAATATAAGAATGTAATGCATTGTCAGGGTTTCCAATAATGTCTTCATCAGATTAATTACTTCAAACTACAAGCGTGGTTTCGGGGCTATTAAAATCACTGACCACTTCTCAAAGCGCTAATAGAATAAAATTATACCCCTAGACCTATTGGAAGAAAGTTTAGCATATGAGGTGAAATTCGTTATTAATAAATTTCATAATTAAATAGACATCAAAGCCCGAATTTTAGAAACTCTAGTATACAACTCTGAATATGTAATGTATAATTGTGAGTGTTTTGTCCCATGCTTCGATAAAAAAAAAAGTAAATTTTCTTATATATTAGTGAACAACTAATTTAGAAGCATCAACAAAACCCTCACACACACACACACACACACACACACACACACACACATATATATATATATAAGTAAAGAAATAACAAAAGACTTAAAGGATTAGCATTATAGTCTGTTTCAGGGAGCTAAGACACAGTGTCTAACTCTGGCGACTCATCTAATGAGTCGGGAGAGTTAGACACTTTGTCTAAGCTCCCTGAAATAGACTATGATGCTAAATCTCTAAGTCTTTTGTTATTTCTTTACATATATATTTGCTCTGTGACTCTAACATTAAGAGCACACATTGAGCTCTCAAACTGCGACAGGTTTTTTAAATAAAACTCTTGTGTCGTAAGGAAGATTTCTTCTTTGGACTTTTGGATTATATATAATATATATATATATATATATATATATATATATATATATATGAGTAAAGAAATAACAAAAGACTTAGAGATTTAGCATTATAGTATATATATATATATATATATATATATATATTATATATATATATATATATAATGAATTCATTTATGTATCAATTTTGTTCTTGTAAACGTTTTTGTGATATCAGGAAATATAGGAAATGAATAAGTGAACAAAAAACAGAGTTCCAATACTTAACCGTTGCTTTGTCCCTGCTTCACTCTATTTTTTTCTGATATTTCGGGTTACCTTCACGCATTATCAAGTTATTTTTCACAACTATAACTGTGTTAAAGAATAAATTGAAACAAGTGTGAGAAAAAAATAAATGAGACACCATTTGGCGTTGTTTAACCGTTACTTTTTTGTCGAAATTGTGTGGCATATCTTACCTGACATTGATTACGGCAATTTACCGTTCAAAATTCGGCATTATGACTATGATCGTGATATATATATATATATATATATATATATATATATATATATATATATATGCGTGCGTGCGTGCGTGTGTGTGTGTGTGTGCGTGCGTGCGTGTGTGTGTGTGCGATTACATAGTAAGGTAGACTGGATTCTTTAGTCTTTCTTAGGCAGCCAGTCCAGGAGAAGAAAAACTCTGAATTCAAGCTAGCTTTACTTCGTTTAAAAATGGCGTATGAGATGTGTATGTGTAAATGAGAAGAATTTTGCTACTAAAGTGAAATATGAAAAGAAAAAAAAGATTACCAGGAACCCGTTTTTTGGGGGGAGTATGTTTGAAATTAAGGTATTAGTAGAGCTTAGAATACCCTAACTGTGTCATCTATATCACTTTTGTGACTTATCAAATACTTTGAAACCTTTTTTAAAACTTTCTAAAAACATTTTTTCACAAAGACTTTTTTTCCGAATGATGACCTGAGGTCAAAACTTGTTAAGAACAACCAAAAATAAATAACATAAAAGAAATATTCCTGTTTGTCTTATCACTTTTTAAAATACATCTATTTCTCTCTCTCTCTCTCTCTCTCTCTCTCTCTCTCTCTCTCTATATATATATATATATATATATATATATATATATAGAGAGAGAGAGAGGGATACAAGCCAGTGAATTATCGAAAAAGTTTCTGTGCCTTGTGGGCCTGTTTTTAACACCTACTCTGGACGCTGATTGGCTCCACATTAGCCAAACAGGTGTACAGAAGCCGAGGTCTGCGTTATAAGAATTCTATTTAAAGTCAGTTTATCTGCTAGCGTTGAACAAGATGCGTGACACATTAGGGTTTAATCGTCTCTAGTAGGGTCTAACTGGCGAGAGGATATTATGTTGAAAGAACCGAAACCCTCCAATTAACCAGTTAATAATATAAATGACGACGCCATCTAGCGTTGTTTAATAGCACCGGAGTATCTCAAACACACATATAATGTCTCCTAGAAATATGTTCATGTATCTGTTGAAGTTTCTTCTGCATTTTAACCCTTGTTGAACAATGAGGAAAAATCTCATTGCTTTCACAATATTACTATTTACTCAGATCTGATTTATTCTCAGATTAATTAACATTTTTATATTCATTTATTATGTCTTTTTGGGCTTCTTCTTTTATTGCCATCTTCTCATATATAAAAGTAAAAGAGAATCTGTCCATAGAAAATATACAATGCCTATAAATATTTTTACCAAGCCCTCCGAACCAGCTGGATGTGACGCAAGATCAGGTTCTTAAGCGAAATTTGGCCGGTTTGAATTCAGAGATTTCCTTCTCCTCGACTGGTTGCCTAACTAAGGTTAAATAACCCAGTATGTCCTAGTATTTACACATAGCTAGAAGGAAAATCGTTGAATCCTACCTTTCATAAGAGTATTAGCTATGTGAGATGTAAACAGGTTTTAAACACGTCTCGCCGGGTCCATTTGCTACGACGAATACCATTACACAACGCGCCTCCACAATGTCTTCAAAATCTGTTAAGCAATTCCTCCGAAAGTTTCCAAAAATTTTCTCTTAAATTCTTATTCTGACCATTCTTTCTGAAATGATTCAATTCCACTTATTTACTTCACTTTCGCAATCTTGTGTTTCACCAAAACCATTCGTCTAATTTCTATCAAGATGGGCTTCATTTCTATCTAGGTAAATAGAGCTTTAAACTTTTTAACACACCTTGTATTCTGAAAAAGCATTAATGAATGGAACGTTAATTTTTTCAGAATACAAGGTGTGTCAAAAAGTACAAAAAATCTCGATACTTTTTTGACACTTTATATATATATATATATATATATATATATATATATATATGAATTCAAACTGATGAAAATATAAAATAAAAATTCACACTGATGAAAGGTGTAAAAAAATCTTTCTGTGTACGGAATATTTTTACATTTTTCCTATTATTATTATTATTATTATTATCATTATTTCAATTTCATCTGATTATTTTAATAATAATAATAGCGTAATCCGTATACATTTTGATAAACTGACCGAAACACATGTGTAAGTGATATCGATTAAAGTGATATCGATTAAATTCATTTTTATCCATCTACATTTCTTTTCTTTACTCATTTTTCCTCATATTGTCGGATTCATATTCCATTTTACACACACACACACACACACACCACACACACACACACACACATATATATATATATATATATATATATATATATATATATATATTGAATTGGGCCTGACTCCTCTCGATACTGTCTAGACATCGAGACACCATCACTTTATTTTATAAGTTGCGCAGCTGTGCATTCGTCTTAAATTTTTAAATTAGAAAAATAAATAACTAAATAAAGATTCCTGCTCGATCCTTTTTAATCACACCTCGTACATGAATAAATACGGCAAATGTGCGCATCTGGATCTCCCCCCCCCTCTCATTTCAATTTCATTCATTTTCTCTTTCAATTAAATTTCTGCTCTTCATTCATTGCTAAATCTTTCTCCAGCATCCCTCGGGCATCCACTATATATATATATATATATATATATATATATATATATATATATATATATAAAATTATGCTAGCGCTTGGTTACTGAGAGTTTCTCGCCTAACCAAGTGAGTATTTTTATTTTAGTTTTCCTTTATATATATATTTACCAACCCCTCCGCACGAGCAGGATGCGACACAAGGTCAATTTCTTAAGCGGAGTTTAACAGGTTTGAATTCAGAGTTTTCCTTCTCCTAGACCGGTTGCCTAACCAAGGTTAAAGGCCCAGTCTGCCCTACTATTTACCCATAGCTGGAGGGAGAGTAGGATTTCATACCTTTCCCAAGGGTATTAGCGCTAAGTGAAATGCAATTACCACATCCAGGATTTGAACTCGGGCGACGAGTCCATTTCCTATGACTTTAACCATTACAACACGCGCTTCCAAATTACTATGATTACAATGAAGATGAGGACAATAGTCCGAATAACACAGATAATACTTATTTCTTGCTAGCTTATCCCCCTCACAACTTTTCTTTCTGTTCATCTCCCATTCTTATCTGATTTAGCATCTTCGTTTAATGGTACATCAATCTTCATGGGCTATTCAATGTCATCGCAATAACACTAGAGGTACTACTTAAACATATGTGGAAAAAGAAGGTTCATACCTTTCCCAAGTGTATTAATCCAAACGTGAATGTAAAGTTTTCCTTTATATAAGGTACTGTGGGACTTTGTGGGAAGGTGTGACTCGTTTTATGATTCTGTTACAGGCTGGGAATATTGGTTTTCTTTGTGTGGGTTTTTATTGAGGGCTCTTCTGGTCTGTTGTTCTTTTCTT
>CM042138.1:135696765-135701765 GCA_023376005.1 Doryteuthis pealeii | reverse complement strand
TTTTAATAATCTATATTCAAAATATAGGTTTTCAACATTTTCACTATAGGAGAGTTTAACCCCCATTAGGGTGTTTTAATATTGAAATTTGCTGTAAATTTTGTGAATAGGCATCATAAATTCTTATTTACACATGGTTTAAATTTCATATAAATCGAAGGAAAAAAGTGCTGCAGGATTTTTCCATCCCCCAGGGAACCCCTTTGATTAAAATGAAATAAACTTATCTAAGTACCCTGGGGAATATAATTTCAGAATATATATGGTTATGGGGGACTATCACCAAAACTCTAGGAGGAGTTCGTGAACAAATAAACAGACAGTAACAACAAGTTATATATATATATATATATATATATATATATATATATATATATATATATATATATATATATATAATATCGAGGTGATAGCATGGATTCCACGTCTTTCCCTCACCACCTGTCCATTCTCACCACATCCAGTATTCGCACAGATCTGATCAATTTATACCTTTTTCGTCACCCCCTCTCTGGTGTATATATAATATATATATATATATATATATATATATATATATATATATATATATACAACCCCTCCGTCCGAGCAGGATACGATACAACGTCAAATTTCTTGCACAGGCTTGAATTCAGTTTTCCTTCTCCTAGACTGGTTACCTAGCCAAGGTTGATAACCTTGTCTGCCCTGCTATTTACCTATAGATGAAGGGGAGAATAGCTGGATGCATAACTTTCTCAAAGGTATTAGCGCAATGTGAAATTCAAACAGGTTCGTCCAGGATTTGAACTCGGGTCGACGAGTCCATTTCCTACGACTCTAACCCTTATACTACGCGCTTCCATGTAAGGTCTCCACAGGAAAATGTCAATTATAAGTTAAGTATTTCTCCAGTATTTTTACTTGGATAGTTCGTGTGATGTTAGGTAAGAGGCCGTATAGGGTGCTGCTTCAAGGATTGTTCAGGAGAGCACGCAGCATATCACTTTAACTGGTGAAGCAATACAGTAGCTGATATATATATATATATATATATATATATATATATATATATATGTGTGTGTGTGTGTGTGTGTGTGTACGTGGGTCGACTGAAAAATTCATAAGCTGACCGGACACTCTTAGCAGATGTGACAAAATGCGGTTTATGGTTCAAAATATACCCACTTGTGGTCTACAATTTCTTCCATGGTGTTGCATTGCTTGGATCTCATTGAGAAAAAGTCAACTGCAGATATAACGCCATCATATGAACTTTTATATGAACTTAATTTTGAACAGCTAATGAACCTTTCAGCCTACCCTCGTATATTTACGGTCGAAACAGGACTGCAAGTGAATTACTATATATATGCCCTCCACTACTGTTTGAGCGCACTGGACGGATTTTTTCTGAAGCCCGCTGTTTACGCTGAAATTGCAAGACTCTTCTTAAAACGGATCGAGCTCTCTTTGGTAGCTTTATATATGTGTATGTCTTTATCAGTTAAAATACCATTCTGCAAGTGGGTGAGTCGATGGCTCGGTGGTTAGAGGCTCTCATTGATGAAAATCGGTGGAATTTCAATCCCGACTAGAAGCAGTTTACAAGGTCTAGCCCCACTGAAGATATGTGGTACGTTGGAATTTAACTACATGTGGATGAATATATATATATATATACATATATACATACATATATAGTCATCCACAGACACCGTGTTTCGGCGTATAACGTCTCTTCAGTGTGGCTAGACATTTGTAAGCTAACTACAGCCGGGATAGAAAGTCGGACTGCTTAACCGCTCGGCTATCGTCACCTCTGTCTTTCTGTATGTCTGTCTGTCTCTCTCTTTCTCTCTTCTCTCTCTCTCTCTCTCTATATATATATATATATATATATATATATATATATTCATACGCACACAATAAGTCTGGCAGAACTATCACTCAGGATAAAATTTTCTCCGGGCACACCGTAGTAGCCATGAGTGGGTGAAGGTGTGTATTTGAGTTGGCATACTATTTCAGTTGCCACTAAATAGGGAAATGGCGAAAAGTATCGAAAATGGGGTCCTTTTGCATCCAGAATTTATTCCTGCGAGTTTTTTATTATTCGAAGCATCTCTGAATCTCTTTTGTTGGTATTGTAGGTTCATGCACTTTTGTATTTATTTTAAAATCATCATCGCCCACAAATCTCAACCTGAGACGAAGTTCTAATCTAGGAACAAATATATATATCGCTAGATTTGTAGACCATTGTTAGTGAGTTCGATTCTCATTGTGCGCCCCATACTTTTGACCTTGTGCCACATGTAAGCCATGCTTGTAAATAACTATATATCGCACGGATCAAGATCTGGTGAGTACGGCACCTCAAAAGTTGTGTTTTACTAATAACAGTTGATCAAAGAGATAAATCAATTAAGAAAATATGGAAAATTGACAGACTAGACATCATCTCTTTGACTATGTAATTTTCTGGTGTGTATTGCACTTGCACTATTTTGTGTTTCACGAAAATCTAAGATTGACACCGACTAGTTAACAAGGTGTCTAGGCATCACCACTTTTATTATGTAATTTTCTGGTGAGTATTGAGTGCACGGCATATGCATTATATTATACTAGTAGCGGCTACCCTGCGTCGACTGGGTAGAGGGGGGATTTTTAAAAAGTTAGTCTCGCAGATCCATTATTACTTATCACAAGTTAGATCCTCACTGGATTCACCATAAAATCCCACGTAAATATATAACAATATAGTAAGAAATTTTTGTTCAATAATTTACAATTAAAAAAAAAAACAATATAAATGAGGTGATTAATTCAATCAATCAACATTATATTTCAATTACTTCTGTTACTATACACATTTTAATTTTTAAATATATTCCCAGATATAAATAAAATGTTCATTACTTTGGCTCAAAAACCAAGCCCTGGTGATAGTGAATGTATATATATATTTACTTTGTCGTTAATTGATTTTTTTTCGAAGTTTCCTCCTGACATATACATATACACAACTGCTCTTTATATATGTATAGATTGTGTTTCATGAATAACAGCTTGTCATATGGATTGATCTAGCTAATAAAGAAAATATCGTAGATTGACATTGCCTAGTCAAGAAGTTGTGTAGATATCACCAGTCATATCATGCAATTTTCTGGTAATTACGGAGTGTACATCACTTGCACTATTTTGTAGTTTACGAATAACCCATGATCAAATTCATTGAACTAGCTAATAAAAACTATCGGGAACTGACACCGAATAGTCTACAAAATATTAAGACATCATCACTTTTATCATGTAATTTCTAGTGGTAAGGAGTGTGTTACAATGTGTTTTGCCATCCTGTAGGCCTTAAGCCAGAGCGCTTGTCCAGTGGAATTGGATCCTTTGTAAAGAGTCCTGAGTATTGGTAATCGTCCGGTATTGTAAGTTCCTCCTCAATGAGTGCAATTAGAATTATGGCCAGTGTGGGGGTATAAGTAGTGTATCAGCCACGTAGTATGGTTGATGATTGGCGAAGTAATAAACCACGTGACTTAGGCTAGTCTATAAATCCAGGTGGAGAATTAGAGCATACCTTATATGTAGAAATATTCCAACAGAGTGTACGGCACTTGCACTATATTGTTTTACAAATAACTGCTGATAAAATTGATTGATCCAGCTAATAAAGAAAATAGCGGAGATTGACACTGAATAGTTTGCAGGGTGTCTAACATCATTCTCATTATGCAATTTTCTGGTGAGTTCTGTGTGTACAGCTCTTGCACTATTTTGTGTTTCACGAATAAGTGCTGATCAAATTGATTGAACCAGATAATAAGAGAATTTTCAAAGACAGAAATCGACTAGTCAATAAGGTGTCCTATCCTGTAATTTTCTGGTGAGTACTGTGTGTACAGCACTTGCACTATATTGTGTTTCACAAATAACTGCTTCTCAAATTGATTGAGCCAACAAATAAAAACAATGGAAGACTGATATCAACTAGTCTAGACATCATCACTTTGATTATATCATTTTTCTCAGCTGTGCACAACGAACAAATGTATATTTTAGAATATTGATTTATCGCGAATTGATTTCTTCTTCAAATATTTAGCAGTTATTAACCAGAGGCCGTAAATATTTTCTTTCGTGTCGTTCGATCCTAATGCTCACCAAAAACATTTATATTACGCTGCCTAATACTCACGTCAAGAATCAGGCTCCAGGAAAGCTGCTTCTTGAAAACAACTTACAAAGACAGCATCTCAAGACAACTTTCTATTCCATTTGGAGTCACTCTTCTGTTTGGTGGATTATATCATTCAGTTCTTCATCACTTTGTTTTAGATAATTTTTTTCTTTTGCATAAACTTATTGGAATTTTTAAATACTAAAACAAACAAACAAACAAACAAAATGTACAAAAAGAGCTTAAGATGAACAAAAAGAAAATCATTTATACAAAAGACCCAAAAATCGAAAAAGAATCGGGGGTTCTCGAGAAAGATAAAAATAAACATTCAAATATTAGCCCGTGATATCAGTAAGAGGAATAACATGTAATAAACATGTGCAATCCATTCTTTAAAAAAATATTTTTTTTAGATAAATAAATATTTAAAAAATAAGAATAAAGCATTTAAAATATGAAATTAATAGATAAAAATCTAGTATCAAAGAAAAACACCGAGGAGATAACAGAAAACAAAATTGTAAAGAAATTAATAAAAATAAAAAAATAAAAATAGAAAAAAAAATTGATAAAAAAAGAAAGAAGTAACCTTCCGAAAATGACAAAAATATTCAAATTAAGACTCGACGAGAGACAACATTTAAAAAGGAAAAGAGAAAAAGAAAAAAAGGAAATAAAAGAAAAAGAAGCAAAGTAAAGCCAAAAAAAGAAAGGAGAAAAAGGAAGAAAAAAAAGAGTAAAAATAAAAGAAAATTAAAAAATGAAGTAAATGATAATACAAGAGGCAAAAAAAATCGATTATTATTGTGTAAAAATA
>CM042138.1:135684265-135694265 GCA_023376005.1 Doryteuthis pealeii | reverse complement strand
TAGTATCCTTTAGGTAAGTCATATAGTATCCAATAAGTCCTGTGGTATAGTATCCTTTGGTAAGTCAATAAGTCCTGTGGTATAGTAGGTAAGTCAAGTAAGTCCTGTGGTATAGTATCCTTTGGTAAGTCAATAAGTCCTGTGGTATAGTATCCTTTGGTAAGTCAATAAGTCCTGTGGTATAGTATCCTTTGGTAAGTCAATAAGTCCTGTGGTAGTAGTAAGTCAATAAGTCCTGTGGTATAGTATCTTTGGTAAGTCAATAAGTCCTGTGTGGTATAGTATCCTTTAGGTAAGTCAATAAGTCCTGTGGTATAGTATCCTTTGGTAAGTCAATAAGTCCTGTGGTATAGTATCCTTTAGGTATCAATAAGTCCTGTGGTATAGTATCCTTTGGTAAGTCAATAAGTCCTGTGGTATAGTATCCTTTAGGTCCGACGTCCAAGAAGATCCAAGTAGCAATGAGCTAAGATTAGAATCAGCCATTATAAATACAACAACAGCAACAGCAACACTGCCAGTGATTGGATAAGAGGTTGCCTTCCCTGGTCACGTGGTAGTCGGCGAGTCTATATTTAGAAGTGACCATCTACCACACGCCTTATATCTATAAAACGCCAACAGTAACATATTAACCTTTTATTAAATAGAAGATTAAAAAATGCAGAGCATAAAATAAGTAATTGGTTGACTCTAATTAGCCTTGTCATATCTCTGGTGAAACTACATATCAAAATGCATTCTTAATTTAGGAATTGGGTCGGAACAGAACAACCATATCTGACTTAGATGACATCATGTGTGTTGTATAGCCCTTCTTTTCACCATCTGATAATACGTATCTTGTTCTAAGCTGGTAGATATGCGGGTCATCAATTTGCTATCTGGATTGGCTTCTCTCTGTTCTGATCTTCTTTGGGATTTCTTGGAACTTCTCATCTTTGTATCCGTTGCTGTGTTTAGTGTCGAACACAAGACTTGATGTTGTTTTTTAGACGTCTTTATTCAACACAAGTAAGAACAACACGCGTGGAGAAATGGCCTACTGACGGCAGACGCCATTTGAATCTGTTTCGTTTAGTCATCCAGCCAAAACTGGGTTTCTACCTTGTTGTTCTCACGCTAATTCGTTTTTTTTTCCATTATTCGGAATTACCGTTGTTTTTAATTTCTACACTATTTGATTTCTTCTATCGTGCATAATCTATCAGCAATCTATGGATTATTTGATTTGTTGACTAACATTTATCGTTTGCGGAAATGCTCATGGTGACCCGAGTTCTCAAATAAAATCAGACGAGGCTGCATATGTTTCTCTTTCGCGCTAATACTATTGGGAAATGTTTGAATCCATGCTATGGATAAATGGTAAGACAGACTGGATTATTCAAGCTTGCTTAGGCAAAAAGATAAAGAGAAGAAAATCTATGCTTAAAATGATCTTGTGTCGTTTCCTGTCCATGACAGAGGGGTTGGGTAAATATTATTTAAAGAAAGAAAAGATTTAATATTTGTGAATGCTTAGTCAAATGTGGTTTTCAACGGACACAATGTCAGGGGCTAGATTAGCATTATACCTACATTAAAAATCGAACCCTCATTTAACAGACATTTCAACCATTCCAATATTAAAATTAGATAATACTAAGCCTGTGGCTAAGAATACGCTGACTACATTCCCATCAGGGCAGTAAGACCTTCCCACTAGAAGGGTGTCCTGTGTATTACACTAACCAGCAACTCATGGTGATGATAGAGTTTTGTAGCTCTGGGAAGTGTGAAGTATCCTTTTACTGCCATTAATTCCAGGTTCACTATGAATCGAAGTAGTAGTACTTGATAGTCAATTTTATGGTTCAAATAAATCTATTTAAAAATTATTCTTTGTCTTTTATGAGATCATGATTGGTTGGTTAGTTGGTTGTATTTTACTGCATGTCAATACTTGTTGGGTTATTTTATGCTGAAGACATTTTATTTTGTTCATTCTTGGCGAGTATTCAATTTTTTAAAACTCAGTTTTTTTAAACACATTTTTTAAACTCATTTTTTCTATTTAACTTATAGATGGGACCCTAACAGGCACTTCCACTTCGGATCAGGGTGAACCTGGGAGCAATTGGGTTGAAGGGGCACTCCAATTAGAATCTGACTGACAGAAAGTCTCCTCAGATTTCTAGGAATTTTGTGAGTGTTCTAGCCGATCCTAAAAATGATGTTTTCCGAATGATCTCAATTCTTCCTCTGATTTCCAGTTCCTAGGAGACCGCTCCAAAGGTACCATCTACAACTGGTATCGCGGTAACTCTTATGTTCTACAGTTTTGTCTATTTTCTGACAAGGTCCAAGTATTTGTCTGTCTTTTCATTTTCTTTCATTTTTACACTATGCTCTAACGAAACGGTAAAATCCACTAAATGACAAGTTATTTTATCTTGTTAATTAGCGCTAGGTCTGGTCTTCTTGTCAGGATTAAGGGATCCGCTTGTATCTCAAAGTCCCAGAGAATTTTTTGCGTCTCATTTTTTCCGACGGGTTCTGGTTTGTGCGTATATATATATATATATATATATATATATATATATATATATATATATATATATATATACCATTTTGTAGTATGGTCAAACTTTAATTTCTTGCACAATTTCACCTTTACCACTCAGTCGTGTACTCCTTTTGCGCTAGTTTGCTGTATTTGCTATTAGGAGATTAACCGTTTCGTCTCCACACATAATAAACTTGTTATTCTGTTGCGTCTTATCTATTTTCGCTTTAATACAATTCGACCTAACGGCATCAATCCCTTTCTTGATCATACTCCGGGCTACCACTCTTTCTAGCACGATAGTATTTTAAAGGTCCCATTTTCAGATCTTCGTATTTTTGTATTTCATTAAACTCTTTAACTGATGTGTTATCAGAGGATACTTTTTTCTTTTACAGTCCTGCACCTTTTTATCTGATTTATTACTTTTTACTTTTTATCAGTTTGAATAGCAAAGTCCGAGAGAATAGTATTTTCTTTGGATTCTGTTATTGGTTTTGTTGATGTTTATACATTTTCCAGATTTCGCTATTTATAAAAACTTGTACATTTTCCAATGAAGATAATGTTCTATTTTGTCAGGCCTTTCTTTATATTCTGTTGTTGCTAAAAGTGGACATGCGGACAATAAGTGGTCTATTTTATTAATATTTTCCTGTTGGTAGGCTCTGGTACTGGTACTGTACGATTTGTTATTATTATTATTATTATTTTTACTCCTTTTGAGTTTTTCACATCAGCGTTAGCTGATGGTATTTCCCTGGAGTCTGAGTGACACCAAGTCTCTTCAGGTCCCAGGACTCTTCTGAGTATTCTAGCCGATTGCAACAGTGCAGTAGTCTGGATGGTCTCAATTCTTCCTCTGATTTCTAGATCCTCCAGTCTTTTTTCCAAGTTTATTGGGACCGTTCCAAATGCACCAACTACAATTGGTATCACTTCCACTCTCATATTCCACAGCTTTTTCAATTCTCTTGCAATGTCCATGTATTTATCCATCTTTTCATTTTCCTTCTGCTTCACCCTGTGATCTGCTGGGACCGCAAAGTCCACAAGTTGACACTGGTCTCTCCTGGCTGGGATAGGGTGATCCGTCTTTATCTCGAAGTCCCAGAGAATTTTATGCGTTTCATTCTCAAGAACAGATTTTTATTTAGCATTAATTATGGAAAGTAAAATGTTTTATAACCCATCTCGGACAAAAATGGGATGTGGATTTTATTAAACTTTGGTTTTTGTAGGTCTCCATCAATTTTCTTTTATAAAAGGACGCGCTCGTTCCTTGTACATACAAACATACATACATACTGACAGACATATAGCATCTTTCTATTTTATATATAATTATCATAGGTGTGGATTTATTCGTGACCGATTTGTACATGTGTATATTTCATCACGGAATTTTCAGAAACTCAAACGCGACTCAAGAATAATGAAATTTGTCTGATTCCTCTAAAGGAAGTCGTGCTAGAAAAATGTCAGTTCAGGTTGAAGCAGCTTGGTGCATCGTCTGATTAGTTATGGCTGTGTCGTCAAAGAACATGATTGGAATAAAAGAATTTAATGGTTGTGAGGAAAATGTCTATCATGTTTATCAGTGAAAAAAAACTCGTATTTCCTCAAGGGTTCAAAGAGGACACGTGAAGAAAGAAAAAAGAAGATGAATAATGGGAATATATGTTTTTAAAGTAAAACATGAAGTTAGTATTTGTTTTACTTTTAATGGCATCTATATATAAATATAAAAGAAAGATTCTGTATGTCTGTATGTTTTTAAAACGACATGGCGCCCGTCCTTTTATAGAGGAAAATTGGTGGAGACCAAAGTCCAATAAAATGCACACCATATTTTGTCTGAGAACGCCGTGTATCTCTGTTAGTATATATATATATATATATATATATATATATATATATATATATATATATATATATATATATATATATAGTTGAAAATGGAAGTGAATATTGAAATGAAAAATAAAGGAAAGAAAATGCTGAATGGATAAAATAGGATTTATTTTATTTTATCTTACTGCACATGTTTCGGCCATGGATACATGTATTCTATCTTTTATTATTTTAAATACAAAAAAAAAAAAAATAACAATAATCGAAAAACTACAGAAATCTTTTAGTATACAAAGAAATAACGGCCTTCGTCAGAGTAAATCCTTTTTGTTTTAAATCAAATCAGTTGAAATACGGAGAATTTCTGTGATGTTCGAAAAAAGAACTTTTTAAATCGTTTGAAGAAAGTATTCTAACGTGATAGAGAAAACAGTTATGTGATGTCATCGTCCATGGATTTTGAAAATATATATATATATATATATATATATATATATATATAATATATATATATATTATATATATTTGCTAATGTATAAGTAGTAGCTTACCGGTGGGTATGAGTACGATCGTTGTAAGCGCACAGTATCCAGGGTTAAGACAGAAAAAACAAATACAAAGTGCTCAATACAATGTAGAGCAAAAATTTATTTTAACAATGGAAAGGAGTAACCTACTCAAGTTTCATCGAAACCATTAAATAATAACTGAATAAACCATTAAATAGTAATTGAAAAAATAATCCCCATAAATTAATCCAAATTTTTAATCCAATTAACAAAAACGGTTCACAATAAAACCTTTGAAATATAAATAAGCGTTTGTCTATTAAGGATAAATCCCATTCCAACGGGCATGTATTATACCAACTAAGATTAATCGAAAATCGATTAATTTAACTGATGTAACCCTGAAGAATCAATCGATGAAACTCGAGTAGGTTACTTCTTTCCATTGTTAAAATAGAATAATATATATATATATATATATATATATCTGTTGGGAGAATATATGTGTGAACGTGCAGGTATTTTACAAATCTTTAAAGATCAAAATAACAGGATTGATTATTACATTAACCCTTACGACACAAACATGACGACACTGGATTAGTTTGTTAAAAAACAATTGGCAGGCTCCATTTTCGTGATGCATTCTCCAAATATGTCAGTAAACCAACTAAGACATGTGGTTTGATATGGAACACCTAGTGCACTCGGAGCTATTGATAATGATGCTTCTGCCCGAAACTATTTCTGACCTCAAAGTCATCATTTGATGGTAGCTTTGTTGGTGTCACGAGTGTTTTTTTCTTCTTTTTTTTTGTTAGGGGAAAGTTCATGCTCATTTTTTGATGGGTAAATTGTCGTATAAATTACGCAAAAATGAAAATTACGCTGATATCTCACATTATCAGATATATTTACCAAAATTACCTTTATAATATTATAGATTAGATTAATTCAAAGAAATCGCTATTGATTTTAACTATGGTGATTAAAGTACTGAATACAACAGAAAATTAAGTGATAATACAGCATTTTCATGCTGCATTTCCAGAATGTGACAGAACTCAAGAAAATATTGAGTATTGTTGAGGGTTCTGTGCGTCACTGAAATTGATGCATCAGACTCAGTACCATGCCTGACACTATAGTTAACATCTGAAGAGGCTAGTTTTGCCTATTTTTCAGTAAAATGTGTTTAAAATTTGCTGATTTTGTTAAATTTTTCAGAATTTATTAAATGTTGGTTAATTTGGTAAATATTGCTGAATTTGTTAAATTATGCTGAATTTGTTAAATTTTGCTGAATTTGTTAAATTTTGCTGAATTTGTTAAATTATGCTGATTTGTTAATTTGCTGAATTTGTTAAATTTTGCTGAATTTGTTAAATTTTGCTGAATTTGTTAAATTTTGCATACCGCAACCAGAAAATCAATAATTTATAATAATAATTACTGAATTTGTTAAATTTTGGTGAATCTATTAAAATATACTGAATTTAAAATATTTTTCTGATTTGGTTCAATTTGGAACAACGCAACCAGAAAAGCGATAATCTATGACAATAATTGTGTAGAAGTACCAACATTGATAGGCGTACCTATCGGGTCTTAGCGACAGGTTTACCACAAAAACGTTTTTCATGAGGGACTTTCAGAGAGTTCTTATAAAGGGCATCCGAAAAATAATAAGTAATAATCCATCTTGAGCTTTTATAAGAACCTTAATTCTTTCAATGAATAAAATTAATCCAATCTAGTTTGTTTAAGGTATATTTTATTGAATTCTTTCAGACATGAATTTCTGAAGAAGAGATATTGTTATATAATTAATAGGTTGCTTACTAAGGATGCAACTGATAATTCTGATTCATGGTAAATACCCGTAAAGGATATACAATGCTTGGCCTTTCGCTGACCTTGTTAGCTTGTTTCTGATTGGTCAACCAATCGTGTGAACAGGAAATAGAGTTTGAGATTTCATTTATTTCTCCCTCACGCCTATTGGTTAATTTTGGAACTTGAATAAACACGTCAAAAATATCCCAAGTTTTTTTTTTTAATAAGGACTAAAAGATGAAGAAATGTCAAGAAGGGGGGGAGAGAGAGGAGAGAGAGAGAGAGAGAGAGAGAGAGAGAGAGAGAGAGAGAGAGAGAGAGAGAGAGAGAGAGAGAGAGACCAGCCCAGATAGGGACATAGAAGATCCGACCAGCATAATAATTAATAGGCCATGCAATAAACATTTCATTTTTCTCAGTCTCGCCATGTTGGTTTTAAGTGAGAAATTTGCCTAAGAATCGTTTAATACTCCCTGAGTATCTATCTACCTATTTATCTATCTATCTATCTATCTATCTATCTCAGTTTATTTGTATTGATCTAAGTTAATTCGTATCTAAATATCGATTTATTGATCGATCTCAGTGTATTCGTATCTATCTTTCTCAGTTTATTAGTGTCTATCTCGGTCTTTTCCTATTGATCTATCTCAGTCTTTTCGTATCTATCTATTTTTCTATCTATCTCAGGCTATCGCGTATCTATCTATTTATCTATCTATCTAGTTTCCCAGCTCAGTATTGCCTGTCTATCTTAGTGTGTTCATATATGTTTATCTTATCGTATTCATATCTATCTATCTATCTCTCTCTTTCTTTCTCTCTCTCTCTCTCTCTCTCTCTCTCTCTCTCTCTTCTCTCTCTCTCTATATATATATATATATATATATATATATATATATATAAGGTGTGTCAAAAATGTATCAAGATTGAAGCTGTATTGATATGTTATTATCGATTGGCACTGTTATATCAATCAAAAGGAGGCTCGTGGTGTAATGGCTAGAGTTGTTGGAAATGAACTCATCGACCCGAGTTCAAATCCTAGACGAGGCTCTCTACATTTCACATAGCGCTAATACCCTTGGGAAAGTTATGCATCCACCTGATTTTTCCTCTAGATATGGGTAAATAGCAGTTAAGCAAATAGTCTTGTTGGAGGAAAACTCTGAATTCAAACCTGTTAAACTCCGTCTAAAAATGACTCTTGTGTCACATCCTGCTCTTGCGGAGGGGTTGGTAAATCAAAAGTTATGTTTTCTTTTATAGTCTTCCAGCATTAAATCTGGTCTTCTACTTTTTTTTTTTAATTTTTTTTTTTTTTTAGTTTTCTATCAGTTTGGATAGGAAAGTTCCCGAGAATATCAGCTTCTTTGAATTCTATTATTGTCCGGTTGGTGTTTATACCATTCTTCAGATTTTCCCATTCCATAGTAATTATTATTATTCCTCCTTGTGAGTTTTTATCAGCGTAACCTGATACATTTTCACGGAAGTCTGAGTGACAAGTCTCCTCAGGACTCTTCTGAGTATTCTAGATGATCTTAACAATGCTGTTGTCTAAATGGTCTCAATTCTGCCTCTGATTTCCTGTTCCTCTACTCAGTTTTCCAGACTTTTGGGGACCTTTCCAACTACACTTTGTATCACATTCACCCTCGTTTCAATTCTTTGGCAAGGTCCAGGTATTTGTTTATCTTTTTGTTTTCTTTCATCTCCACCCTTTGATCTGCTGCGGCTACAAAATCTATCAATTAACAAGTTCTCCTTTTCTTGTTAATCGATACTAGATCTATTATTATTATGGTGTTTCACACCTGCTGTAGCGGGTGGTTCGCTGAAGGCTGAGTGACAGCAAGTCTCCTCAGGTCTCAAGGACTCTTCTGAGTATTCTAGCCGATTTTATCAGTGCTGTAGTTTGGATGGTCTCGATTCTTCCTCTGTTTTTCAATTCACCTAAATTCTTTTCCGGAGCTTTGGGGACCGTTTTTAATAATAATAATAATAATAATAATAATAATAATAATAATAATAATAATAATAATATTAATAATATAATTAATAATATTATTATTATTATTATTATTATTATTATTATTACAATATTGTGATACGGTCCCCCAATCTACTACATGCCAATATTCAGTATTTATATAATATATATTAACCTCGCCCTTCCAGGTCCCCAAGCAAGCCAGCTTGGCCCTCGCCCGTCGGGTTGTGGATTATTATTATTAAGCATTGCAAGTTTTTCTCACCAGTTTTAACTGGTAGTTTTTCATTGATGACAGAATGTCTTATCAGGTCCTCAGGACTTTCCTAATATTCTAGCTGATCTTAACAGTGCTGTGGTATCGTTAATAACCATCTATGACCCAAGGGTTGACCACATACCCATCGTAGACTGATACTTCAACTATGCACAATAAACATGTGCACATTCAAAGAAAATAAGCAGATGTGCACTTGTAAAAAAAAAAAAGAAAACGCATTGTACACATCACACAATTTAAATCTGGGTTGGAATTTTATGTGATACACACTGATACATGAATCTGACACACACACACACACACACGCACACACACACACACACACACACACACACACAAAGACCAATATTCAATCTCAAACATACACATTTACCCCTGGGATATTTTACCTTGGGGAGGGCACAGCAGAAAGACATGTACTTCGTGATGAGTAGGAAATAGCCGTTTACTTGGAGGGATTATTTTGAAACTAACTTTAAACTTAGGCTATCTAAAATATGCCCCATACAACTTTTTTTATGAAAAAAAAAGAAGAAGAAGAGAAAAGTTCAGAAAAAGCGGGTGAAAATACAAATAGAATAAACAATTTAAAAAATGAAGAATAAAAACTATATAGTTTCAGATTTTTTAATATTTCTGATCGGTGGCAGGTAGGCAAAATTTCCATCGAGGATTCCTTCAAAAAATGGAATGAGAAAGATGGGAGGAAACTTGTAGTATCAGGGAAGTGTTGTAAAAAAGGAAGAATATTTTTTTAAAAGTTTATAGAAAAATAAGCAATAAAGAAAGAAAGATAAAAAAGAAAGAAAGAAAGAAAGAAAAGTAAAGATAATGAAAGAGAGAATAAGGAAAGAAAGAAAGAAAAGTAAAGATAATGAAAGAGAGATTAAGGAAAGAAAGAAAACAAGAAAAAGGATGGAAAAAAGTAGAGATAAGATGAGATAGAATAAGGAATGAAAGAAAAAAAAGTAACAAAAGTA
>CM042138.1:135666765-135679265 GCA_023376005.1 Doryteuthis pealeii | reverse complement strand
CCGGGACATATATGAGAAAGATTGTAGGAAGCGCGTGGCGTAATGGTTAAAGTCATGGGAAATGGACTCGTCGCCCTGAGTTCAAATCCTGGACGTGGTAATTGCATTTCACTTAGCGCTAATACCCTTGGGAAAGGTATGAATTCTACTCTCCCTCCAGCTATGGGTAAATAGCAGGGCAGACTGGGTTCTTTAAACATGGCTAGGTAACCAGTCTAGGAGAAGGAAAACTCTGAATTCAAACCTGTTGAACTCCGCTTAAGAAATTGACCTTGTGTCGTATCCTGCTCGTGCGGAGGAGTTGATATATATATATATATATATATATGAGAAAGATTGCGAGTGATAAATACACGTATTCATCAATGCTTTCACGCGGGCAGGATGCGACACCGGGTTAATTTTCGAGCGTAGTTTAACAGGTTTAAAATCAGGTTAGATATATTTATTTGACCCATAGATGGGACCGTAACAAATACTACCACGCCGGGACAAAGTGGATCTGAAATTGACGGCAATCTGCAGAACTGGATGACATTGTATATTGTTATTTTACAATAGAAAGGAAGAACTCAATTTAGATATTAAAAGTTTTAAAGTAAAACCCGGATATTATTTCATAAACTTGTTTTCTTCATTCATTAATACACACACACACACACACACACACACATATATATATATATATATATATATATATATATATATATATATATATATATATATTTAGTTTTAAATTTCCCATGTCATCTTTTTTCCCTTAATAGTATTTGTTGATAAGAATACATTTTGAAAATTCAATCTATAATACGCACTTAAAAGGGTCATTAATGTTAACTTTAGATAAAGAGAATTAAATTTAGGTCTTCAGGTAAAATTGCCAACCTCCGTTCTTTTATTTAAAAAAAACAATTTCTCTTTTAATGAATTATCTTTCCCCTTCCTGTCGCTATATTAGACCAGTTCCTTTTGGCAGACAATCATCAGCATCATGTGTCATATTGATAAAGACATCTTTTATCATCAGCATAATCTTCACTTCATAGAGTATGGATAAGTTTAGATATCTATTATACGAGGTGTGTTCAAAAAGTTTTTAGTTCTGTCTGCGGGGTTTAGAATACATTGATTGTATCTCCTAAAAGGGTTAAGACACCCCCAAAAAAATGGGTGCCCATTGTATTTGATGCTGAGGCCCCAGTAAGCAAATGAGCAATAATTCTAGTTAAATGTTTCATCTTCATAGCCATCCCCCCGCTCTATCAGCGGGACATTGAAAAACTGGTTGTATACCCTGGAGAGGGTAAGAAACCCCAACCCCAAAAAGTAAAGTGTGCTGGGTATGACACTAAACTCTATCTGGTGTTTAGGCTCCAGTTCTGAAGATCTGGGGAATATGGAGTATCCCTTCAATAATATTACTACCAGATCCACTTTGTTCAGGAGAGGGTTAGATTCCTATTTGTGGGTCAATTAGATCTCTTTAGAAATTATTCATTTCAATAGGACCGTGTTTAAAAAAAAAAATTAGAAAAGAAAACTACACAGAAATTTAAATATGAACATACAATGATCATAAGCACAATAATCAGAGGCGAGTTGAAATACCGTTAAAATCAATCAATCAATCTATCAATAAAAAAGTATCAAATCTCAACATATATTAGCAAAGAATGAGACTACAAAAAAGGTTTCCTTGGCTTTCAATTCGTATGGCCATTTCTAGGCTGTAGGTGAAAGCAGTTTACAGTGGAGATCCCTTGTTGCATTAATTTTGATCCGTGTTAAGCAGAATCCTTGTCCGTTAGTCCGTGTTAAGTAGAATCCTATAATGCTTGTGCGTTCATCCCTGTATCCATAATCCCATAATCCTTGTGTTTGTCCGTGTTAACCACGAGCAACTGAATGCCAGTCTACCACCCTCTTTTAATAATTAACCAACCACGTATTCGAGTGTTTTGATTGTCTGAATCAGTCCATGCAGCCTCGAAGAGTCTATAAATTTAAGTTGCGATCTCCAGCACACCTTATATAACCAAACTGTGGTGCAATGGTTAGCAAGCTAGATTCGGAAACCATTGTTATTGAGTTCGATTCTCAC
The DNA here is from genome assembly GCA_023376005.1 of Doryteuthis pealeii. Classification (NCBI taxonomy): domain Eukaryota; kingdom Metazoa; phylum Mollusca; class Cephalopoda; order Myopsida; family Loliginidae; genus Doryteuthis; species Doryteuthis pealeii. The sequence goes on along the minus strand of CM042138.1, from coordinate 135,677,164 downwards.
TGGGTACCCAAAACTTCTGGCCTTGTGCCACGTTAAGCTAAGCTTAGTAAATAACTATATAAACAAAATGTGGTGTAATGGTTACCAACCTAGATTCACAAAACATTGTTAGTGAGTTGATTCTCACTGGGTGCCATACTTCTGGCCTTGTGCCACATCTAAGCTATGCTTAGTAAATAACTAACTATACAACCACAAATATTCCAACACGTTTATTCCAATGAGTTTTCCATTGGCCGACGCTAATCTGAATGTCCTCTTTTGATATTGTGTAACGCTTTCATGTCATGTCCTTCAGGTTCTTTTATCTTAAGCTTTAGATGAAAATCGCACGGGTTCTGTGCGTAGGGAGTATTCTGCATTTGCACACTTCTTTGATTTTTCTAATAGGATTTCGTTGAAAAGTATCGAGACAGTTTTCCTATAAGCACCGAATCGTCTAGTCGACACCTCTAGATATCATCATTATATTATGTAATTTGATCGTCTGTGCAAACGTTATCATAAAAAAATTAAATGTTAAAATTAGAAACGATTAAAACTTCAATCCTGATAAATTTTGATCACACCTCCATTGTCACAGCGTTGCATTTACATTTAAAAAAATGTTGTTGGTATATTTTATAATATAAGGTACGTTGTAGCTCACCACTTAAACTTATAGACTTTTCGTGGGTGCGTGGATTAAAGCCAGCCAATCAACACGCTCAAATAGGTGTTTTGTTAACTATTTAAAAGCCGTTCATTTTCACGTATTCGACACAGACGAACGGATCAGCAACACAGGACTCTTTTAACACAACAAGGATGCTGCCTAACACTAAGGAACACAAGGATTCTGCCTAACATTAAGGAACACAAGGTATCTCCATTGTAAAGTGCTATTACCTGCAGCCTAAAAATGGCCACAAAAATCGTAACAAATGTTCCTGTTTCTGTAATCCCGGTTTGCATTTGATCAAACAACGTGTAAAAATACCAGGTGTGATAACACAGCTTCTGTGGCTTAATACAGTACTGCCACCCAACCACCATAACTAACTTTTGACATGTGGTCAGGTTATTTAACACAAATAATCAATAAATAACCTCCGTTCATCAAAGCAGTTTCCTTAATTGTAGTTTGTGATTTTTTAAGAAAACGCGTTTGTTTCCACCCGTTAATAACAGTACGCGCTCATAGTAAATGTTGTTAACAGTCCTCGTTATCATGCAATCACTTGTTATACGCAGGGAAAGATAATTTCACGCACATTTTATATCTTGGAAGCAATGGAACCCTGAATACTTCAGACTATCATCTCTTCGGTCCATGAAAGAGGGTTTGAGAGGCAAACATTATTCATGGAACGAGTAAGTTAAATCTGTTGTGAAGAAGTGGCTCAAAGAACAGTAAACAGAATTTTACGAGGGGATACATGCTCTCATTCGAAAGTGGAACATTGCTATTAAGAGAAACGGCTACTATGTGGAGAAGTAGGGATGTGATCTACAGGGTACCAGATTTATTTTGATGTATGATACATGTCCCTGTGTTGGTGATTATACCTGACCTAAACAAAATGGCATTACTTTTTGACTCACCATCGTACATCATAAATTATATTTGAAATAACGATAATAATGGCGGTGGCACTAAAGATTATAATTATATCAATAACAAGTGCTAAACAGAAAAATTGACTGCTACTACTACTACTACTACTACTACTAATATAATAATAATAATAATAACTTAAAGAGAGAAACATAATCTTACTAATAGTAGCACTGCATAATGTCAGATGGACTAATTATCTGAAAAGAAAGATTGATATTACACAGGAGAATAGCAAGTATGGGCCATGTTGTAATCGAGATAAAACGGTTAATCACAAAATAAGTGATGGCAGCAAACTAGCACCAAAGAAATACAAGAACAGGACTGGAAATAGTGCAAGAAACCGAGATTTCAACATACTAAGAAATGGTAAATGCATAAACCAGAACATATCATTAGAAATAAAAACATAAATTCTCTAGGATTTTGAGAAAGAAATTAATCGTCCAATTCAGATCAGAAGACCATACTTAGGTTTAATTAACAAGAAGATAAGGACCTGTCATGTAGTTTATTTTGATGTACCAACAGATCAAAGAAAGAAAGTAAAAGAAGGTGAAAATGCTGAACAAATACCCGGGCCTTGCCAGAGGACTGAAGAGTTGTGGAACATGACGGGATTCCGGGGTCTTTGAAAAAGTCTCCAAGAACATGTAAAAAAGACTGGATAGACTGGAGATAAGAAGAAGAATTGAAATGGTTTCATACTTCATAGATAATTCATTAGGTTCGTACTGTAGTAAGAATATTTTTGAATAAAGAGTTCGTTAGACTATCGGGGGTTCAGTGGAAAGTTACCATGGCCGATGATTGACAATTGGTGACATTTGATTGGCCTCCGGTAGCGCGCGATTAGACACGTGAGAAGTTTTAGTTTAATTGCGAGAGATGACTTCAGGAGTGGCAACTTAACACACAGTTGAATATGGACTGGAGTTGTTGTTAATAAAAGCTTAGAAGAAAAACAACAAAGTCTTGTTGATTCATTCAAACAACATATGACCAGCCCGAAGAAACCAACACGAAGAATCAACCCACAGGATCAGCCCGAGAAGTCAGTCCTGAAGAATATGGCGGCCGATTTAACAAGTAAGGACCCTCATCTCATCTCTCATACTCTGTCTTTCTATCACATTATTATATATGTTAAGGGGTATATAATAAAACCATCCAGACCGCATCATTACTAAAATCGGCTTGGGAACTCCGAAGAATCCTGGAGACATGACCAGACATGCTGTCACCAAATCTCCAGTGAAAAAAACATTAAAGATGGTATGAAAAAAATCACGAGGAATAAAAGATTTGGGCCTTGCCAGAGAACTGAAAAGAAATATGGATCATCAGGGTAACAGTAGTACCGATTGTGATTGATGTTCTTGAAATGGTACCAAAGGATTTGGAAAAGGGACTGGAGGAATTGGAAACCATAAGAATCGAGACCATTCAGACAACAGCATTGTTAAGATCGGGTAGTCTACTTAGAAGGACCTAATGAGACTTGCTGTCCCGCAGACTCCATTCGAAAACCACTAGCCATCGCCGCTGTAAAAAGCACATAAATAATAATAATAATAATAATAATAATAATAATAATAATAATAATAATAATAAAGAGATCTTGTCATTAACTAGAAAAAAACAGAAGAAAAAGAAAATAGAAAGAGAGAAAGTGTCAATTGGTAGATTTTGCAGTCTCAGCAGATCACAGGGTGACGTGAAAGAAAACAAAAAGATCATCACATACGTGGACCTTCCTAGAGAACTAAAAAAGACTGATGTATATGAGGACGAAAATAATGCAAGTTGGTGACCTTGTAACGGTCCCGAAGGGTTTTAAAAACAGACTGGAGGAATTGGAAATAAGAGTAAGAATAGAGACCAACGAAACAACAACATTGTTAACATCAGTTAGAATACTCAGAAATGTACTGGAGATTTGAGGAAACTTGATGTCACTCAGACTCCTTTGTAAGGCCACCAGCTATCGCTGGTGTGAAAAAATCGCAAGGGATAATAATAATAGTAATAATAATAATAATAATAATAATAATAATAATAATAATAATAATAGCAGCGTTTAAATAAAAATAGGAAGAGAAATAGATAATGATAATAGCGAAAGTTTATGCGGACAAAAATGACAAAAATTTGATCGGCATCCTGACATGATGAAAACTTTTAAACAAGCTTTTCAAAAGGAACAAAAGATAAATTAATTTCTCTTTCTAAGCAATTTAATTTTAATTTCCCGAAACTTCGTGCTGACAGGCCGGAAGCAAGTGCCAACGAATAATGCCAGCACTTGAGAAATTTAAACAAAGGCCCGCAGACAAAAGACAGGGTCCAACTAAACTTACATTTTTCCGCGTTTTCCTCATCAAATACTTAGGCTCTATTTAAGGCACAGATAAGCTAGCCTTTTCATTTAATTGAAGAGTTTTTAGGAACAATAAAGGAATCTTTTAGTTGGTTCAGATAGAATGGAATCCGTGTTATTCAGTTTTTCCCGCCCTTTATAAGAGAATAAAAATAACACACAAAGTCTTCAAGGAAGATTCTGCTTGAGTCACAATAAGTTGCGTATCATTGTATTTCCCTTGTGTGAATATGACTTTTATAAGAAATCGATATACGAAGCTAGTAGACATTCTACTCAGTAAGCTTAGTACTAATTATGTAGTAAAATATGAGCAAGTTTTAAGATATTGTTTTTACTAGCAAATATATGAACCCTCTGGGTGTAAGTATTTAAGTTTTAATGTAATCAAATATTATATTAAATTATAAAGGCTAATAAATCTCAATAATAATGCAGATAATAAGATTTTAAACAGAGCGGGTGTATAATCGAAAGATAGAACAACTGAAACTTAATCTACCATCACTCCCGTCTTTCATTGTTAAATGTTCCTAATTTAACTATTTGGTTAAAATAGGAAGTAAAAAATAAAATTAGTTATTTCTTCTTGTTTATGGATTTCTTTTAAGATTCATACCCGATATTTTTGCTTATATTCATTAAGATAAAATCAAACAATTAGAAATCAATAATACTAAGCACATATTTATCAAAATCAAATTTTCAATATCAATACGCAAATTAACCTTCCCGTTAACACTGTAACCGCTATTTGTTGTAAATATAAATACAATTGCCTGTTATTAGTGAGTAAATAAGGACAACAGTATTAATAATGTAAAACAATTTTATTAAGAATTGAAGTTTAAATAAAAATAAAATCATGGAGAATGTGACGTAAATAACCAAGGGAATTGTGACTTAAGTAGTAATATAGTTTTGGTTACAGACAAACACACAATCTCTATTATAATAAATTATTGGAAGGTTGATATTAAAATAAAGCTCTAGTCTCAATCTCTTGTAGTTAGAAAACCAAGGCGAATGTTTTAGCATTAACTATTTCTCATTAGTTCCTTGTAAAGAAATGATTCTGATTGGAAATTTTTTTTTTAAATAAAAAATATAATCAACAGGAACACAATCTAATGCATAGCATAACGAATTGTTCTAGGAAGCGCGTGGTATAATGGTTAAAGTCATGGGAAATGGACCCGTCACCCCGAGTTCAAATCCTGGACGTGTAATTGCATTTCATTTAGCGCTAATATCCTTGGGAAATGTATGAATCCTACTCTCCCTCCAGCTATGGGTAAATAGTAGGGCAGACTGGGCTCTTTAACCTTGGTTAGGTAACCGGTCTAGGAGAAGGAAAACTCTGAATTCAAACCTGCTGAACTCCGCTTAAGAAATTGACCTTCTGTCGCATCCTGCTCGTGCGGAGGGGTTGGTAAATATATATAACGAATTGTTCATAATCTAAATTTCTACGCGTTAAAATAATAAAAATAATTTGTTTACATTTCATATTTGCATTTAAGTCAACATTGCCGGTTATTTTAGTAATTTTTCAATGTATATATTGATTGATTGATTGATTTTAAGATGGTTATTTTTTGTCTAGATTTTTAGATGTTATCAAATAATGTTAAATAGACATGTTTTTAAATCCAGAATATTTAGTGACATTTGGTTGTCTCGTTGTGTTTTCTCTCTCTGTATTTTATTATTTTTACCCTGCGTAGACCAATACTTTCGCTAGTACGTAATATCTTACTGTGAGCTCATATTACATGTTAATTATCTTTCTGTTCTCTACTAAACTCCATTAAACTTTTTTTTCACCGACCAATATTAACTTCACAAGATAATCTAAAAAAATATAATTGGTAAGTCTCTTTTCTATTATATGGATTCAACTAGTATAGAAACAAGTATCGTTTGTAACCATCTGGTGTAAATTTCTCTCACAAAGACTAAGAAATGAACAGCTGCAATCCAAAAGTGTAGACTTCTTATCCATTATATAATGGTCTTAGACTCGGACAGACATATGCTTTTCTGTGTACACACACACACACACACACACACACACACACACATATATATATATATATATATATATATATATAGTGTGTGTGTGTGTGTGTGTGTGTGTGTATGTATACAGCATAGAATAAAATAGATAGATGAAATTCAATAGTTTCGCCGTTTCCATTTTGTATGACGATAACCATTACATAATTGGTACCTCCACTTCACGGTTCCTTGTAGAAGAACAGTAGTGGTTCTAGTCAATCATCAAGAATGTGTTTTTTTGTTTTCTCTCTTTCCCTCTCTCTCTATTCCTTCTCTCTCTCTCTCTCTCTCTCTATATTATATATATATATATATATATATATATATATATATATATATATATATATTTATGTGCGTATATTTGCAATATTTTGGTAATATGAGGCATATTATATATATATATATATATATATATATATATATATATATATATAGTATATGTAAAACAAAAATTTTTTTTTGCGATGAAACAAAGAAATACAGTGCTCAATCACAGTTTGTAAGAGCTAATATTTATTACAATGTTTATTTATTTATGAAAATTTATGTTTATTTATCTATGAAAACATTGTAAAATAAATAAATAAATATATATATATATATATATATATATATATATATATATATTATAGTTATTTTTATTATTGTTATAGTATTTATAATTATTTGTAGTAGTATTAGTATTAGTATTATTAAGACGTGCTATTAATATTTTAAACTGTTTAATGATAAAGTAAACATATGAAATAGCAGAGGTCGTTCACCACTAGAATAGGCTCAGTTATAATTAGTGATCAACCTCCACACATTTTTTTAATGTTATGTGTGAAAATAAACATATTTCTTTCTCTCTTTCTCAACAACTTCAGTGAACGGTAAAAACTGACGTTACAAAAACCAAGACGGAACTAAAAGAATTGAATTCAAATGTAAAATATGAATAAAGAAATATCTAGCTAAGTACAAATTTACACAACTTCGAAAAAAGATTTTATAAATTTGTAAAATAAATAATGAAGTTAAAACATTAATGAGTGAATAAAAGTAAAAGAAATGTCAAGATAAATACAAACATGCTTTTCTTATTAAGCTTAGTAACACAGTTTAATAATTTAAATGTACTATAATACGTATTCTGTTATCGTTGTGTAATTTAAAAAGAAAGAACAGAATTCCAGATATTTCACAATATACATAAATACAGAAACCTAAATAAATAATAAATAAATACAATAGAATAAAAAAGTAAAACTCGTTTTTTTTTTGTTTGTTTCAAGGTGCGTTAAAAAATATACGAGGTATTTAAACTTATGTTATGAAATGTGACATTACCGAATAACGCAATGATGAGTGAGTAGCAGTAAGAATACATTTCCACAGAGTTAAATGTATATAATTGCGTATGAATTGATGTCATTTAACTAGTAAATAAATAAATGAAAAAATAATGAATGAATAATAATTGTCACTTCCCTTATATGCTTTAAAAACAAGTAATATATCGCTAATTCTTTGAGCGGCGAAAAAAAACACATCCATTCTTCTGGTTATTCAGCGTTCCTTTCCAGCTAGAAGACATCTAGACCATTCTTGATAAATTCTCTGAGACATCAAAAGAATTTGGACTTACTATCAGTATAAAGAAAACTAAACTACGGTAACAGCCCGCAACATGCAATCCACGTCTAATAATTCCACCTGTCTTCATTGATGGAAAAGCATTAAAAATTGTTGACACGTTTAAATATCTTGGATCAACAGTGACAAAGAAATCCATTCCAGAATAGTTAAGCAAGCACTGCATTCAGTAATTTGTAACACCGATTCTGGAATATCAAAGATATATCTCTTAAAGTAAAAATTGACATATACAGAGCAGTCATGCTTTCGACTCTTCTATATGGTGCTGAAACTTGGACACTTACCGCAAGCACATAAGCCAACTTGACGTTTTTCACATACGCTGTCTTCGTGCCATTTGCGGTATAAAATGGGATGATAGAGTAAAAAATAGCACAATGTTAAAAAATGAAACATTGCTGGCATTGAAACCTTAGTAGCAAAGGTTCAGCTTAGGTGGGCTGGTTCCGTTGTCAGAATGAATGAAAACAGGCTTCCAAAGAAGATATTATACGGACAATTACCAAATGCTAAGCGTTCCATTAAAGACAAATTGAAGGACAATTTGAAACGCCTCAATATTAACCCGAGTGCTTGGGAAAATCTAGCATCAAATCGAAAAGAATGGCGTAAGAAATATTTCGCCAGATTAAAGAGTTTTGAAGAAAATAGACTGAAGCATAGACATCAGCTTCGCGTAACTTTAAAACAAAAACATCTGACTCCCGCCTTAGAACATCTATGGCTTAAATAGTCCCACAATGTTGTTGCACAAGAAGGTTTTGGTATTGGATATCCTACAAATATTTATATCATTAAAACAAAGAAACCGAACTGTTTACAAGACCTCCGAAAATCAGGCAAGGCCAGGAAGCCCTAAAACCGTGGATTCTGAAACCGCGCCCATACGTCATAGATAATTCCCTCGAGTAGCACTCAGAGAGTATCGTCAGCTCGGTATCTCACAGTTTATTGTGGTTTGTCATCTTTACGATATCCCCAGCAAAAAGCACCCGGAGCTGCTGAATTGTGTCAGACATTATCAAAATATTGCACAACTATTCTTCATATATTAAAATCCTTTTGAACTACTTCTTGTCTTAATTCACTATTTGTTTCTGCTATTATTATTGTATTTTAACGTCCACTTTCGCGCATTCATGTTGGCAATCTCAAGGTTACAAACTCGATACCGACCCGAACTCAGCGCATCAATTACACCGCTTTGGTAATATGATCTGTATGGTAAATCATCTGTGAGCTGATGGTAGGTATTGCAAGCCACCTAAAAAATCACTAATATCCCTTGCCTGGTGCAAGCAAAAGGGGATAGACTCCCTAGTTGTCCGGTTGATACCGACAATAAACCACTTCGCCGAATTTACTACCATTATACATATTTACCAATTCCTCCACACGAGAAGGATATGACACAAGGTCGATTTCTTGAGTGGAGTTTAACAGGTTTGAATTCAGTTTTCTTTCTCCTAGACTGGTTGCCTAAACAAATTTTAAGAGCCCAGTCTGTACAACTATTTGCCCATAGCTGGAGGGAGAATTGGATTCATACCTTTCCCAAGGGTAATAATAGCGTCATGGGAAATGCAAACGGCTTTGTCCAGGAATTGAACTCGGGTCGATCCAATGGATTGGGTAAATATTTACCTTACAGTGGTGTAATGGTTTACAATAGATCCATCGGATATCCATTACTACTAATAGTGAGTTCTATTTTCTCCTAGACTGGTTGCCTAAACAAATTTAAAGAGCCCAGTCTGTCCTACTATTTGCCCATATCTGGAGGGAGAATTGGATTCATACCTTTCCCAAGGGTAATAATAGCGTCATGGGAAATGCAATTTCCTACTCCTCTAACCATTAAACCACGCATCTTCAATGGATTGGGTAAATATTTACCTTACATTGGTGCAATGGTTTACAATAGATCCATCGGATATCCATTACTTCTCCTAGACTGGTTGCCTAAACAAATTTAAAGAGCCCAGTCTGTCCTACAATTTACTTGTAACTGGAGGGAGAATTATTGGATTCATACCTTTTCCCGATGGTATTAGCACTATGGGAAATGCAAACAAACTCCTCCCGTATTTGAACTCGTCCCGCCGTGTCAATTTCCTAACACGGTAACCATTACACCACGTGCTTCTTTTACTAATATTATAGTCCGTGTAAAGTTTTTTGGTTTTCTATTTACATAACATGTAACAAATTTGTATTTTCTATGCACCATTTTCTTCTTTTTTTTTAAAGATTTTCTTATTTCGTTATTCTTGTTTCTTTTTAACGTGTGATGCAGTCATTTCGCACAAAATCTTTTTTTCCCCTGTTTCCCTTGTATTTTTGCTGATTTGTTTTCTTGTCTCCTCGGTTTACCTCTTTTTTGCTTCGTCTTATTCTCCATCCTCCTTTCTTATTACATGTCAAAACTTTCTTTCATTATAAGAATCTACCACGTCCCTTCCCATTCGAATGTCTATGTATTACAGTTGTTTCTTGCTCTTTTATAAGAGAAAATAAAAACAAAAAACAAAACAAAAAAATCACTTGCATATCTACGTACGTGTTCTCGGTCCTTCAGCAACATTTTGCCAACTACGCGTTGTTATGTCTGCTAAAATTTTCTTATTCCTTGTTAGGATTAAATTCGGTTGAAAATATGCAAGACTTTGAGGGGAATACGACATGTCTGAGCCATGTTAATCCGTGTTAATTCTATC
>CM042138.1:135646765-135661765 GCA_023376005.1 Doryteuthis pealeii | reverse complement strand
ATCAAATTCATTGCTATTAGGAAAAAATCAGTTGAATGAATGCTAAAAGTCGCTTAGTCCTGCTGGGGCTTAGAATATCACCTAAAAATAGGTATCCTGGGTATTACACTAAACTGCTTCTGATGATGAGGTTCCAGTTCTTGAAACCTTAAGGTGTGTGGAGTACCATTAATTCCTTGTTTAGCTATTCAGTCAGATAGAAATTGGATCGATATATAATCATCAATAGGAAACCGATATATCATCATCAAGTTTTAAATGTGTCTAGAAATTGGTTTATTCTATAAGTTTAAGTATCTTTAACGGTATTGCTCTAAAACAATATTCGCTGTGATGTGCCGTTTTGTCGTGTTACAGTAGCATAAAAATCTGGTAATTTGATAGATTATCTAAAACATGTCACTTTATATTTGGTTTTATTATCAAGCTCTTAAGTCGCGTTCTCCTGTGGACACCTACACATGGACATACCAGTGTAGGCTGACCAGCAAAACCTATATCAACCAGCTCTGCTTGGATACTGAATGCCATATAAAAGACCTGTCAGGTGCAAAGATTCATGGGGATGATGGGATAGAGAGAGAGAGAGAGAGAGAGAGAGAGAGAGAGAGAGAGAGAGAGAGAGAGAGAGAGAGAGAGAGAGAGAGAGAGAGATCATGTGAATCCGTGCTGTCAGCATGTCCTAATAATGATGATGATCTGGCTCTTGATTTTTCCAAGTTCACTCAAAAATTTTGTTATCTTTCTATTTGCAATTAAAATTATTTCTATGTTTTCCTCTTTTTCCTGAGTACTCTCTCTCAGTTATTCCTTTCTATTTTTCTATTCGTGATTTCGTAAAAATGGTATTTATTATTGTGCTATTCCCATAAGAGTATTTCCTACAACTCCAACATAAACAAAGGGGAACCACTCTTGACTGATAAATTATTATTTATTTATTGATCTACTAGGAAAAAAGAAGACGGGGTTAGGGTTTAGGGTTATGGATAGGATTTACGGTTAGGGTTAGGGTTAGAGTTTAGGGTTAGTTTAATGGGAAAATAAATAAACAATTTATCAGTCAAGAGTGGTTCCCCTTTGTTTATGCTGGAGTTATAGGAAATAACCATCGTGGACTTGTTCTGGGGTATCTAGTATCAATTCTATCAGCAGGATACATTCGCTAATATTCGAAGGGACCCTAAGCATACAGTACCATAAAATGGTATTTATTATTGCATCCTGCATATTCCAGAACTAGTCAACAATATTCTTCTGGGAATAGAAGAAGAATATTGCAGACTAGTTCTTATTTTTCCTGATTATTCTATCTCACAAAAATTTCACGATATAAGTTCCTTCTATATATTCCTATACAAACGACAGTCCACCTTTTTATTCTTTAAAATAAAGAAAATGATGTTTTACGCTTTTCATAACACTACCTTAACAAACAGTAAAATTCTATCGATTAATCTATTTGAAATTCAAAATCTTCGAGAAAACCATTTCTTCATAGACATGATAATTTCCATTCTATTTTTTTTAATTCATTTTCTTTTCTTTGTCTGTTTCTGTATTCTTAGTAAATGGTTTTGCCTTCGTTATTAACATTTTTTGCACAGTTATTCCTTTTTATTTTTCTATTTGTGATTATCTCCATTTTATTCTTTGCTCCTTCAATCAATTTCTTTCTTTCTTTCTTTTCTTTTTCTTTCTTTCTTTCTTTCTTTCTTTTCTTTTCTTTCTTTCTTTCTTTCTTTCTTTCTTCTTCTTTCTTTCTTTCTCGTTAACAACTTTTTCCCAGTTATTACTTTCTATATTTCTACCTATGATTATCTCCTTTTTATTTCGATTAATTCAATTAGCTCTCAGTTTCCTTTCTTTCTTTCTTTCTTTCTTTCTTTCTTTATTCTTCATTCTTTCTTTTTTCTTTTTTTAACTTGTTTTCCCAGTTATTCATCTTTACTTTTCTACCCGTGATTATCATTTTTTTTTATTTATATTTGTTCAATCGTCTGTCAATTTCTTTCTTTCTTCTTTCTTTCTTTTTTTCTTTTCTTTTTTCTTCTTTTTTCTTTCTTCTTTCTTCTTTCTTTTTTTTCTTCCTTTCTTCCTTCTTTCCTTTCTTCTTTTTTCTTTTTTTTTCTTTCTTTCTTTCTTTCTTTCTTTCATTCATTCTTCTTCCCTCTTTTATTTTCCTTCCTTTCTTTCTTTCTTTCTTTCTTTCTTTTCTTTTTTTCCTTCATTCTTTCTTCTTTCTTTCTTTTCTTCATTCTTTCTTTCTTTCATTCATTCATTCGTTCTTCCTCTCTTATTTCCTTCATTTCTTTTTTTTTTCTCTTTCTTTTTTTTTTTTCCTTCTTTCTTTCTTTTCTTTCTTTTCTTCATTCTTTCTTTCTTCTTTTCTTCTCTCTTCTTCTTTCTTTCTTTCTTTTCTTTCTTTCTTTCTTTCTTCTTTCTTCATTCATTCTTCTTCTTTCTTTCTTTCTTTCTTCTTTCTTCTTCCTTCATTATTTCTTTCTTTCATTTTTTCTCTCTTCTCAGCAACAGCAACCTTTTTCTACCAATCATACACAATACCTAGAAGTCTTGAAAACCATCTTGCTCAACCAAGCTTACCAGACTATTTTTCACTGTCACCTTTTGCGAATGCACAAGACAGTACACCATTCGGGCCCTTCTAATAGAGTTTTGCAGTCAGAACATGATTAATTGTCCTCAGACAAGCGCCGGGCACAGATTCCGCTCTTTCTAGGCCTTTTCCCCCATCGCGCTAAACCCCACGAGGGTTTCTCTAGGTACTTGGTTGTGGGGGGTTGAAGTCCTGGTACAGTCAGACTATAAACTCGACCATATAAATCAAGATTTGAGATCGAGGGTTGGGCATTAAGAAAAATTCAATGTCATCCTGGTAGTGGTGGTCGCAGGTCTAAACAAACAGATGTACGTCAAATACACGCTTTTGTTGGGTTAGGGAAATAAAGAAGAAAGGAGTATTACTGATGGTAAGTTGAATTTGAATAGCGACCGATGAGAGTTATCGTTTTCTTCGTGCAGACACTTGTATAAGGAAAGGTTTCAGTGCATTACTTCTGATTTTGCCAGTGAATTGGAAAGCAAAGCAAATGATCGATAATGAGAAATCCGCTGATTCTAAATTTAAAACTCGTTTCGCAAAAATGGTATTGATTATAGTGCTATCCCCATAAGAGTATTTCCTATAACTCCAACATAAAACAAAGGGGAACTACTCTTGACTGATAAATTATTATTTATTTATTGATCTACTAGGAAAAAAAGAAGTCGGGGTTAGGGTTTATGGCTATGGTTAGGGTTTAGGGTTAGGGTTAGGGTTAGAGTTTAGTGTTAGTTTAATGGGAAAATAAATAAATAATTTATCAGTCAAGAGTGGTTCCCCTTTGTTTATGTTGGAGTTATAGGAAATAACCATTGTAGACTTGTTCTGGAGTATGTAGTATCCATTCTATCAGTAGGATACATTCGCTAAAATTCGAAGTGAACCTAAGCATACAGTACCATAAAAATGGTATTTATTATTGTATCCTACAGATCGAACGGATACTACATATTCCAGAACTACAATATTCTTCTGGGAATAGAAGAAGAATATTGCAGACTAGTTCTGGATTATGTATTATCCATTCTATCTGTAGCATCCATTCGCTAATATTGGAGGTGCATGGTGTAATGGTTAGTGTCATAGGAAATGGACTCGTCGACTCGAGTTCAAATCCGGGACGAGGCTGCTTACATTTCACATAGTGCTAATACCCTTGGGAAAGGTGTGCATCCAACTATTCTTCCTCCAGCTATGGTCAAATAGTAGGACATACTGGGCTATTTAAACTTGGCTAGGTAACCAGTCTAGAAGAGGGAGAACTCTAAATTCAAACCCGTTAAACTCCGCTTAAGAAATTGACCTCAGAAACATCCAGCTCGTGCGAAGGGGTTGGTAAATATATACATACATTCATTAATATTCGAAGAATATTGTAGTTTAGTTCTGGAGTATGTTGTCCGTTTATCTGTAGGATACATTCGCTAATATTCGAACGCATAAGTTACCATCGTTGATCCCATGGGGCCATCCCCCCTCGATTTAAAGTGGCAAGGTTGGGTTAATTGCCCTGTGCCTGAGGTGCCTTCTTGAAGGGAATGCCGACGGAATCAACGTATTTTTGCACCCGCCTCCCATGAGCTTCGATTCATGGGTGGTCCCACATTAATAGGGCCTTGTGCCAGACCCGTATACGTGGGGTTCGTGGTAAATATTAATCTATTTTCGATTAACTTTATTCTTTATCCTTGTTTATGAGCAAGTTTCATTGTCCATGGCTGCTACAGAAAAGGAATTTGTAGAATTTGAAAGATTAAAATTCTGCTGTTGTCCCCATGTCGTTTCTATACAAAGCCCAAACAAATAAAATCTATAACTAAAGAATAACATTTTTCCTTTTTCGAATATTCAAAATTTAACAATTTTTCCTGCCAACAGAATCTTAAAAAAAAAAATGTTTTTACCTTTTAAAATTCAAGGAATTTCATTTTTCTATGCAATGTCTATTTTTTAAATCTTTTTCCCAATTAAAATTTACACCGAATGCTTATAAAGGTTATTATAAAAGATAAACACATATAAGATACACACAGAAACACATGGAAGATAAACTCATGACACATAAACACATAGATGCATAAAAGATAAACATATGAATGATGAATATATAAACAGATAGAAGATACACGGATAAATATATAAATGATAAAAAATATAGAGACATAAAAGATAAAGGCATAAACATATAAAAGATAAACACCAGAAGCATATAAATTATGAACATATAAAAACATTAAAAATAAACATATAAAAATAAGCGCATAAATATAATCATATAAAGTATATAAACCATAAAAGATAAACACATAAAGATGATAAACATAAACATATAAAAGATAAAACATAAAACATAAAGATAAATACATAAACACATAAAAGATAAACACATAAAAGATAAACAAATAAAAGACATAAAGATAAATGATAAAACATAATTAAAAACATAAAACACAAAAGATAAACACATAAAGGATAAAGATAAATACATAAATGATAAAAACATAAACACATAAAGATAAACACATTAAAGATAACACATAGAAAAGATAAAAGATAAAAATCATAATCATTAAAAACAAAACACATAAAAGATAAACACATAAAGATAAAAGATAAATGAATATAATGATAAAAAAAACATAAACACATAAAGATAAACACATAAAAGATAAGTACATACACATAAAAGATAAACACATAAAAGATAAATAAATAAATGATAAAAATAACACATAAAATAAACACAATAAAAGATAAAAACATAAACATAAACATAAAAGATAAACATAAATATAAACATAAAAGATAAAAGATAAATACATAAATGATAAAAAACATACAACACATAAAAGATAAACACATAAAAAGATAAAAACATAAACACATAAAAGATATAAAGATAAAATACATGATAAAAACAATAACGCCTAAAAGATAAACACATAAAAGATAAGAATAACACATAAAGGACAAAAGATAAAATATAAATGATAAAAAACATAAACAAAAGATAAACACATAAAAGATAAAAGATAAACACATAAAAAGATAAAAGATAAATACATAAATGATAAAAAACATAAACACATAAAAAATAAACACATAAAAGATAGAAGATATAAATACATAAGATAAACGCATAAAAGATAAACCACATAAAAGATAACATAAAGATCAAACATAAAGAATTATAAACACATAAAAGATAAGTACATTAAGATAAACACTAAAAAGACAAAAGATAAATACAAAAAAGAATAAAAACATAAACACATAAAAATGATCTAAAAGAAATAAATCATAACCATAAAACATGCCACATAAGTGATAAGAATACACATCCATATTAAAGATAAACAAATTTTTAAAAGATAACACATAAATGCTAATAAATGATAAACCTATAAAAGTAAACTCTGAAAATAAACCTGTTTAACTGCGCTTAAATTTGATCTTTTGTCAAATCCTGCCCGTGTGATTATATATATATATTATAGTATATATATATATATATATATATATATATCAGTCATCCACAGACACGCGTTTCGAAGTTTACTTCTCATCAGTGCGGCTCGACTTTTTAACAGCTACCTATAGCCGGGATCGAAAGCCCACAGAATTTTTGTCTGCCAAGCTCCTTACCTTTGCGGCTATCAGCGTCTGTCAGTTTGGGGTGAACAATTAATTGATATATGAAAAAAGGAAAATGAAAAAATGGACAAATATCTGGACCTTGCCAGAGAACTGAAAAGGTTATGGAATATGATGAAAGTTGATAAGCAAAATACCAATTGTAGTTGGTGTGCACTTGGAACGGTCCCCAAAAGGATTGAAAAGGGTTTGTAAAGTCTGGAAATCAGAGGAAGGATTGATACCATTCAGAAACACACTGCACTGCTGCATCTGCCAGAAATACTCAGAGAGGTCCTGGAGACCTGACGAAACTTGCTGTCACTCAGACTCTAGTGAAATACAAATTAGCTAATGCTGATGTGAAAAACTCAAAAGGAGTAAATATATAATATAATATAATAATAATAATAATAATAATAATAATAATATAATAGAAGAAGAGAAAGAGAAGAAGAAGAAGAAGAGAATTAATATATTTGAAAATATAACCAGAATTTACACGATTAAATTGAAATTGAGTATTTTAAAAGGAATGCAAGTTGCTATCGGCTGGAATAGTTAGAATACAATTTGCCGCCTATCTGCATAATCACGTGACCGACATTTAGTGATTCACTTAAATTTCCGGAGAGTAAGTAATGCCATCGCAGGATTTCCTTCCATACATTTCCTGGCTAGATCACCGTGCAAAGAATTAAGTCTAACAAGGATCGTAGAAAAAAATAAAGGAGAAGCAGGACCCTCCTCAACCCGCCAAAACAAACAAACAAACAAACAACAAAAAAAAACCCCACAGAAATCCCAGAATTGAATGGATTTAAAAAGATGTGATACTGTGTACATGTGTCTAATGCACATTCCAACAGTTTGAATTTCGTGAAATTTTGCGCACGCCCATTTTAACTCGTATTGTATGACTGTTATGGGATACGTTGAGTGATAACGACTAATAGGGCTCTATGGCTTATCCCTGCATATAATCAGGTACAACCACTCTATATACCGTCTTAGAAGCACGTGGTGTAATGGTTAAAGTCATGGGAAATGGACTCGTCGCCTCGAGTTCAAATCCTGGATGTGGTGATTTGCATTTCACTTAGTACTAATTCGCTTGGGAAAGGTATGAATCCTACTCTTCCTCCAGCTATGGGTAAATAGTACGGCAGACTGGACTCTTTTACCTTGGTTAGGCAACCGGTCTAGGAGAAGGAAAACTCTGAATTCAAACCTGTTAATCTCCACTGAAGAAATTGACCTTGTATCACATCCTACTCATGCGGACGGGTTGGTATATATAATATATATATATATATATATATATATATATATATATATGAGGCGCGGGTGCTAGTGGTTAGAGTCGTGGAAAATGGACTCGTCGATTCGAAGTTAAAATTCCTAGACGAAGCTGTTGGCATTTCACTTAGCGCTAATACCCTTGGGAAAGGTATGAATCCATATATTCTCCCTCCAGCTATAGGTTAAATAGTAGGGCAGACTGGGCCCTTCAGCTTGGGTAGGTAACCAGTCTAGGAGAGGGATAACCTGATTCAAAATTCCCTCCAGCTATGGGTTAAATAGTAGGGCAGACTGGGCCCTTCAGCCTTGGGTAGGTAACCAGTCTAGGGGAGGGATTAACTCTAAATTAAAAAATTCCTGAGGTCAGTCGGTGATGGCGTTTGTGGCACCAATTCTTTCGACTATCGACTGTGCCAAAAAGTGGCATGGCCCAACACAAGCCTTCACCACTATAAAACAAATTATGTGTGGATGTTGCATTGTATGAACACTCATATGTCGAAATCGACGAGAGCCATCTATATATATATCTATATATATATATATATATATATATATACTATCTCTGTCTGGCATTATAACCCCCCCCCCATTATTCATGCAATTACTGATTAATAGCGATCAATACACATGGGTAGAATTCTAGATCTGGGCACTAACACTTGTTGGCCAACAGAGATGGACCCGGTGGTCTTAATGTAACTGTTGGTCGCCAGTTTCTGTTTTGTGCTCTAATGATTGTGTATCAAGAAGCGGGACGGTCGTTATTCAGTGATGTTGGCTTAGAGAAAAACGGTGTAAAGTAACATTAACTAATAAACAACATTTACAATAGTTACGTTAAACAATAACGCAGCATAAACCGAATAACACTTCCCATTATTCACAACACAAGAATAATTGTAAAGTTATACCATTCGTCGTTGGGCTTTTGGTCTTGATGGCCGAATAGCTGAATACACACTGAATCACGAGCAATAATCCTCCTGTACTACGCATCCCTAACTTAGATCTGCTCTCTTTCTCTCTCTCTCTCTCTCTTCTCTCTCTCTCTTTCTCTTTTTTTCTCTCTCTATATATTACAGATTCTCTCTCTCTCTCTTCTCTCTCTCTCTTATATAATATATATCTATTAGTATATATTATATACTATATATACAAGTTCGGTTAAACGCACACAATTCAAGTCTGAGGAGGTTTTTTCATGTCCTTTCTATTTTTCTTGCGATCTTTTTTAGTGTTTGGGAGAAGTTGTAATAGTCCACCAAATCTTTTATTCGAGCGCTTCAGCTGCGTTTATCAGCCATCATCAGGTGGGGAAACGATGTTAAGTTTTTTTTTTCCAAGTGCCTCGTTTTTATAGAAGAACGAGTAGTAGCTTAAAAAGTGTTGGTGGTAGTTAGTAACGAAACAATGGATTAATGTTTTTTTTTTTTTTTTTTTTTTTTTTTTTTTTTTTTAAGCTACTACTCGTTCTTCTATAAAACGAGGCACTTGGAAAAAAAAACTTAAACATCGTTTCCCCACCTGATGATGGCTGATAAACAGCTGAAAGCGCTCGAATAAAAGGATTTGGGGACTATTAACAATTCTCCACCCAAACACTAAAAGATCGCAATAGAAAAATAGAAAGAACCATAAAAACTCCTGCAGAACTTGATATTGTCTGTGGCGTTTAACACGAACTGTAAAAAGAAAAAGATGCTGCCGAAAGTATACATATATATATCATATATATATGAGGAAAAATGAGTAAAGAAAAAAAAGTAAATGGATAAAATGAAATTTAATCAATCACTTAGCACATGTGTTTCGTCAGTTTATGTGTGTGAAAATATTTCGCACACATACAAGAATCGACCTTCATCAGAGTGAATATTTATATATAATATTTATATATAAAACAAAATATTCACCTGATGAAGGTCGATTCTTGTATGTCGTGCGAAATATTTTCACACACATAAACTGACCGAAACACATGTTGTAAAGCGATTGAATTAAATTCATTTTATCCATTTACTTTTCTTTTCTTTACTCATTTTTCCTCAATTGTCGGATTCAATTCCTTTCCATTTTACACACACACACACACACACACACACACACACACACACACACACAACATATATATATATATATATATATTATATATATATTATGTGTGTGTGTATATATATATTAAGTAAGAAAAAAACTACAAACGGGTATTATGCGGTTATGATACCATTTCCACCATAGCTATCTGAATATACGGGATCTCCGATTTTTATTAGTTTTTTTTACTAATTATATTGCCCTGTTTTAAAAAAAATTAAACATCGAGCTCTCAAATCAGACCTGATTCTCTAACATTTTACTGTTGGAAGAAAGGACCAGCTTAGTATCATCCTAATACCAAATTACCTGTATCCCACCTACAAATAATATATACTAATATATATATTATATATATATATATATATATAATATATATATACTAGCAGCGGCTACTCGGCGAAGCACGGGTAATGGAGATAGAAAAACATGATTAATAATCGTTTGCAGATCTATAACTACTGAATACGAGTTCGTCCTCGAAGGATGACCCATAAAAATCAACACGTAAAAAACGATCTTGATTTAATTCTACCTGGTGGGAGTCAGGAATTTTCTCTTTCGTCAGATTTGAGGGGATGACATCATATGGCTAAACTTGCAAATCGGTCGAAAAATTAAAACATATACAGATGACCTAGAAAAAAACAGAACCCAAATTATTTATTTTCCCATTAAACTAACCCTAAACCCCACCTCCTAACCCTAACCCTAAACCCTAAAACCCCCTAGTTAAAATTAACAGTTATATTACAAAATTAGTGGGTTCTGTTTTTTCTGGGTCACCCTGCATACTGACTCCAGTGAAAGAATCGTCATAATAGAATAAATACACTAAAATTTGAACATGCAACATTAACAGTCCTCATTGTTTTTTAAACAAGTTTTAATAAATACATACTTATATATATCATTATATAGTGGTTTATTTTAATACATATTTAAAGTTTACATTTTCAAAATTGTTTTATGTTTTAATCCTTTAATGAATTTGATGATTTACTTACTTAGGAACGTGCCATTGAATTTTTTACTCCCACCCTCAGGCAATATGTTTCAAAAATCAATTTTTACATCGCCCGGACGGTCTTTTTTTGTTATATATTTAATATAATAATAATAATAATAGTAATAATAATAATAATAATAATAATAATAGAGAGAAGAAGAAGAGAAGTAAAGAAAAGAAGAAGAAGAAGAAGAAGAAGAAGAAAAAAAAGAAGAAAAGAAAGAAAGGGAGAATAATGCTGGTGATGAGGATGATGATTGGTGACCAGTATGATGTGTGATGGCGCTAAGAAAGTTGATGGTGGAAGAGAATACTAAGTTCATTGAATAAACTTCAAATATGTCGAAGCTAACAGATTTTGCGCAAAAATGGATTAATATGAAAAAAGTAATAATACAAAACAAGATATGAAAGAATAAGATAATTCAAGTCTATTTCATGATAGGTTATCGTAGACAAGATAGTAGCCAAAAGCTATGTCAACTGATAAAACAGAGTTATCAAGTCAGAAAGCCATTTGAAGACATCCTAACGTTGAACATCGTTATTATGAGGAGGTTGGTGGGGGGTATTGATTTGGGAGGGGGGGGAGAATATGAAATAAAAGGTGAAAAGAGGGATCGAAGAATAATGAAAAAATTATTAAAGAATAAAGAAAAAGAAGTTTGTGGGTGATAGAATTAGAAGAATTAGAAGACAAAGAGAAAGATGTTAAAATGGAAAAAAATGGGGGACGAGGAATAAAGAAAAATAATAACCTAAAGATAAAAAAAAAAAAAAGAAGGGTAAATGGTTTAAAATGAAGAAAAACGAATGAAGATTTTTCATGAGAAAATAAAAAAAATCTGAATATTTTGATAATAAAACGAGGATACGATAAGTATGAGATGGGTAAGTGAAAACTGATGGAATTAATAATATTAGATAATATATTAATAATAATAATAATAATAAAAAAAAAGGAGTGAAATAAAGAAGAAGAAGAAGAAGAAGAAGAAGAAGAGAAGACAAAGGAGAAGAGAGAAGAAAGAAGAAGGAGGAAAGAAAAAAGAAGATAAGACGAAGACGAAGAAGGAGGATAGAAGAAGAAGAAGAAGAAGAAGAAGAAGGAAAGAAGAAGTGAAGAAGAAGAAGAAGAAGGAGGAGGATGTGAAGAAGAAGAAGAAGAAGAGAGAAGGAGGAGGAGGAGGAAAAGAAGTAAAAGAAATTTATAATTGAGTGCAGCATTAACATTTCTTTTTCTTCTTCTTTTGTTGTTTGTTTTCATTGTTGTTGCTCTTCTTCTTCTTCTTCTTCTTCTCTCTTCTTCATTCCCTCCTCCTCCTTCTTCTTCTTCTTTCTCTTCTTCTCCTCCAACCTCCCCCCTCTTCTTCTTCTTCGAGGGGGAGGCGGAGAAGAAGAAGAAGAAGAAGAAGAAGAAAGAAGAAGGAGAGGAGAGAGAGAGAGGAAAGAAGAAGAAGAAGAAGAAGAAAGAAGAAAGACAAGAAAACAAGAAGAAGAGAAGAAGAAGAAAATGTTAATGCTGCACATCATTATAAAATTTCTCAGCCAATGAAAAAAGATGATCAGAAAGTTCAAGGAAGTTAAGTATAAAAGATTGAAAAACGCAGATTGTAGAACGCAATATAGACAATCTAAAATATGTTTAAAATAAAAGCAGCAAATATATATATAAATATATATATAATATATATATAATATATATATATATATATATATGTCAGGTAAATTTAGATTAAGAGGTAATTGAGAAAAACGAAATCGTTTTCGGCTGCAAACAATATCTTTTGTCACCCCTTCCTCCCATTTATTCTCCCACCCCTTTTTTCTCACCTTTCTTCTCCACCTTCTTACACTCTCTCAAATCTTTCCCGCTACGAACATATATATATATATAATATATATATATGTGTGGTGTGTGGTGTGTGTGTGTGTGTAAAGAAACATGCCAAATGATACGCAAATTACCTATACATGTATGCGCGACTAACCACACTACACAGACACATCAGATAATAAAAATCACCAGTTTGGCCACACATATATAAATACAATGTCTTTCCAAACTCCTAGAACACTAAAAGTTAACATATTGGTTCTTTAAAAAGCTTTTACTCATGTCTGATGAAATGTTTACGGTCACAAAAATTACCAAGTATATATATATATATATATATATATATATATATATATATATTATATATTCATCAACAAATTACTACCACGTTTCATTGTAGTTAATCCAAAATATCTTGTAAAATGTAGAGCATTATAGTTGTAGAAAAGTTATTCTCTCTACCAACTTTCGGTGTTCAAAGTACACCTTCCTCAGGACAAACCGTGTAGAGAGAAAACGTTTCTACAACTATATAATATATATATATATATATATATATATTTATATATATATATATATATATATATATAATTTAATTTAAGTGTGATACCAAGCGGTGGTTGGTAGATTCCTTGCGGAGAGAAAAATTTAGTCAGATTTTAGCCTGAAGAGCTTTATGCGAAACTAATAGTAGGTCGTCTGACTCCATTAGATTATCTTTATATATATATATATAATATATAATATATATGTGTGTCGTGTGTGTGTGCGTGTGGTGTGTGTGTTAGGTACGCGAGGAAATCAACGCTGCGCATGGTTACTGACAGTTCTCACCAATGTGTATCAAACAACACTTTGGTATGTGAATCCACATAAGCAGACACTGTCAGTAACCAAGCGCCGTTGACTTTTTTGTCCACGTAAACCTTTAAATATACATGGACTATTCCGATATTGAGCACTATTTACTCATAAATATAGTACTGTATATTATGAATATATATATATATGTATTTTATATATATATATATATATATATATATATGTGTGTGTGTGTGTGTGTGTGTGTGTGTGTGTGTGTGTGGTGTGTGTGTGTGTGTGTGTGGTGGCATTTTCTAATTCTAACAATTAAATAACGAGAGTTTTGCCTGTAGAGAAAATACGTCGTTCAGATTTGTGTACATTTACATGAACACACCAACATTCATATACATATCTCTTTCTATCTCTCTCTCTCTGTTTCTCTCTCTCTTCCTCTTTCTCTCTCACACACACACGCACACAAATACATACAAATACACACACACACGCAAACATTATACCAATATATATATATATATATAAGTATCGACAATGAAGGTGTATTTTCAAGTCAGTAATGATATAATTTAAAAGTTAATGTTCTTCAAAATCACCCCCTTACCATTTAACACACTTATTCAAATGAGGACGCCTCGGGTATCCTAATGGGTAAGGAATAGACGAGAAGGTCATTATTATAGTGCCTAAATATATGTGACTCATATCTATCTACCTATCACGATGAACCAAGTTAACATTCTGGAAAAGGCTGTGAACCGAGTTAAAAATATTGGAAAAGGCTGTTTGTATTTCACGCAGCGCTATTACCTTTGGAAAACGTATGAATTAAACTATTTTCCTTGCAGCTATGGGTAAATAACAGGGCAAAATAAGTTTTGTAACTTTCATTACGTATCCAGTCTAACAATAACAGGGCAAAATAAGTTTTGTAACTTTCATTACGTATCCAGTCTAGGAGAAATATTTAGTGAGGTTGTGAAAATAATAAAATTTCTCGCGTGTGTATGTAAGTGTGTGAGTGTGCGTTAATGCATGTATATATGCGTGCGTGCGTTTATGTATGTATGTATGTGTGCATGCATACGTACGTGTGTATGTGTGTGTGTGTGTGTGTGTGTGTGCAGAAGTCAGTACATGCATGGGGTGTGCATATATTTTTTTAATCTGTGCAATAAGACAATGGCTTTGTAAGTCGATAAAAAATTGGAGGGCGTGATATAAGTAAACTGTCTTGCGTCATAAAGAATTAACTTATAAAAAATAACAAATAATCGATACAAACTTTGGTTCTTGACATTTTTTCGCGCGCCACCTCACAAAGATAAAAAAAGACAAAACAAAACAAAACTAAACAAAACAAAAAATGAAAGGAAATAGATTTAACGTAGGTAAAACGCTGAACAATTCGGTAAACCGTGACATTAACTATTTTTTAAACTTACTTCCTAGAAAAAAAAGATTTTACTAGAGATCCATCTCTGTATCATATAGCTTTCTACATCAGATCATTCGTTTTTTTTTAATTGTATTTTGACGCTATAGTAAAACATTAACTTTAATTCTTTGAGAGAGATGAGCTGAAAAAAATAAAAAGAAAAATATTCTCATCTATTTAGAGCACCTACAATTTCCAATCTCATATTTTCATAGACTGCCGTCTCCGTGGACATGCGTCTA
>CM042138.1:135636765-135639265 GCA_023376005.1 Doryteuthis pealeii | reverse complement strand
CATCAGCGTGGATATGGCAATCCTACAATGTGACATCAAACCGACAAAGTCTGGTGGTATCGTGAGATACTGCTGGATGCTCTGGGTTAGTGGTAATGATGCTTTGGTCCCGAAACCATGTCTGTGCCCAGAGTCCTCGTCTGATGAAGGCTTTGTTTGTTGCAATGCTACTGTGTAAATAGCAGTCATTGTATGAAGATTATTTTATTATAGATGAAGGACGGCTGAAAAGCTCATAGGTTGACCAATATACTCCCATAGAATGCCGTCCTGTCGGCTAGGACAGAACAATGTACCGACTAACCTCTGCAGAGGGACCCCCCAGTGTGGACATCTGTTGACCGTGGGTGGCAACCCGTGATTCTTAAGGAGGGAACCCTGGTCGCTGAACAGTCCATGACATGCAACACTATTTTGGCCCTTATTTAGGCTAGACGGTCAATCGTCGGTCGGTCGTCGGAGAGATCCCCTTCGATCAATCAGCTGAGCATATGAAGCACTAGCACCTACATGATTGGCTCAACCATATTGCCCTTATGGCAAACCTTAACCCTTTTTATTGTATATGTGCTAGAAAGCGGTGACTTAGTGCCGTGGGTATGACGTTAAACTGCATCTGTTAGTGAAATTCCTATTTTTAAACTCTGGGGAGTGTGAAGTACCCCTTAATCGCCATTACTACCAGGTCCACGCTGACCCGGAATGGTATTACGTTTAGGGTCCCGTCTATAGTTTGAATTAAAAAAAAATGTTAAAATGAGTTTTAAAAAAAGAATACTCATCAAGCATATATAGATCAAACGGCTTCGGCATAAGATAACCCAACAAGGTTTGACATGCCGTAAAATCCAACAAACCAAAGAAACCAAACCAACCTCATAGAATGTGACCAAACAAAATTTATTTTTCAATACCCTACTTTTCGCCAATGATTTTTTCAGTCCACCCTCATAGATAGATAGATAGATAGATAGATAGATAATCCCACAAAAAATATATACACGAATACATATAGATAAAATAACTTTTCAGATTTTGTCAATCCACTCGCGTAGATAGATAGATAGATAGACAGATATTCACACAAAGAATATACATGAATACGTATAGATATACATATATGAGGGTCGACAGAAAAGTTCATAGGCTGACCAAGAATTTCTCATCGAATGCGACCAAATGAGTTTTATCATTCAGCACTCCCGTGCTGTCCACACATCGTTCATCGGTGTTGCAGTGCTTAGATCTCCTTGGTTAAAAAGTCACCTATAGCAGATATGACGTCATTATATAAATTTTTCAGCCAATGATCCTTTTAGGCCACCTTCGTACTAGTTGAAGTACATGTCGAAGTAAGCCAAGACTTTGTTGATTGGTTGATTTTAACGTCATATCAACCCGTCTATAGTTATTTTCAGCCTAGCAGTTAGGTAATCGTGTTCATTATACGTTCTCGTTTTTCTTTTGTAGTTGTTTCTTAAAATTTGTCTTGTTTTTCACACGGTCCTATCGAATACGAATATTTTCTAAACTCATCTATTTAACCCATAGATGGTACACCAACAGGTACTACCACTCCTGATTAGAGTGGATCTGGGGATAATGGCAATGATCTAATTCTGTTACCTGGTCATCAGATGTAGCCTTGTGTCGTACTCAGAACGAATTATTGGGGTGGATTTTCCCCTCTGCAGTGCGTATTCTAAACCCCTCCGAAATCGTATGATACTTTTAAATATTACTAGATCACTTTTGCGCTTTTACTTTAAATGAAGAAATCATTTTAATTTTATATACCTTGAAATGGAACTCTACTGATTATGCCTGCTGTTTTACATGCACCCATTTCCAAGTCGACACTTTTCGTGTAGTTTATCTTTTTTACGTAAATATTTGCTGAAAGAATCAGTTAAATAAAAAACTGCAAACAACGAAATTTTGAAATAAAGGTTACTAGTTTTTATGAAATGTTTCCAACTGAGTTGACATTTATACAAGATTTTTGTTAAATCCTTATTCATCAATATGAACTTTGGCTCGTTTTCATTTTCATCTTATTCATATTGTCAATTGTATGAGATTTGAGCGAATTATTACGTGGCTGAGAAGTAAGTAGAAATTAAAAGTTACAACTGATCTCCATTGATTACAAATAGACGATTGATTTTCAATATATAAACTGAATGGTATAAATAAACGTAGTGGTGTAATTAATGGTAAACAAGCTATGTCTCGCAAAACCGTTACTACTGAAAAGCGAATTCAATCCTTGCTGGATGCCCCTTAGTTGTAACCTTGTGTCAAATCCTACCTGTAGGATGAATAATTATTGAGGCGCGTCGCATGATGGTCAGAGTCGTAGGAAATGGACTCGTCGACCCGAGTTCAAATCCTAGACGAAAGTGTTTATATTTCAAATAGGGCTAATACCATCGGGAAAGATATGAATACAACTATACTCCCTCCAGCTATGGGTAAATAATAGGGCAGACTGGGCCCT
>CM042138.1:135599265-135631765 GCA_023376005.1 Doryteuthis pealeii | reverse complement strand
AACTGGAGTAGGTTATTTCTGTACACAATCTAATACTATATATATATATAGTATTAGATTGTGTGTGTGAGAAAGAGAGAGAGAGAGAGAGAGAGAGAGAGAGAGAGAGAGAGAGGGGGGAGAGGGAGGGGGGGAGAGAAGGCGATCAGGGAGAGTCAAAGATAAAGTGAAGAGCAAAAAAAAAAAAAAAAAAAACAAATAAACAAACCGAAAAAAAAAAACACACGAAAAAAAAAATCGCCTGTCGGTGTTGTTTTCCGCAATGTCTGGCAAACCGAATTGACCGACAAATGGCAGGTCGGCCGAACGTTTTCATGAGACATGTTTTTCATTGGCCAAAACGGAAAGGTTGACAACATTTTTGCTCGCATCAATGACTTCTTACTCTCCATCTTTTCATCCTCTGATCATCCCAAAGCTTTCAAGCCTCTCCCTTCGTATTTTTTCCACCAATTTTTTTGTTCATTTTTTTATTTACTTATTTATTCTTTCTTTCTTTCTTAAATCTTTCCTCTTTCCCCCACATCTTCCATTTTTATCTTTTTTTCCTTTTGCTTTTGTGATCGTTTTTTTTCTTCTTCTTTTTGCTCGACTGGACTAACGATCGTCTTCACCTGTCTCTCACCAATGTCAACGTTTCTACGCTTCACTCGACGCTTTTGCTTTCCACGGCCAAGGTTATGTGCTCAATTCCTTTTGCTCCACTAATCTTTTTGTCCGATGCAGTGTTTCGGACTTTGCTTTGATCAACACATCTTTCTTTCACCACACTTCGCTTTACGTTTAGGTAATCAAATAATAAAAAAAAAACCCTGATCGAATGGGATATTAGTCAAGAATGTGAACCAGCTAGTCGTCTTTTTTTCCAGTCATATACATTCTTCACATCATTATCAATTCATCATCATCAGATCGCATTGACAGGTCTCTCTCTCTCTCTCTCTCTCTCTCTCTCTCTCTCTCTCTCTCTCCCTCTCTAACTGCTCCTATCGGACATCGCCCCTGGAAGGTCTTCCACGCAGCATCCAAAATCCTCACAGATTTGACTGATATAAGTTTTTGCTGATCGACTAATACTAATTTGTCTGTATAGGTGTGCAGAGGAGAACGTGACTGAGGAATTCGTTCTTGCTTCTCCAGGAGTGTCCACTATTTCTTGTTCGTTTAACTCTGCTTCCAAGATTTGTTCAAGAGAGTACGCAGTAATATTGTGTAGTTCTGTTATGGGGATTTACCCCGCACACAATAACTCTTCCAACTACTAATAGCAGCAAATACTGCACTTAAGCGAGAGTCAATATTTCAGCGGACAGTTGATAAGACTGCCTCGCGAGTCAACCTTCTCATTTGTATATGTTTGTACTACTGTTCTTTTTTAGTATATTTGTTTAACTCATTTCCTCTCTTTTGTCTTTATTTTGTCCCCTCATCAGGCCACAACATGTTCCCATCAAGCGTTTTCTCTAGCGTTCCGTTAGAGTCCAAGTGAAGCAGGTATACAGCAGCACTGACACGGCTACAACTTGGAATAATTCTCGCTCTTTCTTAACAGATAATAATTTCCATATCCTCGTGAATCTGTCTTTAGCAGCCCATGCCTTTTCTATACGTATATTTACATGGAGATATCTCTATCTTGTTTAAAACATATGGACTAGCTATGAGAATCAATTAAAATAATCATTAGTCTCAAAGCAATTTGTTTTCCAAACAAGTATTTTCATTGGGACAATGAAAATACTATATTCTAATTTACACCAAATCCACCTGTACCCTTGTTAAAAAAAAATAATGATCTGTATCAAATTTCAGAATTAAAAAAAAAAACGTACGGATCATAAAACAAATAAATCCAACCAAATCAGATCGAACAAAACCAAATAAGTAGGTAAAATATTTGTTTATTGCTATTTGGGCACACAGATACAGAGAGGCACATATACAATCAAATTATAGAGGCGAACTTAGCACAACGGTTATAATCGTAGGAAATAGATTCTGTGAACAGAGTTCAAATCCTAAACGGGACTGTTTGCGTTTCACTTCGCATTCACAGCCTTAGGAAAGATGTGGATCTATATGGCTCCAAGTCATGAGTAAATTGTTGGGTTTTATGAATGCTTCATCCTTGGTCTTTTGTGGGGTTCTGCTTCCAATATTTGTTCAAGAGAGCACACTTGTGCTACACAATCTATCTTTTTCTCTAAGCATTTCGTGAAAGTTAGAGTGGTAATGCTGTACAGTAGCACGCACATGATTACAGCTCGGGAGACTTTTCGCTTTATCTAGTGAATAGAGATTTCGATCCTCGCAGGATGCCCAATAAAAATCACCACGTAAAAAAGATCTTATTTTAATCCGGCCTGGAGGGAGGTCCGGGAATTTTTTTCATCAGAGTAGAGGGAATGACATCACATAAGGATGTAGTATGAAATTTTAATTCAATGATTAACTATGTTTTTATATAAAGTATAAATGACGCGATTTGCTGAATTTCAAATTAGTATTTCAAGGCTAAAAATACAAAAAAATACAAAAAATAAGAATAAATAAAAATTAAATGAAGTAATCAAATTAAAGTAAAATGGCCGTATTTAAATTTTAAACAATTCTTAATTTTTTATTTTTTTGTATTAAATAAAATATAATAAATAATCTTTAAAAAATAACATTATTAATTCAAAGCGTAGCCGATCAAATATCAAACAATTATAATATATTATCTTTTAAATCGAAAAGTGCACTGGATTGAAACCATTACGAAAAGAAAAGAAGACTAAATGCAAAAAAAGTTGAAATATACTGTTTTAAACAGAATTTTGAATATGCTTAAAAGTTAGATAACAGATTACAGTACTGATTTTAGTACAAATACAGAATAGCGCGCAATAGATAATATCATTAGAATCGCATTTTACAAATGAATAACATTAGATTACGGAAACTCTCGAAGGAGCCTAATTTTAACCCAAAACCTAATCATTACCCTTAGTTTTCAGGTTTTTCCGTGAAATCTAATGTATTTTATATGTAATCTAATGACATTTTCTCATGCGTGCTATTCTGCATTAGTATCATGATTTTTATTTTTATTTTTAATATAATAATAAATGAATTAACGTGATTTTTTAATAAAAATATAAAAGGGTTTGTTTAAACATTTTCAAACGACAGACACCGAAAAACTCGGTAGTATATAACAATGTAAATTCTAATTTTTAAATAAAGAAAGTGTACAGGCATAAAACTTCTGTGAAAAAATAATGTCTCCTATTTAAAATATTAAATCTAAAAAAATATAAAAATCAAAACTTATCCTATTAAAAATAATTTTGTATTTTTAAAAAGTTATTTATCAACCCACAGACATTATTTCAACGTGAAAAGTGAATCTAACTGATTAATTCTTAAACTATCCATAAAAATTGAATAATAAAAATTAGATTAAATAAACGATTCTTTACCCTGTACAATAAAATATTCACTCCAACTTTGAATCAGTATAAATTTAGATTTAATTAAAAACTTAATTATTGAATTTTTATCTTTTAATTTGTTACCAATTTCTTCATACTCCAATTAACACACCAATATGATTTTTTATAGATTTAATACTTGAATATTTAATATTTTAACATTAAAAAGGTAACCCAAAAACTAAATTAATACGATTATCTTATAAACATTTGCTAACATTAAAAATATGAAAAGAAAACTTGATTGAGCTTCCGTTATTCATTTGTTTAATTTTTACCAAGGAACGTCGAACAATGGCCGAGTAGAAATTTACCGTTATTTATCATGCTATTTAATCTTTAAATGTATTCAAAAATATGAATAAAATCTTCATTATTTTTGCTTAAAAAGCAGTATCTAGTGATAGTGAATGTGTATATATATTTATTTTGTCATTAATTGTTTTATTTTCGTAGTTTCCTCCAGGCATACATACATACATACGTACATCCATACATACATACATACAACTGTCCTTTATATATGTATAGATTACTGATTCTCTGCAGTATACCGTTAAGAGTAACGAAGCATAATTGTTTTCTGACAAGAACGTATGACAGATTACCGTCCTTACACAGTGAACTTTACAGTGGTACCTTGACTTACGAATGTAATTCGTTCCGCTCGTAACACAATTTCTTCGTATATCAAATTAATTTTCCCCATTGAAATCAACTGAAATGTCCTTAATCCGTTTCAGCTCACCCACACCCACAAACACCTCAATCTTTTGTTAGTTCTTTTAATAAAATAGCACCGTATTGTATACAAACAAATAATCTAGCATGTAATGAATCATATGCTGTAATATGTTTCAATATTGATTTTTTTATACAAATGATATGTTTTGGCGTAATAGATTTGGAGACTTAAATCTTTTGCATCAACATAAGCGTAATTGAAGCTCGCTCCTAACACAGATATGAGCTCATAACACAAAACAAAAAATTGACCGACGGAAAACTCATAAGTTGAGGCACTCGTAAATCAAAGTATCATGGTATCTATTTTCTGTTTACTGTGAGCTTTTTTTTTTTAAATTTTAATTTACATATTTTCAAAATAGTATTATCCAAATCTTGAATTTAGTTTAGAAAAAATGGGCAATATAATTTTTGGAGTCAAGTCATTTTTAATTGGATTAGTAAGCTAATAATAAACTATTTTTTTCTGTATTGATAGTAGATTTAGGCCTAAATTGGTTAAAGAAGTATATTTGGGTTGATAAGCTATGTATGGATAGGTAAAAGATGTGTATGAATTAATAGAATGTTTATTTTTGGATTGGTAAAGTGTTATGTATGAATTTTCAAAATATGTATGTCTGGATTAGTAAAATATTTGTCTGATTTAATGAGAGTTATGTCTAGATTTGAAAAAAGGATTTATGATTACAATGGTAAAAGTTTATAGCTAGAATGTTTATAGATTTCCCAAAAATGTATACGTCAAATGTAAGTAGTAAAGTCGACGGGGCGGCCTAAAGTCGTTATCAGCCAGTCAGCGAGGGAGTCTATCCCCTTTTCAATAGCGCTAGACCAAGGAGATTGTTTTTAGCATCTGAGGTGGAGCGCCACACCTACCATCAGCTCCTTACTTTACCGCACATATCCCTGTGCTACTCATACGCTGAGTTGGCGAGGACCGGTGTCGAACTAGGAACCTTGTGGTTTCTAGCCGAACGCTCTACCGACTGAGCTAACCCGGCCCCTTCAAAATCTATTAATAATGGAGATTGTCTGTATTTCTGTATGTAACAAAAACTACGTCATAGCTTTACGTCACAGCTTACGTCACTATTTTTATGCTATATACACCCAAAATTTGAGTAAGCAATTTTAAAAAATTGTTTTTACTCTTGTCCCCTTTTTTTTTACAGTAACAAAAAGTTAACTAAAAAGTTTACAAATAAATAAATACCTACAATTTTGTGTAAAATTGACGTGGAAAATATTCGAAATAATTGTTTTAATTATTACATGTACGCAACATTTTATTTGAGAGGGACGGCGCTCAGTTTTCATTTCAAATTGTTTTATTTTTTTACTCCTTTAATAAATATGAGGATTTTTTGTACTTGTGATACAAACCCTCTGACATTGAATTTTTAACACCCACTCTCTCAGGCAGTGCCTTTCAAAAATTAATCTTTACGACGCCATGTGGGTGTTTTCTGTTGCTAGTATATTTAATATGTTTATATCTATATTTGATACATTAACATATGTATTTTAAAAAAGACGTTTCACCTTTCTAAGCCACAAGAACTTCGGAATGGTTTCTTCACGTATCTTCCAGGTACTGAGATAGTGAGCACATGATTTCTCTAATGAATGATAATAAATGAAATACTCAATAACCCACGCCCACTGAAGAACAGGGTTATGATAAAACGACATTAATGAATTCATTAGGATGTCCCTATAATAATTCAGATAAGAGATATTCCCTATGTAATGAGAACAACATTTCGACAATAATGATGCTCTTTCCTAACAATAATGATATACATTATGATGATGATTCCTATACTGAAGAAGCCCCTTTAAAAGATGTCTCATATGAGGTTTAAAATATCATAAACAGGATTTGGCATTAAATAACCCATAATGGTTGTTGTGCTATTAAACACCAACCAACCAACCAACCAACCAACGAGTAAAAAATGTATAAGGGTCCCATCTATGGGTTAAACATATATTTAAAGATCATTTGTATTAGATAGCAAGTAAAGTCGTCGGAGTGGCCTAAAGTCGGTACCAGTCGGACAGCAAGGGATTCTATCCCCTTTTCACTAGCGCTAGACCAAGGAGATTGTATTTTAAGCGTCTGAGGCGGAGTACCACACCGAGCATCAGCTTCTCACTCTACCTCACAGCTCCCTGCAACTCATACGCTGTTGGCGATGGCGGTATCGAACCATGAACCTTGAGGTTACCAGCTGGACACTCTACCGACTGACCTAATCCGGCTCTAATACTCCATATATAACCGTGTGTAAAATATTTAAGAAACTACAGAAAAAAGTAAATATATAGAAAAATGTACGAAATTCCCTAACCTCTCAACATGAAATAACCTAGACAGGTTGATATCCCGTTAAAAACAATCAACTAACCAATAAGCCTTTTTACAAGAAAGATTTGGAAATAGTCACTGCTTAGAAAAAAGATAGACTGTTGCTCTTATGGTCGGAGTGTTGCCCAACGTAGACGTGTACTTCAGCTAGTTCAGAATAGCTGGCTTATTGGTGGTGTGTCATGAGTGGGGATGTATCCGTGTAATGTAGCAATCCTATTTTATAACATTGAGCCAAATAACCCCAGACAGGTTGATATCCCGTTAAAAACAATCAACTAACCAATAAGCATTTTTACAAGAAAGATTTTGAAATAGTCACTGCTTAGAAAAAAAATTGACTGTTGCTCTTATGGTCGAAGTGTTGCCCAACGTAGACGTGTACTTCAGCTAGTTCCGAATAGCTGGCTTATTGGTGTTGTGTCATGAGTGGGGATGTATCCGTGTAATGTAGCAATCCTATTTTATAACATTGAGCCAAATAACCCCATTACTTACTTGTATTTGAGTTTTCTTTTTTAATGTTTTCAAAGATACACACGGTTCATCTGTTTTGTCGGTTTTAACAGTTCGTTTAGAGTCTGTGAAATTTTATTTCCGCGTTGATATTTCTAATGTCGGTGCCAAAGCCAAGCCTACTACATTTCTTACCAAGTTTTCCCTCCTGCCGCTTCAGGTTTCAACACTTCTTAAATGCGTTCTAGTGTCCATTACCTAATAACATTTTCGCGCCAAAAATTTCCCGCTGACCGCCGCCGGGCGGGAAATTTATTGGTCGAATTTCTCGTCTCGAAACCCATTTAACCAAGCAGAACGTTTATGTTACTCGATTTAAAAATGTTATTTTAGAAGCTAAAAGTGATTTTATCTCGTCTGATCCGATCTGAACGATTCGATGAATAAAGGTTGTGCCAAAAATAAAGTGTTTTCTCTAAAATCGTTTTCAGGATAATTATAATGATTTAAGTACCATTATATTATTGTTAATATTGCCTTTGATTTTCAGTGACTAATAGACTTAAAAACAGCATAACTTCCATCATCCACATTCCCGCAATTCTGTATATTACTAAAATAACTAATTCTTGTTTTATTAATCAACTAGCAGCGGCTACCCAGCATCACCTGGGTAGAAGAGGGTTTAAAGTTAGTCCTGCAGATCAATTATTACTGAATCGTGAGTTGAATCCTCGTGGGATGCCCCATTTAAATTAAAAAAAAAAAAAAAAAAAAAAACTTGCATTGATCCAGCTAATCTGAAAAGAAATGTTAATGTCTACTATCTAAAATATTAAATTAAAAAATCCATGCTGTTATCATTTAGATTTTGCTCAAAAAACAAGCCCTGGTGATATTTAATATTCCTTTGTTGTTAATTGTTTTATTTTCGAAGTTTCCTCCTGACATACACATACACACAACTACCCTTTATATATTCATATATTAGACTTTAATAATAACAAAATTAAATTATAATAGTTCCCAGTATTTCCCTCATGATATTCATCTTATCTGTTATGCATCATGGTGTAATGGTATCAAGCTAGTCTCGAAGTTCCATCGCAAATGAATAGCGAGTTCGATCCTCACTAGATGCTCCATACTTTTGACCTTGTGTCGCATCCTACCTGAGACGAACGAATTGAATAAATGTACACTTTCGCTTCATTTAAAAACCTGGCATCTTAATAGGAAATCCCTATTTCTTTATTGATAAGTTTGTAAGAGATTGGTCGGTTTTTGACTTAATTGCAAATTACGGCTAATTAGAACCAATTAAAACATAATCCTTTTCAAACATAATTCAATCCTAAAAGTAAGGAATAATTTAGTATAATTTTCGTGTCATTAAACTAAACCGTAAAAAAGCCTTTAGGAAGCAAACGTTGATTAACTCAGCTTTTAATATAATAATAATAATAATAATAATAATAATAATAATAATAAATAATATATATATATATATATATATATATATATATATTATAATTTGTAAATCATACTTATTTTTTAAACTGATGAATACTAAAACAAAAGGACGAAACTTAAGGGTCTTTTCAACCGGTGTCATTTCAAAAGGGTCCTTAAGTTTCTCCTTTTTTTCGTAGTCGATCAGTTTTCAAAAAAATAAGTACAATTCCTCAAATAAAGGTTATAGTTATCTGCTGAACCAAACCTCTATTCACACACACATACACATACACACACACACACACACACACACACACACACACACACATGTATATATATATATATACATATATATATATATAGAAACTGATACTTCATATGATACGTATGCCTATGCACATAAGTAAATTTCATTAGTCTATCTATGAATATGTATGTATCTATGTACGCATTTGTTTTAATGTGCGTGTATTTTGACATACGTGGAATAACAGTTTTATAAATAGAAATTTGCGAATACTAAAATAAATAAATAAATACGAATAATAATAAAAAAAATAAAAGGAAATAAAAAACAAATGAAGGAAACTTGTGACATTCCGTTTTAGCTATTTGTGACACCCAAGGTTGGAACGCGACCAGCGGAACCAAACATCTGCAGTGGTTTGGAGCTGCTGGTTCATTGATAGAAGATACCGACCAAGGGGGTGTAGTTTCAATCCCCGTCGGCGCCTGTACAAACCCATGTGGGTTTTAGCTTCAAAGCTCCAGCTGGGTAGTGGAGACTGATAATCAGTCCGCTGTCGACGTAAATAGGACATAACTTTGAAAAGGCTCGGCACAACGACAGTGTTTCTAGTAAAAAGAAATATGACTATGTGGGTGGATGTTTGGTTGTCTATGTTGGTATCTGTGTGTGTGTGTGTGTGTGTGTGTGTGTGTGTGTGTGAGAGAGAGAGAGAGAGAGAGAGAGAGAAAGAGAGAGAGAGAGATATGAAGAGAGAGCTAAGGAAAGATGGATAGATACAGGGAGAGATAGAGATAGATAGAGATAGAGAAGAGAGGGAAGAGAGAGTTAAAGAAAGATAGATATAGGGAAAAGATAGATAGATAGATAGATAGAGAGAGAGAGAGAGAGGGGGGAGGGAGAGAGTTAAAGAAAGATAGATAGATACAGGGAAAGATGGAGATAGAGATAGATAGATAGATAGATAGATAGATAGAGAGCGAGAGAGAGAGAGGGAGAGAGAGTTAAAGAAATATAGATAGATACAGGGAGAGATATAGATATAGATAGATAGATAGATAGATAGATAGATAGATAGAGAGAGAGAGAGAGAGAGAGAGAGAGAGAGAGAGAGAGAGAATGTGTGTGTGTGTGTGTTTGCAGGCAAACTAGCAAATATATGCACCCTCCGGCTGCAAGTATCTAAGTTTTAATTTAATAAAATATGTTAAATCAGAAAAGCTAATGAAATTAAATAAGAATGCAGATAAAAATATTTGAAACGTGGGAGGGTATAATCGAAAAATAGAACAACTGAAACATATTCTTCCATCCCTCCCGTCTTTTATTGCTAAATTTTCCTAATTTAACTATTTACTTAAAATAGGAAATAAAGAATAAGATGTCAATTATTCCTTCTTGTTAATGGATTTCTTTTAATATCTATCTCCGAGATTTTTGGTCTTATTCATTAAGATAAAAACAAACAATTATAAATCAATAATATCAACCACATATTCATTAAAATCAATTTTTTTAATATCAATATGCAAATTAGCCTTCCTGTTCACACTGTAAAACGCTATTTTGATGTATATATAAATACAATTTGCATGTTATTTGTATGTTGATATGGTCAATAGTATTAATAATGTAAATCAATTTTTATCAATAATTGACGTTTAAATAAAAATAAAATCTTGGAGAATGTGACGGAAATAACTAAAGGAATTGTGACTTGAGTAATAATAGTTTCGGTTACAGACAGATAAACACACAATCTCCATTATAATAATAAGATAAGATAAGATAAGATGTGCATTAAATGTCAAGAAATAACAACAGCAGAAAAACTGATAGTTGGCGTAAAATAATAATGACTAGCGGGACCTGTGGATATACCACAGTGTGATAATTTATATATCACAAATGTTGATGATGTTTACTTAAGAGCTATTGCAAATTTCAATTATTAATATATATTATATTATAATTGATTTAACTCTTTTTCACTCTTTTTTAAAAGGGGGTTGGTTAAAATATTTAAATTGATTTTCCGTTTAAAATTGGGGAGGGGGCGTTTAAAATATGTACATTAATTTTGCCGACAAAAAGTGACAAAAACACGACGCGGAAAATATCTAAGTTTGGCCAAAAATTCACCTGACGCTGGCTCACCAAAACTTAGCGTAAATTAAGGCAGGAGACCGAGACGACATGAGATAAAAAAATGAAATAAACATGCCACATTTTTTTTTCAATTCATTTTAATTTTACATTGGGCTTTTAAGCGACGCAAGACCATTTGGAATGTTTCATTTTTAAAATTGGGTGAAATAGAATGAGAAAAAGAAAAATGTGCGATTAAGCGACAATAGATAATCTGTATTTCTCATTTTTGCATTGCATCTTGGACAATTTGCACGGTCTCATTTTTAACCGGAAGGCATTGAAGAATGATAACGGATGGAAGATTTAGGAATACGAGTATTAGTTATTATATATATATATTACCAACCCCTCCGCACGAGCAGGACGTGACACCAGGCCAATTTCTTAAGCGGAGTTCAACAAGTTTGAATTATGAGTTTTCCTTCTCCTAAACCGGTTGCCCAACTAAGGTTAAAGAGTCTGCCCTACTATTTATCCATAGTTGGAGGGAGAGTAGGATTCATACATTTTTCCCAAGGTATTGGCGCAAGTGAAATGCAATTGCCACATCCAGGATTTGAACACGGGGCGACGAGTCCATTTCCCATGACTTTAACCATTACACCACGCGCTTCCAGAAGAGTATTAGTTAATATATGGATATAAGATGTAAACCAAATAGGTCTTTGAAGACTAAAATAAAAATAGTCTTTATCAACTTAATTGATAGATACGTCTCACCAATCATTAAATTGCATAAAATACTCAATAGAAATACGGTAAAAATCAGCTGCACAGAAAATATTTGAATTTAATGAAAAACAGTAATAAGATCAACAGCAACAAACCACGAGCCTATGTACATTTGCAGTGACAAATACGAATGTTCATTAGACGGAAAGTGTTGGACAAAATGGTTTACTAGGTAAATATAAAACTTTACCACAGCTAATAATCATGTGTAAGTATGCGGACATATTTACTAATTCACACACATACACACATCTATATATCCATCTATCTATCTATCTATCAATGTATAGTCACATCTATCTATCTATCTATCTATCTTGTTAATCCCAATAACATCTCTATCTTAAAGTCTGTTCGTATCTATCTATCTATGTGTCTATGACTGCTTCTATCTATCTATCAATGTATAGTCACATCTATCTATCTATCTATCTATCTATCTATCTTGTTAATCCCGTATAATCACTCAATCTCTCAGTCTGTTCGTATCTATCTATCTATGTATCTATGTCTGCTCACATCTATCTATCTATCTATCTATCATTATCTATTCACATCTATCTATCTATCTATCTATCTATCATTATCTATTTCACATCTATCTATCTATCTATCTATCTATCTATCTTGTTAATCCCTTATAATCACTCAATCTCTCAGTCTGTTCGTATCTATGTATCTATGTCTCAGTCTGTTCGTATCTATCTATCTATGTATCTATGTCTGCTCACATCTATCTATCTATCTATCTATCTATCTATCTTGTTAATCCCTTATAATCATTCAATCTCTCAGTCTGTTCGTATCTATCTTTCTATGTATCTATGTCTGCTCACATCTATCTATCTATCCATCTATCTATCAAAAATCTATTCACATCTATCTATCTATCTATCTATCTATCTATCTTGTTAATCCCTTATAATCACTCAATCTCTCAGTCTGTTCGTATCTATCTATCTATGTATCCATGTCTGCTCACATCTATCTATCTATCTATCTATCTATCTATCAAAATCTATTCACATCTATCTATCTATCTATCTATCTATCTATCTTGTTAATTCCTTATAATCACTCTATCTCACAGTCTGTTCGTATATATCTTTCTATGTATCTATGTCTGCTCACATCTATCTATCTATCTATCTATCTATCAGAATCTAGTTAAACAAAAGAGAGTAAATATACCCGTACTGTCAAATTCAGCTTACGGTAAACGAAAAAAAAAGAAAATGAAAGTCCGACGACGCATCTCGTCAAAATGGAGTATTACATGTCATGGACTGCTCAGCCGCCAGAATTCCCCCCTTAAGCATCACGGGTCACCACTCACGGCCAACAGGTGGTCTCATTGGGAGCATTTTACTCCTCGGCAGAGGTGCAGTCGTTGTATTTTCATGCCTCAGTTGATAGGGCGAATCAAATTTCTGTAAAGGCCCAACTATTTTCAGAGTGATAACGTGTGTATTTACCCAGCCCATCCACAACAAGCAGGATTCGATATTACGTCATTGTTAAGCGGATATTTGGATGATTTTCGGCTGCTGTCGTTCCGGCCTCCTGCCCTAAAATACGCTAGGGGGCGCCTGCTGAAAAAGTGAACAGTGCTAGTCATGTACCACATAGCGGTTTGAAGGAGTTTTTATCGACAATTTAATGGGATATGAAAGCAATATTTTAGAGCCCCCCCCGCTTTTTTATCGACTAGTAATTGTAAATATTTTAACCCCTTCTTTAAGATATTTTTTTTAGCGATTTGAAGGCGTTTATATCGACAAATATATGTAAATGTAAAATTCATTTTCTTCCAAAAAATTATTAAGAAGTTTGTATGGAGGATCAATGTGCGAAACAAAGACTAACGAAAAAATAATTAGCCTTTTCAATTTATATTGAACATTCATTAATAATACAATCTGGACACAAGTATTTAAGTTTTGATTTAAAATATATTAAATAAGAAAGACAAACAAAATAATTCACAGAAATACTAACTTATTTAGATTGATTTTTATACAAAATTATACATA
This sequence comes from Doryteuthis pealeii, assembly GCA_023376005.1. Classification (NCBI taxonomy): domain Eukaryota; kingdom Metazoa; phylum Mollusca; class Cephalopoda; order Myopsida; family Loliginidae; genus Doryteuthis; species Doryteuthis pealeii. Next base: position 135,618,094 of record CM042138.1, on the reverse strand, counting down.
GGATTGCTCTTAATACATTTGAGAATAAAACAATAACATTAGAAATCAATAAAATCAAAAAGTAATCATTTATTAAACCCAGTTTTGTTAAAACCAGAATGCAAATTATCCACACCATGTAAACCTTTATTTATTTATGATACATAACATACATTGCAAGATTTTAAACGCATTATTAACGTGGGTTGTTTTTAGACAAATTCAATTCAGCTGGACTTTAATAGAGACATTGTTAATAAAATAGATGCTAATAATGATTATTTAACAATCTTTGAAAATATAACATAAGTAACTAAAGGAATTGTGATGTCAGTGGTGACATAGTTTTGGTTACAGACAGACACATAATCTCCATTTTAATAATAAAAATTTTTCTTTTATTACTTCACATACAAAAAGTTTTGTTAAAATCAGATAGATTATTTATTAACTTGTCGATATAAACGCCTTCAAACCGCTAAAAAAGATAATCCGAATATCACCAGTGTTTGAAATCAGAGTTTTCCTTCTCCTATATCGGTTGCCATACCAAGGTTAAAGAAACCAGTCTGTCCTACTATTTACACATAGCTGGATGGAGAATAGTTGGATTTATATATTTCCCGAAGGTATTAGCGCTGTACGCAATGCAAACAACCTCGTTCTGGATTTGAACTCGATTCTCTTCCTTACGACGCCAACCGTTACGTCGACAACCGCTATGGTAGTAAAGTAGGTGAAGTGGCCTATCATCCGGACAGCGAGGGGGTCAATCCGAGGCCACCGATATAGTATCAAGTTGGTGTTGGTCAATCCCATTTCACTTGCGCTTGACCAGGTAGATTGTTTTTGCACCACACATCCCATCACATCCAACAAGGAAATTATTCAAGAAAATAATCAGTTATACACAGAGAGAAGAAATAGATTAAAACTGACCTGGACTTTATATTCCCCAAGTTTTGTAAAGCTCATTGAATTGTTTTAAAAGTTTAAAAAGTATAAAACTTACATAATATTTTTTGGAGGGAAATGATTGTAGAATTGAATAGAAGTTTTTATTTGGATGATTATTATAAGTTTGAAGGATTCAACCTTATGTAAATAAAACTCTAAATCAATTATAAAACATTTTTATTTTATTATTTATGTTTTTTGCTCTCATTTTTATTTTTGTTTGATTTGTATTCTTTTTGGTTTCATTTATTCCAGTCTTCATTAATTTCTGTTGAATCGAACTATTTTGACAGTCTTATAAATAACAACAAAAGCACTATCTATCTATCTATCTATCTATCTATCTATCTATCTCTGATTGCATCTATCTATATATCTCTTTCTATTTCAGGTAGTATCTATCTATTTAACAATTTCATTCTGTTCGTATCTTTCTCAGTTTGCTCCTATGTGTCAATCTATCTCCCATGGTCTCTCTCTCTCTCTCTCTCTCTCTCCCTCTCCCTCTCCCTTTCTATCTATCTATTTCTGATCGTATCTATCTATCTCTTTCTGATCGTATCTATCTATCTATCTATCTATCTTTCTTTCTTTCTTTCTTTCTTTCTTTCTTTCTATCTCTTTCTGATCGTATCTATCTATCTCTGTTCGTAATGAACAATATATCTATGTATTTATCTATCTATCTTTTTCAGCCTGCTCCTGTGTATGTATGTGTCTAACATATCTCCATCAAGTAACATATATACACGCACTCACGCATGTTACAATGAATAATGAGCTAAGATAGCACCATTAATAGTACGTTCGATTCGCACTTTGTGCAAGGTACATATTAACTTCTGTCAAACTAAATTAAGTATATGACGTCATACAAACACAAATACATTAATATATATCCCTATATATACATACATATATTCATATATATACATATATATACATATATATATACATATATCTACACCTATATATATATATATATAACAAATACATTATATATATATGTATATATATGTATATATATATATATAAATTCCATGACATATGAATATCTCTCTCTCTCTCTCTATATATATATATATATATACATATATATATATATATATATATATATATATATAATTCCGGTTATTTCTTTTTATTCTATGTATGTATGAATGTATGCATACATCTATCCATCTATCTATCTATCTATCTATCTATTTATTTATTTATCTATATATTCATTTATTTATATAAGTCTGTTCATATCAATTGTTTGTTTATATATTTTTTAAAAATAATCTATATGTTGTTCATATCTATCTATATTAGTTTCTTTGCATGAATCTATCAATTTAGCAATCTAAGTCTGTTCATATCCATCTTTGTCTATTCCTATCTATCTATATATCTATCTATCAATCTCTCTCTCTCTCTCTCTCTCTCTCTCTCTCATCTTATATATATATATATATATATATATATATATATATATCTCTCTACACCAAACATATGTGTGTATATATATATGTATAGTTTATTACATATATATATATATGTGTAATATATATATGTAAACACACACACACATACAACACACACACATACACACATACACACACCACACACACACACATATATATATATATATATATATATATTATATATATATATATATATATATATATATATATATATGCTAACATAACTGATTAAACGCCAAATCCGTCTTCCCTTTTCCCAGACTTCCCCTCTTCATTTTTAACTTTTTCCATCTTTCTTAACATTCAATCTCCGACAATTCCTTCGTCATTTAATTAAAGTTCTTTTTATTCAGCTAATGTTTACGTTGCGGCTATATTTACTAGCAGACAACAAATATATAAATAAATATGCACAATTAAGAAATAAACAAAGAAAACTTTGAATAAAAATCAAATAATAATCCCCATGAGGCGAACGGAGAAACTAATAAAGACAGAAAAATAATGATTCCCGGGGAAAGTTTCCTCCTAATGGAAATTAAATTAAAATTGTCTAAAACTTAATTTCCCTCAATCGATCCTTTATAAACAGCTGATACATTAACTTAGGGAAGTACGATAGTAGGAGTATATATATATATATATATATATATATATATATATATATATATATATATATATAGGGGTGTGTGTCGAGTTCACCAGACTTAAATGGTATTTCTAGGAACTACTGCTCGACTCTTTTTTTTTTGTCCATAATCTTTGGTCCTTTGCCAAAGCTCATGTCATGGAGACGATTACAAAAACATAAAGATTCATGGTTATTTTCTATAATTGTAACATAAACAAAGGGGGACCACTCTTGACTGATAAATTATTCATTTATTTATTGATCTACTAGGAAAAAAGAAGACGGAGTTAGAGCTAGGGTTAGGGTTTAGGGTTAGGGTTAGGGTTAGGGTTAGGCTTTAGGGTTAGTTTAATGGGAAAATAAACAAATAATTTATCAGTCAAAAGTGGTTCCCCTTTGTTTATGTTAGATTTATAGGAAATAACCAGATTTCCATTTATTTATTCAGAATATTCTTAATTACCTCGGCCTTCTTCAGGGGCTTAAGATTAATTAAGCTTAAAATTATTTCCTCTTGTTCGTATGGATAATCTTTTCCCATAACTAAAATGTAAAAAAAAAATTATTTATGCAAGAAATACATATTTGCCAACCTCTCCGCACGAGCAGGATGTGACACATGATCAATCTTTTAGGCCGAGTTTAACAGGTTTGAATTCAGAGTTTTCCTTCTCCTAGACTGGTTACCTGACCAGGTTAAAGAGCCTAGTCTGCCTGCTATTTATCCCTAATTGGAGGATGAGCAGGTGGATGCATACCTTTCCAAGGGTATTAACGGTATGTTAAAAGTAAACAACCTCCTTTAGTATTTGAACTTCGGTCGACGCGTTCATTTCTACGATTCTATCCATTACAACACGCGCCTTCTTTATGCAAGAAATTTCTCTTTAAACTATTTGCCTTGTCGGTGGGGCTTAGTATACGCTGACTGTATCACCTACAGAGAGTTAAGATTCCATCAAAAAAGGTGTCTTGGTATGAAACTAAACTGACACTGATGATGAGGCTGCCATTCTGGAGATAAGAGATGTGTAGATTACTTTTGTATTGCCATTCATTCTGGGACTGTACCCCGGACAAAAGAGTAAGGTCACTTTAGTGTCGTACTTAGGCCATCCCGTTTATTTTTTTTAGAAAGGTTCATAACCCTCTGCATTTGGTACAGTCAGCCCCACTAACAGGAGAGACTTATTAGTTGAGATAAACAAAAACTATGACTCCACTAAATCGTTCTTTACTGAATATATCTTCGTACAGGAGGATTACTTCTCAACATATTATTTGTCTAAAAATATTCACGCCAGTGAAAGTTCGTTCAATCGGTTAGCGTTCATAATTGGATTGATTTATATATTTTAAGAATCGATTTTAAATGTCAAATTGTTTGAATTATCTCTCGAAAGGACGTTTCACTTATATCAGAGCCTCAAATAATTTTATAGTGAAACCTTTTTTTTAACATAAAATGTACAATCAATGGAGCTTCACATTTTTAGGATACATTGAACTTATCAAAAAAGGTCGTTTAGAATTCCGTTGATTTGACCTAAGAATTTATTAGGATTTGCTTGAAAATACAGTCTAACCTTTTATCTATGGACTCCTTATCTGATTTTGGATGCAACCGATAAAATCTAATGGAAAAAATAAAAATAAAATAAAACAAAACAAAACTTTCAAATATTCAGTGATGTATTCCATTAGTTGACAAAGGGTCTATGTGATCACTACAGAAAAAACAAAACTATATTTCACAGTATACAAAGGTAAGTAAACATAAACAAGAAGTTGTAGTGTACATTTTAATATATATAATAAATGAACTGTCAATCAGAATTAGTACTTCAATCTATTATTTTAAAATTTCATTTTCTTGGTTGATTTTGAAGGCTGTCACAATGCAAGTGTAAAGAAAAAGAAAGTAACTATGGTGTTTTTGTTAACCTGTGATTTATTCTTAATATTTCGAGATAGAAATCTCTTCTATAGAAGATCTCCAGAACTGAAGTTGTTGCTAGTGGCTGTCCATTGGTTCTGTCTCATGCCTTCCAAACTTTATTTTTGCTGTTGTTATTGGTGGTCTATTTGATTATTTATTGATTATTTTATTTTAAAATTTTCTAATTCTTCTTTATAGTAAAGTGTCTAATCATAATTTTTAAAATCTCTCCTTGTAGCTATAACCTTTATTCTTTTTATTTATGTCACTCATCTTTCTATGCCTTGCAATCTCAATAGTAAATTCCAATTTCCAAGAGTAATTACTGGAAACAAGGCGTGAGCCCAAGATTCTATATGAGGTCTTATGGTCTTGTACATCTTAAAACAGCATTCACCTCACTTGAAATAAAGTCTCTAGCCATCTAGCCAACCATACCATTTAACCTCAATATAATAGACAAAATATGACTATTAGCTTTAACTCTTTGCCAACCAAATTTCTCACGGATGTACGAATTTTTTTGATAATTTTTACCTGTATGACGGGATAATCCAGTATCTATTCTTCTCAGAACTCATTCTATTCAAATAAAGGCCTATTATTTATTTTAATCTGAGTCATTTTGCTCAATTATAATGAACTATTTATTATGGGCTTGCTGAATAATCGCAGTAGTGGGAGAGTTGTTGTGAGCGGCTTAAGTAGGCAAAGAGTTGGAACAGATATATATGGCTCTAATAGGTACTACTCTTCCTGTTAAGGTTGAACTTCTGAGTAATGCCAATGAAAGGATACCACACAAAAACTGAAATCTCCAGAACTGGAGCCTCACCACCAGATACTGAGGACACTTTCTTTGTTCTCATTAACCCGAAGTAAAAGAATGATGAGACTCATCAGTTACAACATTTTTTTTAAATACAAAAAAAAAAAAAAAAAAGAAAAAGTGAGATGAGCTTTAAATTAAATGATGAATTAGGTGATGGCTTAAAAAAATAAAAACAGAGAAAAAAAAATAATCTAAAAAGACGAAAAAAAAGTCATTGTTTTTGTTAGTAGTATGTCTTCATTCACGCACAAATTGGACAAGCCGCCCTGTCGGGTGGGGCTGTAGAATACACCAACTGAACCTCTGTAAGTAAAAAGTAAAGTCGTCGGGGCGGCCTAATGTCGGTATGAGCCATATAGCGAGGGAGTCTATCCCCTTTTCACTAGCGCTAGACAAAGGAGATTATTTTAGCGTCTGAGGTGGGGCGCCACACCTACCATCAGCTCCTTACTTTACCGCACAGATCCCTGTGCTAATCATACTCTGAGTTGGCGAGGGTCGGAATCGAACTAGGAACCTTGTGGTTTCTAGCCGAACGCTCTACCGACTGAGCTAACCCGGTCCTAAAGGAGTAAAATCCCCCCCAATGGGGCCACCTTTTGGTCGTGGTAGGGGCGACCCGTGATGCTTAAAGACAGGATCCAGATGACTGAGCAGTCCATGACATGCAACACTCACTTTGGCCTTACTTAGGCTAGACGGTCGGTCAGAGAGACCTTCTCCAATCAATCGGCTGGTCACGACAAGCACTAGCCCCTACGTAATTATCGTATATGATTGTAAATCTATACATATATAAAGGGCAGTTGTGTGTTATGTCCGGAGGAAACTTCGAAAAAAAAACAATTAGCGACAAAGTAAATATATATATATATATACATTCACTATCACCAGGGCTTGGTTCTTTTAGCAAGAATAATGAAGGTTTGATTTACATTCGTGAAGATACTTTAAAAAATAAAATTTGAAAAATAATAGCATAGTTTTTTTGAGGGGGGCATTTAATATTTTAATTTATTTTTTGCAGATATTGCAGATTGAAAAAATTAAATTTAAATAACAACATATAATTTCCTTTGCATTTAAGATTTTAAATAGTAGACATTAATTTTTTTTTCAGAGAGGCTGAATCAACGCAAGGTCTTTTTTTTACAGAGGGATTTTAATGGGGCATCCTGCGAGGATTCAACTTGTGATTAAGTAATAATGGATCTGCGCGACTAACATTTTTTGCTACCCCCTTCAACCCATGCGACGCTGAGTAGCCGCTTCTAGCGTTTTATAAGGAAAACGTTCGCAAAAGTTGTTTTTTTTTCTGTGTATTTCAATCTTACAGTCGGCATGACACGTGTTCCGGATTTTTCAATCTAATGTAATTGTGGGATGTGTTAAGACTTCATGCAGTCAGTCTGAGTTCGACCCTACCCAAGGGCAGTTGTGTCTAGCCACACTGAAGAGGCATGATATGCCGAAACACGTGTCTATGGATGACTTTATTAATATAGATGCTCCCATAAATTTGGTAATGAGCTCTCTAATTGGTAATTTAAATTAACTCTCACTCTTAAGCAAATAAGCAATGATCATTTCTCCGGAAATTTGATTTCTCAGTGACCGAAAAATACAATCCTATGTATTTAATAGTTTAAAAACACCAGTCCCCGCATCAGCTGTCAGTGGGCGAGGGGATAAGATATCGGACTACCATGCGGTCAGTCTGAGTTCGACACTACCCAAGGGCAGTTGTGTCTATCCACACTGAAGAGGCATGATATGCCGAAACACGTGTCTGTGGATGACTTTATTAATATATATATATATATATATGTGTGTGTGTGAGTGTGTGTGTGTGATAATCCAAATAACTGGTAAGTAAGGGATGATTCTATTTGGGATCATCGAAATCTTACTGTACAACCATACTGTAGGCTCTTGTAGGTGCAAACATATATATCCATACAAAGACTTTTTATAAATCTCGAAGAGAGCTTAACAAACCATCATCTGTTATAATGTTATAACAGTTGACGGTTTGTTAAGTTTTTATTTCTTTGAAATATATATATATATATATATATATATATATATAAAGTAAGTAAAGTCGTAAGGGTGGCCCAAAGTCGGTATCAGCCAATCAGCGAGGGAGTCTATCCCCTTTCCACTAGCGCTAGACAAAGGAAATTTTTTAGCATCTGATGTGGAGCGGCACACCTACCGTCAGCTTCTTACTTTACAGCAGAGACCCCTGTGCTACTCATACACTGAGTTGGCGAGGGCCGGTATCGAACTAGGAACCTTGTGGTTTCTAGCCGAACGCTCTACCGACTAAGCTATATATATATATACAATCACACACACAGACAAACACACGCATATATGCATATATATATATATATATATGTTGTATGTATATCATTTCAAGAGTATTCACTATATCTGTTTGTAGACATAGAGTAAAAAAGCTGTTCTGATAAATGAGAGGAAGTATCGACCACATACACTGAGCAACCGTTTAGAGAGAAAAAAACCTTGGGGTTTACTCATAGCATAGTAAGTAATGGGTTAGTAAATCATCAAAACTAAAGAAGCCTACCAGAGGGTGTCGAGAATATTTTTCTTTTAGTTTGGTTCACAACTTCACCGTTAATTTCGTCATTTCATGCTGAAGGTAAGAGTTTAGGAGTAACAAAGCTAACGTGCTGTAACGTATTTCTAGTACAAAAAAAAAAAAGAAGAAATCTCGCAACCTCGAAACGACTACAACGTGAGGATTCTGATGTAGCATAATTATTATGGTCTACGAGGAATTTGGGGATTGAAAAAAAAACGGTAATCGGATTTCTGGAGAAAGAGAAGAAAAAAGAAACAAGAACAAATGTTAAAGTTTGGAATGGTAAACATTCAACAAGGGGCCAGCAATTAACCGACGAATGACCCAGGACTAGATATAAAAATAAAAACGTTTCGAGTTTTGACCGGGACGAGAAAAGGAAGAAGATAAAGATCGGTCTTTTTTTAGCTGGGCCTTCGTAAGGGGCAGGGGCCCTCCCCCCCCCGTGATGTCGTAACAGTTATCGTCGGCGCAGCTAATTTATTTGGGAAAAGTATGAATCCAACTATTCTCCTTCCAGCTATGGGTAAATATTAGGACATACTCGTCTATTTTATAACATAATTCATAGGCAGCTTATGAATTATGTACATACTGTTGTAAGATATTTTGAATCGGTTTCGTTAGATTCAGAATAACGGGGATCCAGTGGAAAGTTACCTCGCCGGTTACTGACGGGTAATAACCTTTTTACTTGACCCCTTAAAAACGTTCCATTAGAGGTGTGGAGATTAGTTTTAAGTTTTAGATGAGACGAGACTAGTTTCTGGCTGAGAGTGGACGTTGTTGTCGCTCTGAGAGTCGCATCTTCACCGCACAGTTGAATCCGGGGCTAGGCTTTTTAAATAAATGTCAAAAGAAAAACAACAAGTCTTGCTTTATTAATTAAACAAGAATCCACAAATATCCAGCCCAAACAAGAAAAATGTCAACCAAAGAGATCAGCCCTGAAGAACAATGCGGTCGAGTCAACAAATAAGAGCCCTAATTTCATATAATATCCCTTTGTCTGTCTCTCTCGCCATTATATACTCGATATTAAGGGTATGTAACAATTTAATCTTGGTAAGGTAACCATTCTAGGAGAAGGAAAACGCTTAATTCTAACCCGTTGTAGGTCTGGAGGGTAACGAGCTCTGCTATGATATTCTACAAAGCATGTCACATAGGTACCACCATCGCGAGAAAAAACGTTACGGCACCAGTGAGACAGAAACTCTGTTTGCGCGTCTTCATTCAATTGTAAAATTTCAAATATAAATTTAAAATTTTGGTCCCGATAATAAGTTTTAATCGAAACTCGCACGTGCTCTGAAGAAGCAGATAAAGAAAGTGTTGGTAAAATTTTCTCAAAATTAAAACTGATTTGAAATACATTATAAAAAATGGAAGACATCTTAAAAAACCGTTTGATTGATTGGTTGATAGTTTTTTTTAATGCGCATGTCAACATTTATAGCATTTTTCATGCCTAGGTTCATTGTACGTTCATATTTATATTTTTTGTGTAGAAGTTTTAAGAGTTTTTTCTTTTAATACGGTCCTATCGAATAAGGATATTTTTGGTTTGGTTTGTTTTATGGCATATCAATTTCAGTGGTCATTTGAAGCCGACAAAGTTTTGAAATAAATTCATTCTTAATGGATACGCAATTTCTTATTTATAAACACATTTTCTATTTGGAGAAATGAGAATAAAGTGCTCGATTACTTTTGTAAGAGCTGTATTTATTTATTATAGTGTACAATACATTTAAGGTGCAATTGTTACCATTGGTTTCTAGGCAGCATGCTACGCCACTCGTTGTTGTGATTAACGTAGTGGCGCAAGCATGCTGCCTAGAAACTAATCGTAACAATTGCACCTTAAATGTATTGTACACTATATATATATATATATATAATATATATATATATATATATGAGTTAATTTTCAGTGTATATATTATATCTGTATATATATATAATGTGTTATAAATATATGTATACATCTATAATATATGTTTTGAGGTTTTAATGCAAAGCGTGAGGAAAAGATGTGTAAAATAAATGAGAAACTGATGAGAAAATAAATAAGAAAATGATGTTAGTAAGTTATATTCATACACTGAAAATTAAACTCATCAGATATACCAACAAAGAAGCATATGTGGCCTCCACAAATACAACATATATATATATATATATATATATATATATATATATATATATATATATTATATATATATATATATGTGTGTGTGTGTGTGTTGTGTGTGAAAAAGAAAAAAAAGAAAGAAAAGTATTCAATGGATACAATAGGATATTTCAATTAATTTAACTTACACGTGTTTCGGTCAGGAGTTTATCCATGTGTACATTATTCAATCTATTATTATTTCCAAATAACAAATGAAATGAATAATAATATAGAAAAAATTATTCATTTCATTTTATTATTTAAAAATAATAATAGATTTAATAATGTACACTTGGATAAACTCCTGACCGAAACACGTGTGAGTTAAATAATTAAAATATCCTATTATATCCATTCAATAATTTATTTCCTTATTCCTCTTTTCAACATACCGTCAGATTCACTCCATTTTCATTTTACACACACACACCACACACACACACACACACACACACACACACACATATATATATTATATATATATATATATATATATATATATATATATATATATCCTATACTGTTAAAAATATATATATTTTTTTAATTATTTTTGTTTTTGTTTGAATTTATATATATTCAGCTCTTTGGGGGTTTTGTGATGTGCTTGTCCATAAGTGAATTGAGACCCATCTGATGAGACGAAAAATTTGGGGAGCCGGTTTAAATCAACTTAGATTTATATGGCCCCAATTTTCGTCGAAATAAATTTATTATGGGATTACGGTGTTGAGTTCTTCCTTCCTTTATTGATAAATATTGCTCTGTATATAATCTAAAAGTTATTATACATTGAGCTCTCTTCAGTGATTTAAAGATTCGCTGTATCTATACATACTGGATCATCAATATTAGTACAGTGATCTTAGAAATCACATATAGAATTCATCCTTACTACCAAGTTTGGATAAATCTTATATATATATATATATATATATATATATATATATATATATATATATATAAATATATATATAATATATGGATAAATCTTATATATATATTATATATATATTATAATATATAATATATTAAAGTCTGTCGAGTGGCCTATTATCTGTATCAGCAGCCGAACAGCGAGCATCTATCCCCTTCCCTTTTTCACTAGCATTCGGGGGTTTTGGAGAGGTGGGGCGCCACACCAACCCTCATCTCATAGTTGCTTTACTGCATAGATTAGATTAACCGAACTGTGAAACTCATGCGCTGTTTCGATCCTACGCAAATGCTCTACCAACTGATCTGAACGGTCTTGTCGGGTGGGGCTTGTAGAATACATCGACTGAACCTCTGTAGAGGAGTAAAATCCCCCAATGAGAATCAAAGATCGAAAAAATGTATAAAAACAATGAATTATTTCAGACCAAATCTTGAAACGCTTATCCCAAATGGACTCAACAACAAATTACCGCCATCCCAAAATAATTATATTTTAACAGTGAAATGTTATTATTATACGAGGTGTCAAAAAGTAATGCCATTATTCTTTATTTTCATGTGAATTTAAATATAAAACTAAGGCCTACATTGATACCCTATCGAGGCTAAGAGCAGAGCCACGTGTAAGATCAACTTGCCAATCGACAATGTCCTTCTCTGTATGACCATGCTCGACCACACACAATGATCACGACGAGGAACAAAATCGCCACATTAGGGTGGACAACTTTACTGCGTCCTCCATACTCACCAGATTTAGCACCTTCAGAATAGTATCTCTTCGGACCCACGAAAGAGGGTGTGAGAGGCAAACATTATTCCAGTGACGAGGAAGCAAAATCTATGGCTGAAGAAGTGGCTCAAAGAACAGTCAACATAATTTACGGGGCAGACATACATGTTCTCATTCGAAAGGCTAAAAACATTGCTATTGAGAGAAATGGTGAAAAAAGAATGAAGTATCTACCAAAGATGAGTAAACAGTAATGCCATTGTTTAGGACAGGTATAAATACCAACACGGGAACATGTATCATACATCTATAATGAAGCTGGTCTCTCTGTGGATCATATCCCTACTTCTCCACATAGTCACCATTTCTCTCAACAACAATATTATAATATAATAATAATAATGACAGCATGTATCCTTGCCCATAAAATTATGTTGACTGTTCTTGAGCACATCTTCACTACAGATTTTCACTTCCTCTCACTGGAATAATGTTTGCCTATCAAACCCTCTTCATGCGACCGAAAAGATGATAGTCATAAATATTCTTTATATATGTATTCCAGTGACGAGGAAGTGAAATCTGTAGTGAAGAAATGGCTCAAAGAACAGTCACAGAATTTTACGGGCAGGGTACATGGTTCTCCTTCGAAGTGGAACATTGTTATTGAGAGAAACATGACTATGTGGAGAAGTAGGGATGTGATCCACAGACTATAGGACCAGCTCATTTTGATGTATGATAGATGTTAGTGATTGTACCTGTCCTAAACAAAATGGCATTACTTTTGACATGGCCATAGATATTTAGAAGTTCCATTAATTTTTTACAGACACATCCTATTTAACGACAATTTTCGAGAAGGAAAACAAAAAACTGAAATTAATTTGTAAACACGTGCACAATCAGGCGATATATTCGTTAAATAGGATGATCTGTCTGTAAAAATTAATGAACTTCTAAATAATTATGCAGTCAAAAAGTAATGCCATTTGTTTAGGACAGGTAAACAATCAACTAACATCTATCAACATCAAAATGAAAGCTTGGTCCTATGTGGATCACATCCCTACTTCCTCCACATAGTCAAACTGTTTTCTCTCAATAACAATGTCCGACCTTCGAAGAGACCCATGCTACCCCTGCCCGTAAAATTCTGTTGACTGGTCTTTTGAGCCATTTCTTCACTAAAAGATTTCACTTCCTCGTTCACTGGAATACATTATATAGAATATTTATGACTATCATCTTTACGGTCCCATGAAAGAGGGTTTGATAGGCAAACCATTATTCCAGTAGACGAGGAAGTGAAATCTGTAGTGAAGATGTTGGCTCAAGAAACAGTTCAACATAATTGTTATGGGCGCAAGGAACATCTGCTGTCATCTATTATTATTATTATTATAATATTGTGTGTGAGAGAAAATGGGACTATGTGGAGAAAGTAGGGATATGATCCACAGAGACCAGCTTCATTATAGATGTATGATACATGTTCCCGTGTTGTATTTATACCTGTCCTAAACAAAATGGCAATAACTGGTTTTACTCATCTTTGTAGATACTCATTCTTTTTTCACCATTTCTCTCAATAGCAATGTTGTTAACCTTCGAATGAGAACATGTATGTCTAAGCCCCGTAAAATTATCGTTGACTGTTCTTTGAGCCACTTCTTCACCATAGATTTTGCTCCTCGTCACTGGGAATAATGGTTGCCTCTCACACCCTCTTTCGTGGGTCCGAAGAGATACTATTCTGAAGGTGCTAAATCTGGTGAGTATGGAGGGACGCCATTTAAAGTTTGTCCACCCTAATGTGGGCGATTTTTCTCTCGTGATTCATTGTGTGTGGTCGAGCATGCTCATACGAAGAAGGACATTGTCGATTGCAAGTTGGATCTTACACGTTGGCTTCTCCTCTTAGCCTCGTAGGGTATCCAATGAGGCCTTAGTTTTATATTTAAAAAAATTCACATGAAATAAAGATAATGGCATTACTTTTTGACTTCACCCTCGTATTTTAATAACACATTTTCACTTGTTAAAATATAATATTTTGGATGGCGTAATTTGTTGTTGAGGTCCATTATGGATAAGCGTTTCAAGATTTGGTCTGAAACTATATTCAATTGTTTTTTTATACATTTTTCGATCTTTGCATTCTCATTGGCGGATTTACTCCTCTACAGAGGTCAGTCGATTGTATTTTCTACAGACCCCACCCGACAAGAACCGTTTCAGATCAGTTGCGTAGAGCATTTGCGTAGGAATCGAAACAGCGCATTGAGTTTCACAGTTCGGTTAATCTAATCTATGCAGTTAAAGCAAACTATATTGAGATTGAGGTTGGTTGTGGCGCCCCACCTCTCAAAAACACCCCGAATGCTAGTGAAAAAGGGAAAAGGGATAGATGCTCGCTGTTCGCTATACAGACTAATTAGGCACTCGACAGACTTTAATATATATATATATATATATATATATATATATATATAAGATTATCCATATATATATAATATATAATATATATAAGTATATATATATATATATATATATATATATATATATATAAGATTTATCCAAAACTGGTAGTAAGGGATGATTCTATATGTGTGATTTCTAAGATCCACTTGTACATAATATTGATTGATCCAGTATGTATAAGATACAGCCAATCTTTAAATCACTGAAGAAGGCTCAATGTATATAAACTTTTTAGATATATACAGAGCAATATTTATCAAAAAGGAAGGAAGAACTCAACACCGTAATCCCATAATAAATTTATTTCGACGAAAATTGGGGCCCATATAATCTAAGTTGATTAAACCGGCTCCCCAAATTTTCGTTCTCATCAGATGGTCCTTCAAATTCACTTATGACAAGCACATCACCAAAAACCCCCCAAAGCTGAATATATATAAATTCAACAAAAAACAAAAAATAATAAAAAATATATATTTTTAACAGTTTAATAGATATATATACTATATATATATATATATATATATATATTTTTTATATGTGTGTGTGGTGTCTGTGTGTGCTTGTGGTGTGTGTGTTGTGTGTGTGTTAAAATGAAAATGAAGTGAATCTGACGGTATTTGAAAAGAGAATACAGGAAATAAATATTGAATGGATATAATAGATATGTTAATTAATTTTAACCACACGTGTTTCGGTCAGGAGTTTATTTCCAAGTGTCATTATTAAATCTATTATTTATTTTTAAAATAATAAAACGAAATGAAATAATTTTTTCTATTATTATTATTCATTTCATTTTGTTATTTGGAAATAATAATTAGCATTGAAATATGTACACATTGGATAAACTCCTGACCGAAAACACGTGTAAAGTTAAAATTAATTGAAATATCCTATTGTATCCATTGCAATAACTTCTTTCTTTTCTTTCTTTTCAACAACACCACCCCACACACACACAACACATATATTATATATATATATATAGTATATATATAATATATATATAATTTATATATATATATATATATGTTGTATTTGTGGAGGCCACATATGCTTCTTTGTTGTATATCTGCATGAGTTTAATTTTCAGTGTATGAAAGTATAACTTACTACATCATTTCTTATTTATTTCTCATCAGTTTCTCATTATTTTACACATCTTCCTCCACGCCTTTGCATTAAAACCTCAAAACATATATATAATGTATACATATAATTTATAACACATATATATATATACAGATATAAATATAAACACTGCAAAATTTAAACTCATCATATATATATATATATATATATATTATATATATATATATAGTGTACAATACATTTAAGGTGCAAATTGTTACGATTAGTTCTAGGCAGCATGCTTGCGCCACTACCGTTAATCACAACAACGAGGGCGCTAGCATGCTGCTAGAAACCAATGGTAACAATTGCACCTTAAAATTATTGTACACTATAAATAAATAAATACAGCTCTTACAAAAGTTCATCGACAAGCTTTATTCTCATTTCTCCAAATTATATAAAAATGTGCCCCTTTATAAAATTAAAATTGCGTATCCATTAAGAATGAATTTATTTCAAAAACTTTGTCTGCTTCAAATGACCCACTGAAATTGATATGCCATAAAACAAACCAAACCAAAAATAGCTTATTCGATAGGACCGTATTAAAGAAAAAACTCTTAAAAACTCTACACAAAAAATAATAAATATGAACGTACAATTGAACCTAGGCATGAAAATGCTATAAATTGTGACATGGCGCATTAAAAAGAAACTATCAACCAATCAAGTCAAACGGTTTTATGATGTCTCCATTTTTTATATGTATTTCAAATCAGTTATTTATGAGAAAATTTTACCAAACACTTCTTTATCTGCTTCTTCAGAGCACGTGCGAGTTTCGATTAAACTTATTATCAGGAGACCAAAATTTTAAATTTATATTTGAAATTTTACAATTGAATGAAGAACGCGCAAACAGAGTTTCTGTCCTCATTGGTGCCGTAACGTTTTTTTCTCGCGATTGGTACCTATGTGACATTGCTTTGTAGAAATATCATAGCAGACTCGTTACCCCTCCAGGACCGTACAAACGGTCAGTTAGAATTAAGCGTTTTCCTTCTCCTAGAATGGTTACCTTACCAAGAATTATTTACATACCCCTAATATCGAGTAATAATGCTGAGAAGAGAACAGACAAAGAGATATTATATGAAATTAGCGGCTCTTATTTGTGACTCGACCGCATTGTTCTTCAGGGCTGATCTCTTTGGGTTGACATTTTTTGTTTGGGCTGGATATTTGTGGATTCTTGTTTGTAATTAAATTAAAGCAAGACTTGTTGATTTTTCTTTTGACATTTATTTAAAAAAAACCCAGCCCCGGATTCAACCGTGCGGTGGAGATGCGACTCTCAGAGCGACAACAAGGTCCAGCTCTTCAGCCAGAAACTAGTCTCGTCTTCATCTAAAACTTCAAAAACAAATCTCCCACGCTAATGGAACGTTTTCAAGGGGTCAATAAAGAAGGTTATTACCCGCAGTAACCCCAGGCGAGGTAACTCTTCCACTGATCCCGTATTCTGAATTCTAAACAAAAACCGATTCAAAATATCTTACAAACAGTATGTACATAATTCATTAAGTTGCCTAGAATTATGTTATAAAATCAGACGAGTATGTCCTAATATTTACCATAGATGGAAGGAGAATAGTTGGATTCATACTTTTCCCAAATAAATTAAGCGTTGCGCGACGATAACTGCTTACCGACATCCACGGGGGGGGGGCGCCCCATCTGCCCAAATTACGAAGGCCCCAGCTAAAAAAAAGACCGATTCTTTATCTTCTTCCTTTTCTTCGTCGCCGGTCAAAACCGAAACGGTATTATATCAAGTCCTGGGGTCATTCGTCCGCCGTTAATATGCTGGCCCCTCGGTGAATGTTACCATTCCAAACTTTAACATTTGTTCTTGTTTCTTTTTTCTTCTCTTTCTCCGAGACAATCGCGATACCGTTTTTTTTTCATCCCCAAATTCCTCGTAGACCATAATAATTATGCTACATCAGAATCCCCACGGTGTAGTCGTTTTCGAGCTTGCGAGATTCTTCTTCTTTTTTTTGTACTAAAATTCGTTCACAGCACCGTTAGCTTTGTACTTCGAAACTCTTTACCTTCAGCATGAAATGACGAAATTAACGGTTGAAGCTGTGAACCAAATAAATGAAAAATTATTCTCGACACCTCTTGTAGGCCTTCTTTAGTTTTGATGATTACTAAGCCAATACTTACTATGCTATGGAGTAAACACCAAGGTTTTTTATTTTTACTCTCTAAACGGTTGCTCAGGAATGTGGTCGATACTTCCTCTCATTTATTCTTCAGAACTGTTTTTACTCAAGTCTACAAACCAGATATAGTTGAATACTCTGAAATAAATATACACAAACATATATAATATATGGTGCATATATGCTTTGTGTGTCTGAATGTGCTGTGTATTGTATATTATTCTGAGTGAGTGAGTGAGCGTGCAGTCAGGCGCCCTTAGAGCGTTCGGCTTAGAAACCACAAGGTTCCTAGTCGGGATACCGGCCCTCGCCAACTCAGTGTATGAGCTAGCACAGGAAGTCTCGCTGTAAAGTAAGAAGCTACGGTAGGTGTGCCGCTCCACATCAGATGCTAAAAAAATTCTTTTTCTAGCGCTAGTGAAAAGGGGATAAGACTCCCTGGTGATTGGCTGATACCGACTTTTAGGCACCCCTACGACTTTACTAACTTTTATATATTATAATATAATATATATATATATATATATTTCAAAGAAATAAAAATTTAACAAACCTCAACTGCTTATAACATTAAACAAATTGATGGTTTGTTAAGCTCTCTCGCGATTTATAAAAAAATCTTTTGTAATGGATATATAATGTTTGCACCTTACAAAAGCCTACAGTATGAATTGTACAGTTGAGATTTCGATGATCCCCAAATAAGAATCATCCCTTATACCAGTTATTTGGATTATCAGACACACACACTCACAATCCTCTCTCTTT
>CM042138.1:135563639-135599165 GCA_023376005.1 Doryteuthis pealeii | reverse complement strand
AAAGAGAGATCCTATTGACTGGAATAATCCAGTATCTATTCTTCTCAGAACTCTTCTATTCAAATAAAGGCCTATCTATTATTGTAATTGAGTCATTTGCATTATAATGAACTAGTTATTATGGCTTGTTAAAGGATCGCAGTCCGTGGGAGAGTCGTTGTGAGCCGGCTTAAAGTAGGCAATGAGTTGGAACAGATATATATGTGCTCTATAGGTACTACGCTTGCCTGGTAAGCGTGAACTTCTGAAGTAATCCAAATGAAGGAATACGACAACAAAATCTGAAATCTCCGCTGGAGTCTCACCACAGTACGAGACACTTTCTTTTGTTCTCAATTACTTCCGAAGTAAAAGAATGATGAGAACTCATCAGTTACAAACCACTTTTTTTAAATACAAAAAAAAAAAAAAAAAAGAAAAAGTGAGATGAGCTTAAATAAATGATGAATTAGGTGATGGTAAAAAAATAAAAGCCAGAGAGAAAAAAAATAATCTAAAAAGACGAAAAAAAAGTGTTGTTTTTTCAAGAGTAGTCTGATTCACGCACAAATGGACAAAGCCGCCCTGTCGGGTGGGCGCTGTAGAATAAACCAAGCTGAACTCTGTAAGTAAATAAAAAGTTGTCAGGACAGCCTAATGTCGGTATGAGCCATATAGCGAGGGAGTCTATCCCCTTGTTCACTAGCGCTAACAAGAAGATTATTTAGCGTCCTGAGGTGGGGCGCCACACCTACCATCAGCTCGCTTAACTTACGCACAGTCCCTGTGCTAGTCATAACTCTAAGTTGGCGAGGGTCGGATCCGAATAGACCCTTGTGGTTTTAGCCGAACGCTCTACCGACTGAGCTAACCCGGTCCTAGAGGAGTAAAAATCCCCCAATGGGCCACTTTTGTCGGGTAGGCGACCCCGTGTGCTTAAAGACAGGATCCAGATGGCTGAACAGCCGTGACATGCAACACTCCACTTCGGACCTTACTACTTAGGCTAGACGGTCGGTCAGAGAGGCCTTCTCCCAATCAACTGGTTCACGACAAGCACTAGCCCTACGTGATTATCTATATGATGTAAATCTATACATAAATAAGGGCAGTTGTGTGTTGTGTATTCCGGAGGAAACTCGAAAAACAAACAATTAGCGACAATGTAAATATATTATATATTATTATATATATATATATATATGATTCCCATAATCAAGGGCTTGGTTTTTTGAGCAAAGAATAATGAAGTTGATTTTACATTCGTGAAGATACTTTAAAAAATAAAATTTGAAAAATAATAGCATAGTTCTTTTTTTGGGGGGAGGGGGCGGGCATTTAATATTTTAATTTATTTTTTGGAGATATTGCAGATAGTTGAAAAAATAAAATTTAAATAACAACATAGAAATTTCTTTGCATTTAAGATTTAATATAGACATTATTTTTTTTTCAGATGAGGCTTGAATCAACGCAAGTTGTCTTTTTACATGTATATTGTTATTTTAAATGGTGTTTATTTTTCCTGCGAGGATTCAACTTCGTGATCAGTAATAATGGATCTGCATGACTAACATTTTTTGCTACCCCTCTACCCATGCGACGCTGAGTAGCCGCTTCTAGTGTTTTTAAGGAAAACGTTCGCAAAAGTTTGATTTTTTTTCTGTGTATTTCAACTTACAGTCGGCATGACACATGTTCCGGATTTTCAATCCTTATCATCTAATGTATGTGTGGATGTGTTAAGACTTCATGCGGTCAGTCTTGAGTTCGACCCTACCCAAGGGCAGTTGTGTCTAGCCACACTGAAGAGGCAGGATATGCCGAAACACGTGTCTATGGATGACTTTATTAATATATATGCTCCCATAAATTTGGTAATGAGCTCTCTAATTGGTAATTTAAATTAACTCTCACTCTTAAGCAAATAAGCAATGATCATTTCTCCGGAAATTTGATCTCTCAGTGACCGAAAAATACAATCCTATGTATTTAATAGTTTAAAAACACCAGTCCCCGCATCAGCTGTCAGTTGGCGAGGGGATAAGATATCGGACTACCATGCGGTCAGTCTGAGTTCGACCCTACCCAAGGGCAGTTGTGTCTATCCACACTGAAGAGGCATGATATGCCGAAACACGTGTCTGTGGATGACTTTATTAATATATATATATATATATATATATATATATATATATTATATATATGTGTGTGCTTGTGTTGTGTGTGTGTGTGTCTGATAATCCAAATAACTGGTAAATAAGGGATGATTCTATTTGGGATCATCGAAATCTCACTGTACAATCATACTGTAGGCTCTTGTAGGTGCAAACATATATATCCATACAAAGATTTTTATAAATCGCGAAGAGAGCTTAACAAACCATCATTTGTTATAATGTATAACAGTTGACGGTTTGTTAAATTTATTTCTTTGAAATTATATATATATATATATATATATATATATATAAAAGTAAGTAAAGTCGTAGGGGTGGCCTAAAGTCGGTATCAGCCAATCAGCCAGGGAGTCTATCCCCTTTTCACTAGCGCTAGAAAAAGGAATTTTTTTAGCATCTGATGTGGAGCGGCACACCTACCGTCAGCTCCTTACTTTACAGCAGAGACCCCTGTGCTACTCATACACTGAGTTGGCGAGGGCCGGTATCGAACTAGGAACCTTGTGGTTTCTAGCCGAACGCTCTACCGACTGAGCTATATATATATATATACAATCACACACACAGACACACACACGCATATATGCACATATATATATATATGTTGTGTATATATTATTTCAAGAGTATTCACTATATCTGTTTGTAGACATAGAGTAAAAAAGCAGTTCTGATAAATGAGAGGAAGTATCGACCACATTCACTGAGCAACCGTTTAGAGAGAAAAAAAACCTTGGTGTTTACTCATAGCATAGTAAGTATTGGCTTAGTAAATCATCAAAACTAAAGAAGCCTACCAGAGGGTGTCGAGAATATTTTTCATTTAGTTTGGTTCACAGCTTCACCGTTAATTTCGTCATTTCATGCTGAAGGTAAGAGTTTAGAAGTACCAAAGCTAACGTGCTGTAACGAATTTCTAGTACAAAAAAAAAAGAAGAAATCTCGCAAGCCTCGAAACGACTACAACGTGAGGATTCTGATGTAGCATAATTATTATGGTCTACGAGGAATTTGGGGATTGAAAAAAAAAACGGTAATCGGATTTCTGGAGAAAGAGAAGAAAAAAGAAACAAGAACAAATGTTAAAGTTTGGAATGGTAAACATTCAACGAGGGGCCAGCAAATTAACCGACGAATGACCCAGGACTTGATATAAAAATAAAAACGTTTTCGAGTTTTGACCGGGACGAGAAAAGAAGAAGATAAAAGATCGGTCTTTTTTAGCTGGGCCTTCGTAAGGCAGATGGGGCGCCCCCCCCCCCCCGTGATGTCGTAACAGTTATCGTCGGCGCAAACGCTAATTTATTTGGGAAAAGTATGAATCCAACTATTCTCCTTCCATCTATGGGTAAATATTAGGGCATACTCGTCTATTTTATAACATAATTCATAGGCATTATGAATTATGTACATACTGTTGTAAGATATTTTGAATCGGTTTTGTTAGATTCAGAATAACGGGGATCCAGTGGAAAGTTACCTCGCCGGTTACTGACGGGTAATAACCTTTTTACTTGACCCCTTGAAAAACGTTCCATTAGAGGCGTGGGAGATTAGTTTTAAGTTTTAGATGAGACGAGACTAGTTTCTGGCTGAGAGCGGACCTTGTTGTCGCTCTGAGAGTCGCATCTCCACCGCACGGTTGAATCCGGGGCTGGGTTTTTTTAAATAAATGTCAAAAGAAAAACAACAAGTCTTGCTTTATTAATTACAACAAGAATCCACAAATATCCAGCCCAAACAAGAAAAATGTCAACCCGAAGAGATCAGCCCTGAAGAACAATGCGGTCGAGTCAACAAATAAGAGCCCTAATTTCATATAATATCCCTTTGTCTGTCTCTCGCCATTATATACTCGATATTAAGGGGTATGTAACAATTTAATCTTGGTAAGGTAACCATTCTAGGAGAAGGAAAACGCTTAATTCTAACCCGTTGTAGGTCTGGAGGGGTAACGAGCTCTGGCTATGATATTCCTACAAAGCATGTCACATAGGTACCACCATCGCGAGAAAAAAACGTTACGGCACCAATGAGACAGAAACTCTGTTTGCGCGTCTTCATTCAATTGTAAAATTTCAAATATAAATTTAAAATTTTGGTCCCGATAATAAGTTTAATCGAAACTCGCACGTGCTCTGAAGAAGCAGATAAAGAAAGTGTTGGTAAAATTTTCTCAAAATTAAACTGATTTGAAATACATATAAAAAATGGAAGACATCATAAAACCGTTTGATTGATTGGTTGATAGTTTCTTTTTAATGCGCATGTCAACATTTATAGCATTTTTCATGCCTAGGTTCATTGTACGTTCATATTTATATTTTTTGTGTAGAAGTTTTTAAGAGTTTTTTCTTTTAATACGGTCCTATCGAATAAGGATATTTTTGGTTTGGTTTGTTTTATGGCATATCAATTTCAGTGGGTCATTTGAAGCCGACAAAGTTTTGAAATAAATTCATTCTTAATGGATACGCAATTTCTTATTTATAAACACATTTTTCTATTTGGAGAAATGAGAATAAAGTGCTCGATTACTTTTGTAAGAGCTGTATTTATTTATTATAGTGTACAATACATTTAAGGTGCAATTGTTACCATTGGTTTCTAGGCAGCATGCTAGCGCCACTCGTTGTTGTGATTAACGGTAGTGGCGCAAGCATGCTGCCTAGAAACTAATCGTAACAATTGCACCTTAAATGTATTGTACACTATATATATATATATATATATATATATATATATATATATATAGTTTAATTTTCAGTGTATATAATTATATCTGTATATATATATATGTGTTATAATATATGTATACATCTATAATATTGTTGGAGGTTTTAATGCAAAGCGTGAGGAAGATGTGTAAAATAAATGAGAACTGATGAGAAAATAAATAAGAAAATTGTAGTAAGTTATATTTCATACACTGAAAATTAAACTCATCAGATATACCAACAAAGAAGCATATGTGGCCTCCACAAATACAATATATATATATATATATATATATATTATATATATATATATATATATATTATATATATATATGTGTGTGTGTGTGTGTGTGTGTTGAAAAAGAAAGAAAAGAAAGAAAGTATTCAATGGATACAATAGGATATTTCAATTAATTTAACTTACACGTGTTTCGGTCAGGAGTTTATCCATGTGTACATTATTCAATCTATTATTATTTCCAAATAACAAAATGAAATGAATAATAATAATAGAAAAAATTATTTCATTTCATTTTATTATTTAAAAATAATAATAGATTTAATAATGTACACTTGGATAAACTCCTGACCGAAACACGTGTGAGTTAAATTAATTAAAATATCCTATTATATCCATTCAATAATTTATTTCCTGTATTCCTCTTTTCAACATACCGTCAGATTCACTTCCATTTTCATTTTACACACACACACACACACACACACACACACACACACACACACACATATATATATATATATATATATATATATATATATATATATATATATATATATCCTATACTGTTAAAAATATATATATTTTTTTAATTATTTTTTGTTTTTGTTTGAATTTATATATATTCAGCTCTTTGGGGGTTTTGTGATGTGCTTGTCCATAAGTGAATTGAGACCCATCTGATGAGACGAAAATTTGGGGAGCCGGTTTAAATCAACTTAGATTTATATGGGCCCAATTTTCGTCGAAATAAATTTATTATGGGATTACGGTGTTGAGTTCTTCCTTCCTTTATTGATAAATATTGCTCTGTATATAATCTAAAAGTTATTATACATTGAGCTCTCTTCAGTGATTTAAAGATTCGCTGTATCTATACATACTGGATCATCAATATTAGTACAGTGGATCTTAGAAATCACATATAGAATCATCCCTTACTACCAAGTTTTGGATAAATCTTATATATATATATATATATATATATATATATATATATATATATATATAAATATATATATATATATATGGATAAATCTTATATATATATATATATATATATATATATATATATATTAAGTCTGTCGAGTGGCCTATTATCTGTATCAGCCGAACAGCGAGCATCTATCCCCTTCCCTTTTTCACTAGCATTCGGGGGTGTTTTGGAGAGGTGGGGCGCCACACCAACCCTCATCTCATAGTTGCTTTACTGCATAGATTAGATTAACCGAACTGTGAAACTCATGCGCTGTTTCGATTCCTACGCAAATGCTCTACCAACTGATCTGAACCGGTCTTGTCGGGTGGGGCTGTAGAATACATCGACTGAACCTCTGTAGAGGAGTAAAATCCCCCAATGAGAATCAAAGATCGAAAAAATGTATAAAAACAATGAATATAGTTTCAGACCAAATCTTGAAACGCTTATCCCAAATGGACTCAACAACAAATTACGCCATCCAAAATAATTATATTTTAACAGTGAAATGTTTATTAAAATACGAGGGTGAGTCAAAAAGTAATGCATTATCTTTATTTCATGTGAATTTTTAAATATAAAACTAAGGCCTACATTGATACCCTATCGAGGCTAAGAGCAAGAAGCCAACGTGTAAGATCCAACTTGCCAATCGACAATGTCCTTCTTCTGTATGACCATGCTCGACCACACACAATGATCACGACGAGGAACAAAATCGCCACATTAGGGTGGACAACTTTACTGCGTCCTCCATACTCACCAGATTTAGCACCTTCAGAATAGTATCTCTTCGGACCCACGAAAGAGGGTGTGAGAGGCAAACATTATTCCAGTGACGAGGAAGCAAAATCTATGGTGAAGAAGTGGCTCAAAGAACAGTCAGCATAATTTTACGGGGCAGACATACATGTTCTCATTCGAAGGTAAAACATTGCTATTGAGAGAAATGGTGAAAAAAGAATGAAGTATCTACAAAGATGAGTAAAACAGTAATGCCATTTTGTTTAGGACAGGTATAAATACCAACACGGGAACATGTATCATACATCTAAATGAAGCTGGTCCTCTGTGGATCATATCCCTACTTCTCCACATAGTCACCATTTCTCTCAACAACAATATTATAATATAATAATAATAATGACAGCATGTATCCTTGCCCCATAAAATTATGTTGACTGTTCTTTGAGCCACATCTTCACTACAGATTTCACTTCCTCGTCACTGGAATAATGTTTGCCTATCAAATCCTCTTTCATGGGACCGAAAAGATGATAGTCATAAATATTCTTATATATGTATTCCAGTGACGAGGAAGTGAAATCTGTAGTGAAGAAATGGCTCAAAGAACAGTCAACAGAATTTTACGGGGCAGGGGTACATGGTCTCCTTCGAAGGTGGAACATTGTTATTGAGAGAAACAGTGACTATGTGGAGAAGTAGGGATGTGATCCACATAGGACCAGCTTCATTTTGATGTATGATAGATGTTAGTGATTGTACCTGTCCTAAACAAAATGGCATTACTTTTGACATGCCTAATTATTTAGAAGTTCATTAATTTTTACAGACAGATCATCCTATTTAACGACATTTTCGAGAAGAAAACAAAAAC
Source organism: Doryteuthis pealeii (assembly GCA_023376005.1). Classification (NCBI taxonomy): domain Eukaryota; kingdom Metazoa; phylum Mollusca; class Cephalopoda; order Myopsida; family Loliginidae; genus Doryteuthis; species Doryteuthis pealeii. Next base: position 135,591,454 of record CM042138.1, on the reverse strand, counting down.
TGAAATTATTTGTAAACACGTGCACAATCAGGCGATATATTCGTTAGAGTGAAGGTCATATTACATCCACACATGAAGCCAATCCTTCGGTATTTATAAGATTTTCCTCTTGAAGTATAAACACAGTCATGAAATAAACATGCTCTTATGATGACCGACGACCGAAAACGATCGGGATTATCAGATTTCTAAAAAAACATATATTTACTTTTATGAATCTATTCTTTGTTCTTATATATACACATGTATATTCTTACATATTCTTATATATATATATATATATATATATATATATATATATATATATTATTACAGTGGACAATACATTTAAGGTGCGTTTGTTGACATTGGTTTCAAATAAGTACTTTAGCCCAGTCTGCCCTACTATCTACCCAGGGAGTGTAGTTGGATTCATACCTTTCCCAAGGGTATTAGCGCTATATGAAATGCAAGCAGTTTCGTCTAGGATTTGAACTCGGGTCGACGAGTCCATTTCCTACGACTCTAACCCTTATGCCCCGAAAAATTGACGATGTAACGACAGGTTTTCATTTCATTGAACCAGGATGTTCTGTAAACACTTCCATCTACTAACACATACACACACACAGAAACACATACACACACACACACACACACACACACACACACACACACACACACATATATATATTATATATAAATATATATATATATATGTGTGTGTGTGTGTGTGTGTTGATATATTGTACATTTTTCGTCTCGGTGGGATTTAGTACATGTGTAACTAATGTATGTTGGAGGTGCGTGGTGTAACGGTTAGAATTGTAGGAAATGGACTCGTCGACTCGAGTTCAAATCCTGGACGAAGCTACAGTTCACATAGCACTAAAACCTTGTGAAAAGTATGAATCCAACTACTCTCCCTCCAGCTATGGTTAAATAGTAGGACAGGCTGTGTTCTTTAACCTTGGTAATGCCACCAGTCTAGAAGCAGGAAAATTCTGAATTCAAACCTGTTAAATCCACTTGGGGTGGTCACTACTAAAAAAGGCTCAGTTTTAATTAGAGATCTATTTCACTAATTCTATTTTTTTATGGGTGTGACGATATTTTCTAAAATTTTTTTTTTATATCTCTATTTTGAGTATGGTTAATAAATACAACCCGATCAGCTATTTTTTATAACATTGTTTAATTCGCAAAATTGTGAAACTGGTGAAATATTTGTTTTATCCATAACAAAAAGTAACAGAAATACTTTGATAAATTTTCAAGGCATTTTTTCTATTTTCAATTCTTTGGAAGATATACACCAATCCAAATTCTTTATTGATCATCAAATTCGAAATTCCTGACGAAACTGTTTTTACTCACATCAGAAACTCGATTATTTACTACTTCTGCTTCAAGAGGCGCTCGTTGTTTAATGGTTATCGTCGTAGAAAATGGGCAGGTTGATCAGACTTCAAATCCTGTATGAGGTTATTTCTCGGAACTTTTTAGATGAGGCCTGATAATTAGTATTATTTTGGATTGTTCGGACTATTGTCCTCATTTTCATTGTTATCTGCGCAACATTTGGGCCGATGTACCCTCTGGCCTTCTTCGGGTATTCTTATAAAGGAGTTAGTTTAAGACAGTTCTATGTGACAATTATCTCTAGACTGCAGGTTTAATCCTGGCAGCAGTAACATAGATTAATAATTAACACAGCTTAACGCCTCTACCCCAGCTATGGTTAGCGGAATGAGAACAGGATACACCCATGGATTGAATAAAGGGTTAGGTTCAAAGTTTCGTGATACCTCCCGATTACGACAAGGGGGTCACCGATTACAGCAAGAAGGTTCCAAAGTTTGAATAGTAGGTTCCCGAGTCCGAAAAGAAGGTTCTCGAGTCCGAAAAATTTCCCTAGTCCGACAAGAAATACCTGAAGAAGGCCGGAGGGCACATCGGACGAAACGTTGTACAGATAACAATGGAGATGAAGACAATAGTCCGAATAATCAAAATAATACTGTATGAGGTTGTTTGCATTTCAGATAGAGCTAATACCTCTGCGAAATGTATGGATCTAACTATTCTTCCTCCAGCAAATGTTAAAATAGTAAGGCAGATGGTCATTTTAAACGTGGTATGAAAGCCAGTCAAGGAGAAGCAAAACTCCGAATTCAAACCTGCTAAACTTACTTTGTGTCACATCCTGCTCGCGTGGATTGGTTGGGTAAATACATATATTTACTACTTCTGTTACAAATAGAGGCGAGCTTGGCGTAACGGTTAACGTTGTTGGAAATGTAATTGGCGACCCGTGTTCAAATCCTGGACGAGGCTATTTCACTTCGCGTTAAAATCAATTAATCAAGCATAAAAAAACTCTTTAAATCTATATCGAACCCGATTTCCTAACCTCTTGACATAACACTAGATGGTTTGACATCCCGTTAAAATCAATCATTTATTGTGTTATTTATCCGTTCTTTAAACGTTAAATATATTGTGTTTTGAATAAATTCTGCTATACTAAAATATAATACAATCTGATTAAGTTCGGCTCTTAATTATTTCCTTCATCACGTGATAAACCGACCAGCAAAACTATGATGTCATCCAGTGTGATCTCATTGCATTAGTTTTACTCTGAAAAAAAGAAAAGAAAAATAATATCGTTCATGAACAACGACATCTTGCTTATCGTGAGTAAAGTTTAGATCAAGTATTGATTAATAAAATAAGATGAAATAAAAAAAATAAAGAAACATCCCGAATGTTTCTGTTTTCAAGACTGGAATATTTTCCTCGCCAAAATGAAATAATGAATTTTATTTTTCACAAAGGATTTCAGTGGGAAAACAACACCGAGTATCATACCTACTTTTTTTTCTTTTTCATCATATTATAGCGTATTTATCTCATTTCTCTTTTATTTTCATATTCTCTTCTCTGTTTTTTTTTCTTATTGTATTTTAATTAACAATTGTTTTACAGGATGCGACGGAAATACCTCCAACATTTTAAACTGTCAACTCTCAGGTGCAAGTGAACTTAGGCAAATGGTAATGGTATAAGTTATATAGTTATTTATTAAGCTTAGCTTAGATGTGCCACAAGACCATAATTAAGGGGAGCCCAGTGAGAATTGAATTCACTAACAATGGTCTGCGAATCTAGCTTGCTAACCATTACACCACATGAGGTGCCCATGATAATGGTGGAAGTGTGCAGGGTGGACTGAAAGTCTTGTCACCCCTACATATTGTTTTAACTTTCATTATTGTTTGTTTTAATAGTATAATATATTATATCATTAATAATAAAAATAATCTTATTATAATGGAGATTGTGTGTTTTACTGTCTGTAACTGAAACTATATTACTACTCAAGTTACAATTCCCTTAGTTATTGACATCATATTCTCCATGATTTTATTTTAATTTAAACCTCATTTATTAATAAAATTGTTTTACATTATTAATACTGTTAACCATATCTACATTCTAACAACATGCAATTGTATTTATATATACAACAAAATAGCGGTTTACAGTGGGAACGGAAAGGCTAATTTGCATATTGATCTTAAAAATGTGATTTTAATAAATATGTGCTTAGTATTATTGATTTCTAATTGTTTGGTTTTATTTTAATTAATATAAGCAAAAATCTCTTCAATGAATCTTAAATGAAATCCATTAACAAGAAAAGATAACTGTCATTTTATTCTTTACTTCCTCTTTTAACTAAATACTTAAATTAGAAAAAATAACAATGAAAGACGAGAGTGATGGAAGAGTAAGTTTCAGTAGTTCTATTTTTTTATTATACTCCCTCTGTTTCAAATCTTTTTATCTGCATTCTTATTTAGTTTCATTAGCCTTTCTAATTTAATACGATATTTTATTACATTAAAACCTAAATACTGGCACCCGGAGGGTGCATATATTTGCTAATAATAATAATAATAATAATAATAATAATAATAATAATAATAATAATAAGTAAGCAAGACGACCAGTTGATTAACAAGCAAGAAGACCAGACCTAGTGTTGATTAACCAAAAAGAAAGAACTTGTCAACTTGTGGATTTTGCAGTTCCAGCAGATCACAGGGTGAAACTAAAAGAAAATGAAAAAATGGACAAATACTTGAACCTTGCCAGAGAACTGAAAAAGTTATGGAATATGAAAGTCAAAGTTATACCAATTGTAGTTGGTGCGCATAGAACGGTCCCAAAAGGATTGGAAAATGGTTTGGAAAGTCTGGAAATCAGAGGAAGAATTGAAACCATTCAGAACACTGCACTGCTGCAATCTGCCAGAATACTCAGAAGAGTCTTGGAGACCTGAGGAGACTTGCTGTCACTCAGACTCCAGTGTAAGACCATCAGCTAACACTGATGTGAAAACTCAAACGGAGCAAAATAATAATAATGTTCTCTTTTAGATGACTGACAAGTGCTCCTACAGTTTGGAAGAGAGGATACTTGCAAGAATATGGATACATGATCGTTTGCATTCCTGCAAGAACATAGAGAATGTGCAACATGACTTCACTGCAAGATTCGCATAACTTTTATTGTTTTATCTTTATTGTTCTCATTATTGCATTTCTCATGATACTGATAACCTTGGGAACGGTATGCATCCAACTAACCCCCATCCAGTTATGGATAAATAACAGGGCAGATTAAGTTATTTAACCTTGATATGGCTACCGGACTAGGAAAAGGACCACTACGAATTCAAACATGTTAAAATCCGCTTAAAAATGAACCTTGTGTCACATTCTACTCATGTGGAAAGATTAGTAAATACATGCTTATAATCTCGTCAAGGATTTGAACTCCGGTCGCCTACAATGATAACCGTTACGCTATGCTTACCTCTTGTTATCTCTGCATATAGCAATGGCTCGTAACTGGAATCATCATTATTAGATCACGTAAGAGCACAGAGTCCGATTTATCTATCTCTGTCTCTGTCTCTGTCTCTCTGTCTCTCTGTCTGTCTGTCTCTCGCTCGCTCGCTCTCAGTCTCTCTCTCCAGCCATCCATATCGGTCATAGACCTTAGCCTGTCTTCAGCACGGCATTCAGAATCAGTACAGAAGTGATTGATGTAGATTTTGCTAGTTGGCTTACTCTGGGATGTTCATGTGTAGCTGTTCATTGGAGAACGTCACTTATGAGTTCCTCCTTGCTTCTCCAGCATGTCCTGTTTGTCATATTTAGATGCTTTATAAAATAGCAAACAAGTGGCCACACATTTGTTCTTTTTTGAGTTTCTGCTTTTTTCTATAAGTTTTGTAAAGGTCCAAGTGGTGCAGCCATACAATAACACTAACACGGCTAGAGCTTGGAAGAATTCTCATTTTATCTTTTCAGAGCATAATATTCAATTTTGATCCATAAAACTGTTTTATTTATGAAACATCATGTACATTTTTATGATATACATTATATAGAATGTTTATGAGATCGAACTTAATGGTTGTCGAAGATGGCATTTAAGTGATTTGAATATAGATAATATCGAACCATATTACCTTTAGGCACCTCTTTTTTATCTCATTTAAGAAAGGACATGTTTTTCATTTACACCGTCAATATCCGGTTGTTTGTTAGGGGTTAGGATTAGGGGTTAGAATTAGGGGTAAGGGTTAGGGGTTAGTTTTATAATTTTAAAAAATCGTCCGTTAAAACAACCGGATATTGACGGTGTAAATGAAAAACATGTCCTTTCTTAATCGAGATCAAAAAGGGGTGCCTAAAGGTCATATGGTCCATAATATCTCTACATTTGTTCAAACAGTTCAGGAAATCTCTAATCTAACCTCTCTGAAATAGTCAGTTTTGGATTAGATAAAATCAAATTCGTTGTTGATTTATAAATTCTATATTAGAAGCACTGGAATATTTGGCAGAGCGTCTCTTGATAGAGTTGCCATTGGTAAAACATGATTGTCGGGAAGGAGAAGAGGGGGCGAACATAGTCACATTATTAATTCATAATTGAAAAGAAAGCGCGAGAATGAGTGACACTTTTCATCCAATATTCACTTCTTTTTGGTTTGTTATTGGACAAAAGAGAATCCCGAGGAAACAAAGAAAAACGAAAAAAACAAAAAACAAAGAAGAAAAACAAAGTTGGGAAAAAAGAAGAGAAAATAAATAGACTAGTAAAAAGGAAGAAGAAAAAAAGAAGAAAATGAACTGAGAAAGATGACATTCCTACAGACAGATCTCGCCACGCTTTATTTTCTGTTTTCTGGATTCTTTAAACTTGAAGCTGGAAAAATAACACACTGTCACTTGTTTTCGAAATAGTCACATATCTAGATACTGGAAAGAAATTGACTTCAGTTTTTGTTGTTTGCTGTTTTTTTTTGTGTGTCTTATTTCGACAAAGACATCTGTCTATTCACTGCCAACGAAATGATACCGCGGGCAGACAAGAAGATGGCTTAAACGAATGATCAATAAACATAAAAATAAATGAATCCTAATTTCAAATATTTTAAAGTATATTTCTATGAAAGAGATTACGGTATAAACTAGTAGCAATGTTGATATTTGTGGTGTAATGGATATAGCCGTAGAAAAGGCGCGTAGTCTAATGGTTAGAGTCGTAGGAAATGGAATCGTCGACCCGAGTTCAATTCCTGGACGAAGCTGTTTGCATTTCACATTACGCTAATACCCTTGGGAAAGGTATGAATCAAATTCTCCCTCCAGCTATGGGTATATAGCAGGGCGGATTGGGCTCTTTAACCATGTCTAGGTAACCAGTCTAGGAGAAGTAAAACTCTGAAATCAAACCTTTTAAACTCCGCTTAAGAAATTGACCTTGTGCCGCATCCTGCTCGTGCGGAGGGGTTGGTAAATATATATAGCCGTACAAAATGGACACAGCGAGCAAAGTTCAAATCCTAACGAGGTGCATAACCTGTTACAATTTTTGTGGCCATCCTTTAGGCTTCAAGCAAGAACGCTATCCAGTGGAGATCCTTTGTGTTAAGCAGAGCTCAATCCTTAGTAAAGAATGCTTTGGTTGCTCCTTAGTGTACCTTAATATTGGGTATGATCATTTGGTTGTTCCTTGGTGCTCCTCATTCTTGCAAGTCGCTCGTCAATGAATGCAAATGGACGTCTGTCAATATCAGCCGATTAAGTTGTTAACCAACCACACATTCGGGCAGTTGATTGGCTGAGGTTTAAACCACATGGCCTCGCTTAGTCTATAAATTTAAGTGGTATATTGCAGCAAAGCTTGTATACACAAAATAATCCAACAATTTCACATTGTTCTAATACCATTGGTAAATGTATGAATCTAACTATTCTCTCCCCAACTACGGGTAAATAGTAGAACAGATTTGACTCTTTAACAATTGTATAAACTAGTAGCAATAGGGGTATATGTAGTGCAATGATCATCGTCGTAGAAAATAGACATGACAAATCGAGTTCTAATCCTGGACCAATCTGTTTGCGTTTCCCACACGGCTTAATATCATTGGGAACTGTATAATTCTAACTATTCCATCCAGCTATGGATGAATAGTAGGACAGAGAGGGCTCTTTCACCATGGTATGCAAACGGTCTCAGGGAACGAAAACTCTGAATTCAAACCTGTTAAACTTGACCTTGTGTCGCATCCTGCTCGTGCAGGAGGGTTTGGTTATAAATATAAACTAGTATCAATCAGAAATAATGATCTGATATTTGTGATTTATATTTGGTAAAGCAGCAACAAACGGATTGAAAAATGGCATGTCCTTTCAGGACTGGGCAGTCATGGATCTCCACAGCTTCCTTTAATCAGACATCTATGACTGTGAAAAATTCCACAGTTCTTTTTCAGATATCTATCTATCTATCTATCTATCTATCTATCTATCTTGTTAATCCTATTCTTCTCTCTATGTTTCAGTTTTTTCGTATCTATCTATCTATCAATATCTACTCACATCTATCTATCTATCTATCTATCTATCAACGTCTACACACACACACACACACACACACACACACATATATATATATGTATATATATATTATATATATATATATATATATATATATATATACATTTATTTATTTATTTATCAAGGTCTTCTTCTATCAATCAACGACTACTCACATCTATCTATATATCTATATCTCTACACACTAAACCCCATATATATATATATATATATATATATATATATATATATATATATATATATATAGTATCTAATAGCCGCTTGAACTTTTCCGTTGCATTGGCATCAGTAAATAATCCAAAAGTGCTCAATATATTAAAAATACAGAGTCGTAATACTACTACTACTACTATTATTATTAGAGGAAAAATAAAGGGTCTACCATGGTTTCAATCAATTCCTCTAATAATAATATTAGTATTATATATATATATATATGTGTGTGTGTGTGTGTGTGTGTGTGTGTGTGTGTGTGTGTGTGCGTGTGTGCGAGTAAACAAGTTCTATTTAATATGATGTATAAGGAGCGTCTTATTAACTTTTCATTAAACTTTTCTTGTTTATTCCAATTGAACGTCTCTATACATATTAAGGAATTGTAAGAAGAACTGTCCATCGTATTTTCTCCTTCGGGTCTAAGAGGCTTTCGATCATTCTCAAGCCATTGGCAAGAACAAGAATAAGACAAGAATCGGATAAACTGAGATATTAAACTGTCTTCGGTGTTTCTCTCAGAGTATAATCACAGTTAAATTAAATCAAGGAAATATATTGCTTTAACCGTTTAGATGCCAATGCCTCATGTTAGAAATATTGAAATTTTGAAATGGTTTAAAAAAATATCTTTTCAAATTATTGTATTTAACATTTTCAATTCCAATACAAATCTTCATTTTCTTATTTTTAAGTCATATATATATATATATATATATATATATATATATATATATATATATAAAGGGCAGATGAGTGTATGTATGTATGGATGTATGTCCGGAGGAAACTACGAAAATTTAAAAAAATCAATGACATGGTATATATATATATATATATATATATATATATATATATATATATATATAAATTCAATAGTGATAATTAATTGAAACAACCATTTTGGTTTCTTTTCTTTCACAATACGGTCAGTTTTTGGTCATTTCCAGTAGTGTGCAGAAATATTGAAATTTTGAACTTTAAAAAAAAACTATCTTTTCAAATTATTGTATACACCCCGTATAATGAGATTTTCGCATATTTTTATCACGCCCAGACATTATTGTCTCGACTGTTGATCCCGCCTCGTATTCGACGTCCAAAAGTCAATAGTTCTTCAAAAAAATTTTTTTATCAAGCCCAGACACTTTTGACTTGACTGTCGATTAGTTCTCCTACGGCCATTGTCTGCGATGGACGTTACTGTAAGGAGGCGTACCAAAATCCTAACGCTGCATGAACACACCGGCAAGCTTTACAGAGAGTAAATAATAACGGAGTCTTTCGTTTTGTTTCAATTAATTTGCATAAGGATTTATTATTAGTCTCAGTATTCGACGACAAAAAGGATGTATATTAGTTCTAGTACTTTTGGTCACATCTCGTATTCGACGTCCAAAAGTCAACATCTATTAATAATGGAGATTCGCTTCCGGTTTTTGTCTCTAACAAAAACTACGTCACTGCTTACGTCACTATACCCGAAATCGTCATAACATAGAATAAATACACTCAAAATTTAAGCATGCACTATTAGTCAGTCCTCATTGGTTTTTTTAAAACAAGTTTTAATAGATATATCCCTAGTATCATATATTTATATATAGTTTGTTTTATTTTAATAGATATTCAAAGTTAATAGAACTTAGTTTCGATTTCAAATTGTCCTATTTTTTTTTTACTCCATTAATAAATTGTATATTTCATGATTTATGGTTAGAACTCTCCGATATTTAATTTTTAACTTCCACCTCCTCAAGCAATATCTTTCAAAAATTTATTTTTACATCGCCCGGAGGGTGTTTTTTATTTTGCTAGTTTCTTTAAAAAATGTTTTTTTTTTCTTGGTCAGCAAGTCTTTGATTTGTTTCTGAAAATGTTATTATATTATTTTTTCCGTATCGCCTTTCACAAAGGTTACTTTTGACACAGCGTTGGCGAACGAGCTTATTTTCATTTCACTTTCATTTGTTTATTTAGCCAACACCCGCATTCAAACAAGCAATATTCACCAGACTATCAAAGGAAATACCAACCAGAAAAAGAAGTCAGCAGTCACAAGTATGAAGACCGGGTCCCTCCGGCTAATTACCAAGAGAGCACCTGCCGATCCCGATTCTTATATGAACTATCTGAGCCCCCACGTTTAACTGATATACTATTTCTGAACATCTTGAATGGCGTGGTAGACTAATACCAGACCCCCGAATCTCATTGCCCATGAGCTGTGCTTATTTATGGGCGATCCTGGAGATACAATAATTCTTTCGGGGGCTTGAGATCGCCAACAGAGTGCGTGAAACTGCGAGCATTAATTAATTCCTAACAGATCATTATAAGAAAACTTGTGGACTCAGCAGGAAAACATTTTTCTTACATATTTTAAGTACTTGCTTTAAGTCTGAAAACACGGCATATGTTAAATAATGCAGGAATTTCAGTGGGTAAATAATATATTTTCTTTTTTTTATACTTTGTCAACACGTAATAAAGTGTCTTCTCTCAAAATGACAGTTAAAATAACCAAGTCTTTTGATCAGCAGTTTTTTTGTTTTGTTTTGTTTTGTTTAAATACAGAAAATATTTCCGTTCTTCCTAATATTTCAATCGGTTATTTAACTTTTTTTATTTATTTTATTTATTTTATTTTTTTTCTCACAATTCTGATTCTCTTTTCGTTTCTTTTTCTTTCTTTCTCTGTTCTTATTTACTTTTTTGTTTTGCTTTCTTTCTCTGTTCTTATTTTCTCTTCCTTTCTTTTCCCCCCTCTGTTCTTTCTCTCTATTCTTTCCTTTTTCTTTCTTTCACTGTTCTTCTTATTCTTTCTTCTTCGCGTTTCCTTTCTTTCTCTGTTCTTATTCTCTCTCACTTTCTTTTTCTTTCTTTCTGTATTACCCTCTTCCTTTCTGTTGGTTCTTTCTTTTCTTTCTCAGTTCTTATTCTCGCGTCCCTTTTTTTCTTTCTGTTTCTATTCGTATTCTATCTACCTTTTTTTTAAAACTTTCTTTCTATGTTTTTATTCTCTTATCCTTTCTTTTAGTTTCTTTCTCTGTTCTTATTCTTTCTTTCTTTCTTTCTTTCTTTCTTTCTTTTTTCTTACCATGTCTATTCGTATTCTCTCTTCCTTTCTTTTTTCATTCTTACTCTAATCCTATTCTCCTGTTATTTTATTTTATTTTTTATTCTTTTTTCTTTCTTTTCCCCCTTCCTCCCTTTTTCTTCTTTCTTTCTTTATTTTTCCCTATTCTCTCAAATTATGTGTTTTCCTCTCCTCTTCCTTCCTCCCTATTCCCTCCCTCTCTTTCTTTGTTTCTTTGTTTCTTATTCTCTCAAATTATCTGATTTTTTCCTCTTCTTTCCTTACTTCCCATTGATATCCACTCTTCCTTTTCATTGCAACAGTCCATAGTCTTTAAAATCATCCTCCTCGTTTTTTTTCTCTCTCCGTTTACTCATAATTCAAGTCTTTTTTTTCTTAATATTTCCTTAGAAACATACTCTTAATTTTCATTGTCACATTGTCCAAAGCCTTTTAATATTTTATCCTCGTTCTTTTCTCTCGCTTTTCTATAATTCTAAGTCTTTTCCTTTTTTATTATTTACTTAGATACCTCTTCTTCCTCTTTAGAGTATTATCATAGTGCCCATAGTCTTTTAATTCATAATCGTGGTTTTTTCCTCCGTTTTCTCTCATTTTAAATCTTTCCTTTTTTACTATTTCCATAGATACCTACTCTTTCATTGTGATAGTGTCCATAGTCTTTTAATCTTTTATCCTCCTTTTTATCTCTAGCTTTTCCATAATTTTAAGTCTTTTCCTTCTTATTCCTTCCTTAGATATTTACTCTTCGTCTTCAGGTTATTGTCATAGTGTCCATAGTGTCTTTCAATTCATCAACCTTGTTTTATTCTCTCCGTTTTCTCTTATTCTAAGTCTTTCCCTTTTTATTTTGTTCATAGATACATTCCCTATTTATTTTCATTGTCATAGTGTTCATAGCCTTTTAATTTTTTATCCTTGGTCTTTTCTCTCGCTTTTCTATAATTTTAAGTGTTTTTTTTTACTCATATGCCGACTCTTCCTCTTCAGACCCCGCCCTGTCGGTGGTACGTTAGAATACACCGACTGCACCTATGCAGAGGGGTAAGACTCCCCCAACGGGGCCACCTGTTGACCGTGAGTGGCGCCCCATGATGCTTAAGGATAGAGCCCAGGTGGATGAGCAGTTCATGACTTGCAATACTCCACTTGGGTCCTATCTTGGGCTAGACGGGCGGTCGGAGAGGCCCCCTCCGATCAATCGGCTGGTCACGTCAAGCCCTAGCATCTATATGATTTTCCCAACCCTATTGCCCTCATGGCAAGCCTCAACCCCTTTTTATCATATGGGTGCTAGAAGGCGCTGACTGAGGGTCTACATGTCCTGGGAATGATGTTAAACTCTATCTGATGGTGAGGTTCCAGTTTTGGAGTTTTGGGGAATGTGGAGCACCCCTTCATCACCATTGCTCCTTGGTCCACTCTGACCCGAAGTGGTAGTACCTGTTAGGGTCCCATCTATGTGTTAAATAGAAAAACATGAGTTGATAAACAAAATTGTATTATGCATTAAGAATGAATTTATTTCACAACTTTATCGGCATTAAATGACCCACCGAGGTTGATATGCCGTAAAACAAACCAAACCTCTTCAGATTTTTTTTACAGTGTTCATAGTCTTTCTATTTATCCTCCTCGTTTTTCTCTTCGTTTTTTTTCTTATTTTAATTCTTTCCTTTCTTATATCTTTCTTAGATATCCACTCTTCATTATCATTCTCATAATGTCCTTCAATTAGTCTTTCAATTTATCATCCTCAGTTTTTATTTGCTCTTCGTCTTCTCTTATTTTCATTTCTTATTCTTTTCTTAGATTTCTACAATTCCTTAACATTTTTTAAACATTTCCTTTCTTATATTTTTCTTTTCTGACTATTGTCTTATTCTTTCCTTTTCAGTCTATTGTCATAGTGTCAATAGTCTTTCACTTTATCATTCTCGTTTTTTTTCTTTCTTTTTACTCCTATTTTAAATCTTTTCTTTTCTTATTCTTTACTTAGATACCTACTCTTTCTATTCAGTCTACAAATAAGAGACAGCAGGACGGGAATGTGGTGAGATGATTCAGCACGCGCCCACCAATTACAAAACTATCAGCCAACTCGACTTGTTATCATTGAGAAGCTGTGTCAATACTCAAAAAACCACTGCAAACACACAAGATTGTAGCGTCTTATGAAACCGGCGTTTTCCTCTTAATGTATAATCCAGAGAAGCATAGCAAGACAGTGTTTTGCTTGAGAACGGCAACATGTTTGTCCAAGCCTGAAGACTTTACAAGAGCGGGGATGTTTCTTGCTTATTAACCAGACTCCCTGACATTTAACGGGATACCTTCTTCTTCTTCTTCTTCTTCTTCTTCTTCTTCTTCTTCTTCTTCTTCTTCTTCTTCTTCTTCTTCTTCTTCTTCTTCTTCTTCTTCTTTCATTTTGTGGGTGGTTATGTTTCCTTTACAATTTTTCATTCTTATTTTCGCAGATGCTGGATTTAAATTCAGATGGGCTTTTCCTTTCTTCATTCGCCTACACTACTCTTTGTAATACTTATATATATATATATATATATATATATATATATATATATATATATATATATATCAAATGAAGATAGAGAAATCTTTATTAATTTTTAATTGTACACTTTCGACATATGTCTTTCAAAATTAAAGTGTGCCAACACACACACACACACACACACACACACACACACACAAAGAAAAAATGAACGAGTCACAATACTGACTTAGTCGGAGAAAGAAAAAGAAAACCGATGCTGGATTTAAATTCAGCTGGGCTTTTCCCTTTTTCATTCGCCTACAATACTCCTTGTAATTATCTATCTATCTATCTATCTATCTATCTATCTATCTATATATATATATATATATATATATATATATATATATATATATATATATATATATAAAATTCGGAATTACCACTTACTGGAATCGGGGGATGATTTTATATATAACAACATCTTCTCTAATGCATTTCTATAATAGTCACAGGAGGCGCTGTAACTTCAGGGGCACAATAACTATATAGTCTTCCGATACTGCAATGCCGATGATAATGAAATTCCTCTAATACATTGATATGAATATATTTTTTCCTAATTTTATGAGAACAACTAAGATGTATGCAGAGTAAGGTTCAACACACAAAACAACCCGAAACGAAGATGAGAGAGCCCAGCGAACACAACATGATCTTCAACAAAGATTCGAAGAATCTAATAATAATAATAATAATAATAATAATAATAATAATATAGACTTTGCAGTTCCAGCAGATCACAGGGTGAAGATAAAGGAAACCGAAAGGATAGGCGGCAAATACCTGGATCTTGCCAGAGAATTGAAAAAGGTGTGAATATAGGGGTGAAAATGATATCAATTGTAGTTGGCGCACTAGGAACAGACACAAAAAGATTGGAAAAAGACTTGAGGAACTGAAAATCAGATGAAGAATTGAGACCATCCAGACAATGGCATTGCTGCAATCGGCTAGAATACTCAGAAGAGTCCTGAAGACCTGAGGAGACTTGTTGTTCTCCAGACTCCAATGAAAGACTATCAGCTAACGCTGGTGTGAAAGACTCGAAGGAGTGAACATTATAATAACCAGTATAAAACATTTGGTGAGTTGTCTGAATTCAAAAGTTCGAAAATTAATTTAGTTTTCTATTTATCAAAAAAAAAAAAAAAAAAAGAATTGGGCCAGAGCTTATATCAATTATTCACTTGGTTAAATACAAATCTTTTGCATAATTGCTAGTGAATTCCCGAGCCCTTTAGTCATGACTAGATTCACAGTTCCGACATTTGCTGTTTTGCTAAACCTTCTTTAATATTATTGTCGTTGTTTTTAGAAGAATGTATTACTTAGTAATTCTTATAAGAAGAGAATGGAGAAATATTTCAAAAACGAAGAATTAAATACCTTGGAGAATTTTACTTATATTTATAATCTTCAGATACAGAACACGACAAGGGAATTTCTTTAGGTAAAAATAAATACGAAAGATTAAAATTAGAATATACTTACTACGTAGTAAATGCTGCACATTAGGTTGCGGCGTCCCATCGCAGTGTAATGATTTGCAAGGTAGTCTCGCAAATCATTACTAATGGATAGCGAGTTTGATCCTCGCAGGATGCCCCGTGCTTGCCAATTTGTCTTACATCCTACGCGTGTCGAACGCGTAGAATAATAAAATAATTCAGGGAAATCTAAAGCAAAATATCTTATCTAATATATATATTGATATAGAAACAAGTACACCAGTCTGACCCGGAGCGGTAGTGCCTCTTAGGGTAACGTATATAGGTTTAATACACATATTTGAGAGTTAATGCAACTTACTTCTCTCGATGTTAAGGATAAGTCTAACTTGAAAATCATTTCTGACAATTTATTGAAACATATTGAGTTAATGAAAATTATTTCTATAAAACCAAATCAAACAAAAATATTTAACACAAACTAATCACTTACAAATCATATTTGAGTAATTCCATAAAAAGTAACATTTTCACCCACACCTTTTAATTTTTCTAAAATTTCTCCAGGTATGGACAACTAAGTGATTAAAATTAGACAATCCCAAAAATTGAGCTTTCAATTCAAAAAATTAGCGGAGTTATGTCGATTTTTAGATCCCAAAATTTGGTGGGTTTCGCGAACAATTGAGACTTTTGTAATCTATTTTTGTCTGCAAGATGAGTTCTAGAGGTTCCCTACTCCTAGAAATTGATTTATAAAAGCATTTATGCTCAAATGTTTGTCTAATTTTAACATAATCCACACCAGGAGAAAATTTCAGAAAAATTGAAGGGGATGGGTGACATGGCCTGGATGATTTGGCATGAAATTACTCATATACAAAACAAATTGTCTTAAATATCCTATAATGGTTGATATGTCATAAAACAAAAAGAAGCAACAAAAAACTATTATAATTTGGTCTACAAATACACATGAAGTCAATGAAAGATCAAACAAAATTAATTTTACCAATTTATTAATATACATAAAATTAAACATCATATATAATATATATATATATATATTATATCATCATAATATATAATATATATATATATATATATATATATATATATGAGGTTAAGTAAACAAACAAATGTGTTTATCTTTTATATAGCTTTAAGTCGACAATTGTTGGAGGATACGTGCTTAATTGAAGTCATACCTAATTCTGAAAGTTAATTAGTTAATAATTAATGAATTTAGGCGGGCATATATTTCAAATGTAAGGCTAAACATTTTGTCGATTTGTTTAGCCTTACATTTGAACATATATGCCCGGCTCAATTCATTAATTATTAACTAATTAACTTTCAGAATTAGGTATGACTTCAATTAAGCACATATCCTCCAATATATATATATATATATATATATATATATATATATATATATATATATATATTTGTTTAACTTCATATACCAATCAAAAGCAACTAAGTATCTTTAGCAGCCGAAATGTGTCTCACGTTACTAAAGTGTTGCAAAACTTTTGACTCACCCTAGTACAAACAACTTAAGTGAATAGATTGGACAGAAACCAGAGTGATATTTTAATGAATACATTTTGTTTATATTTTCTCAACCGGCCTCTTACCACATTCAAATCAAACATGTAGAATAAATAAACAAATGTTGTCCCCAGGCATCGCCGTTTCCTGAAAATTAATGTACTGAGGGGAGAGGTACTACTTTGAGATAAAAGAGACAACAATAGTTAGTATTAATTAACCCGTAAGTGTTGATATGCCATTAAGCACGAACGAATCAACCAAGCAGCCGGCAAACAACCACGAGATGTGTTGAGGAAGTGTTCATCTTACGTAAATATAGATAGAAACTTGGCTTCAACCCCCACAAGTCTGAATGGAGGTAAATATTAGTTTTACATGACGGACGTTCTTATTAACAAACTACAATGGAAATTCAAAAATTATCCGCACTCTTGTTTTATGGAAGCCGAGCTCATCGTGGATGAGTTGATAGGCAGAGCCTTGAATAATTTGTAGAGAACAAATTACCTCACCGATGATAACTTCTTTATTGGTTCGCCAATATATATATATATATATATATATATATATATATATATGGTATTTGTGGAAAAGGTGACTTACCGGTGAAAATGGTCACAGTGGTTAGTTGATGCAAGTTTCACAATGATAAGACAGCGATATAACAAATATAAAGTGCTCAATACCCGAAATCTATCGTTTATCACGAAAAAATCCACACGGCAATCGACTGCAATTAATCAATATCTTGATTAGTCCAGTGGATTTAACCCTGAGCATCCTTATGGTGAAACTCAAGTAGGTTATTACTGTTGCCATTATCATTATATATATATATATATATATATATATATATATATATATATACCATATCTCGAGCTTGCTGAACCTTTATCAGTGGTAGATGTTGACGGGCGTCCTGCTCTCTCTTGGTTCGTCACATTCGGTCATTTTTAATCTTCTCTATCCACCTCATACACACTTCACCGTGGTAGTGCATTGTCTCCATTATGCACTTAAAGGCTCCGATGAATTTCGGTCCTTGACACTACTTCCGATCAGAGAAATCGGGTCACTCCCTTGATCAATACTGCTAGTGGAGTGGCTATGTTTACACTGTAAAGACAGTAAACAAACTGGCACAGACTTCGATTGCGTGACCACAACAGTGTCAACTATAAGCACGCATGCACAGAACGCAGTGTAACAATAATAAAGGTACTAGACAAAATGTAATCTGTTGTGTCACCCATTGAGCTCTGGGTAGATAATTGAGATTAGGAAAAAGTGAATTTGCAAAACGAATTAAACAATTTAAATACGACAGGACAAAACATTAAAATCATTTTGTAAGGTTTCTAAGAAAGGGAATGTTTGACCTAATATAAACTACGGGTTGCTGCTTATGAAATTTAGCATACAAATACCTTTTAAATTATCCCATCTCTCTCTCTCTCTCTCTCTCCCAGAGAAACTAACATATATAATGAAGAGGTAATCAATATTTACATAGAGGAAGAAAGTGATAGGCAGAATGTAAAGTAAGAGATTGGTCAGTTTTTGACTTAATTGCAAATTACAACTAATTAGAACCAATTAAAATGGATTTTTTTCAAACATAACTCAATCCTAAAACTAAGGAATAATTTAGTATAATTTTCGTATCATTAAACTAAACAGTAAAATAGCCTTTTGGAGACAAAAGTCGATTCACCCAGCTTTAGTATAATAATATATGTTATGGTGAAAGTGTGGATAATTTTTGAGTCCGACTCGTATTGAAAAATAAGAAAAATTGTGAACATTACGTCACAAGTGGAAACGGATGCCTATTCATATTGACTCACTCGGGAGTAAACAAACAGGAAGTAATGCATTGTAGGCCAGGTCATTCAAATTTAATGGCATATCGACCTTCTTAAGTTATTTCATGCCAAAGACATCCCTGTAGAATAAAACTAGTGATACTATATAACCTATAGCTGGGATATGAGGATTCATACAATTCTAGAGTGCTAATCGGAAAGTAAACGTACTAGCGCCACTGGAGCTCGAACTCGCTTACTACAATGTTGTAGCCCAGCACATTAGCAACTATGTCACGGGATCTCCTTTTCCTACCCAGGAGACACTGCTTGAGTACCACCCCGATGATTAAAACTAGATTACGGAGTTAAGTTTCTGACCGCCATCCTTGGCCAGTTGAAAAGGACTTAAAGTAAGTAAGTCCTGAGCTATAGAATCCTTTGGTAAGTGAATAAGTCTTGAGTTATGTAATCCTACGTAGTGTCAAAGGTCCAGTGATATAATCCTATGTTCCGTCGTCCACGAAGGTTGAAGCCAATTGAGTATAGTTAAGATCCGAACAGCCTGTATAAATATTATAACAGCAGCAGAGTACTGCCAGTGATTGGCCAAGAAGTTGGTCACATGGTTGTCGGCGAGTCTATAAGTAGAAGTGGGCATTAGACACACGCCTTATAACACAAAAACGCGGGCACCTCACGTGGTGTAATGGTTAGCAAGCTAGATTAGCAGACCATTGTTAGTGAGTTCGATTCTCACTGGGCGCCCCACACTTCTGGCCTTGTGCTATATCTAAGCAAAGCTTAGTTATTTTTAGGGCACCTCAATTGGTGTAATGGTTAGCAAGCTAGATTAGCAGACCATTGTTAGTGAGTTCGATTCTCAACTGGGCGCCCACACTTCTGGCCTTGTGCCATATCTAAGCTAAGCTTAGTAAATAACTATAACACAAAAACGCGGGCACCTCATTTGGTGTAATGGTTAGCAAGCTAGATTAGCAGACCATTGTTAGTGAGTTCGATTCTCACTGGGCGCCCCACACTTCTGGCCTTGTGCTATATCTAAGCTAAGCTTAGTAAATAACTATAACACAAAACGCGGACGCATCATTTGGTGTAATGGTTAGCAAGCTAGATTAGCAGACCATTGTTAGTGAGTTCGATTCTCACTGGGCGCCCCAACTTCTGGCCTTGTGCCATATCTAAGCTAAGCTTAGTAAATACCTTAACACAAGAACGCCAACATACGGGACCAGAGAAAGACTGTGAGAGAATTAGAATTACATAATTAAAACAAATATGGATAACAATGTTTAAAGGTAGATTATTAGTTGTGTGGCTAACGTGATAGACTCCGACATAGTTTTGAGCGAGTTCAAAATCCAGTCAAGCTATCACGTTCACTTTCGGACTAATAATCTTGGGAAAGATATGAACCAATTCTTTTTCCAGCTATGGGTTAAATATTATTTAGATTCTAGATATAAGGAGGATAAGACAGAGATGGAATATATATATATATATATATATAATATATATATATATATTATATATGTGTGTGTGTGTGTGTGTGTGGTGTGTGTAATGAACACTATAAGATAGGTATGAACGGGATAAGATAGAGGTAGATAGATAGATGGAATATCTATTTTATGCTTTCTTGACACACACACACACACACACACACACACACACACATATATATATTATATATATATATATATATATATATATATATATATTTAAGTGAGTTCGAAATCCAGTCAAGCTATCACGTTCACTTTCGGACTAATACTCTTGAAAAAGATATGACCCAATTCTTCCTCCAGCTATGGGATAAATAATCTTCTTCTATAAGGATGGTTTTCGCATTAAATACTCCAGAAAGATTTAAATGCCATTAAGCAAAGAAACCAAACCAAATCAAACCAATCCAAAAATAATTCAATCAATAAATCTTTTAAGTATCGACTTAAATAAAATCATTTCTCACTAAAAGTTTTTGAAATTTTTTACCGGAAAATATTCATAAGATAATATGGAATCGTTATTGGTAAATGAAGGTTTACATTTATTGTGCAATATTTATGTCTGGAAAATTTATTGAGGCTCTCACTAACTTAGGGTAATTGTGGGGTAATGGTTAGCAAGCTATTGTAGTTGAACCATTAATACTGAATGGGATCTTTGCTGGATGGCCTCATACTTGTGATCTTTTGTCTCATATAACCGTTGTGAACGGGTTGGAAAAATACCACACTCTCACTTACCCGACGCCCCGTAACCTTCTTTCGTTTGAACTCGAGTCGCCGATTCGATTTTCTACGCTAAGTGCGTCTCTATATATTCTCTCTCTCTCTCTTTCTCTGTTTCTCTCTCTCTGTTTCTCTGTTTCTCGCCCCTCTCTCTCCTCTCTCCTATAAATTCATATATATATAATATATATATATAGTAAAATGTTATAGACAGATAACCTACTCAAGTTTCACCAAGTGGATCATCAGGGCAAACTGCAATGAATTAATTAGAATGATTAATTAACCAAGAACAACTCGGAATTGAACAACATAAACAGTATGATCATAATGTTTACTTCCATGTTTGTTCTTGGTGAAACTTGAGTAGGTTATCTGTCTATAACATTTGCTAAATCAGTTTCAACCGAACGTTTGAGGTAATTGTATTTCTATAACCCCGACAGTCACCCACATAAGCACATCATTTATCACACTAATTTATACGCATCCATATCTTGAAATTTTTTGAATTTCCTTTTCCCAATACTGAAAATTTTTTTCGATTTTAACTTAATTTGAAACATCTTCACCCTGATGATTGCCCAATCGCATGGAAACAATATGTTGTGAATGTCTCTTTGCATTAACTAATATAGATATGTACACCTTCTCATATTTATCTTATTAATATTATATTATATGTATATATATATTATGTGGTGTGTGTGTGTGTGTGTTGTGATATGTGTGGGGGTGTATATGCATTTGTGGCCATATGTGAGTGTGTGTGTATGCGTGTGTGTGTGTGTGGTTTGGCTTCAAGTGGTTCTCCTTGGTATTCTGTATATAGAAATAAACGGAGTATTAACATACTTATATATGATTTCTTATCTTTACTTATATAACATGTATACACACAGCATCCCTATACGTGGTGGTGTTGAAAAGGTTTCAATCACACCAAGAATGAAATGAACTAGGGTAGACGAGTTACATAATCATTCAGTAGTTTCAACACGTTTCGACTTTTGTTGCTTACGTTTTTTTTAACTCTTAATAAATACAAATAAATAAGGAACCATCTTTCTTACTTGGCAGCCACGCCACGTTTCATCCAATCTCTTTAACTAGAAAAAAGAATCAATCAGTAATTTCTATCTATATATTATCTTTCAACGTCTACGCACACACCTCATATCTATTCTATCTATCTATAAGTCTTACACACACACACCACACACACAACCACACACACACCACACAAAACACACACACACACAAAACACACACAAACATATATATAAATATATATATATTATAATATATATATATATATCGTGCTGTGTGTGGCTGTGCTGTTAGGAAAGCGAAGGAAGCATTCACACCCCTTGGTAAATGATATTCTCGCCTTATGACTTTTGGCCGACTATAGACTGCATATCTTCACTAACCTTTTACAAATTTGAACATAGCAAACCTATATTATATATTATCAATCAATCAATAAATCAATCTCTCTCTATCTCTCTCTGACTCTCTCTGTATCTCTCTCTCCTCCTGTATCTGTCTCTGTACCGTCTCTGTCATCTGTCTGTCTGTCTGTTGTCTCTGTCTGTCTGCTCTGTCTGTCTGTCTGTCATCTCTCTTTCTCTCTTCTATATATATATCATATATAATACTAGTAGACATAAGATAGATAGATAGATAGATAATGAAACAACTAAGCTGATATAAGGAGGATAAGAAGATAAATGGGAATATATATTATATATGTTATGTATACAGTCATCGCAAGATACATAAGACCACTAGGAATATTTCTTGTCATGTTGTTAATTCTCAAATAGTTTCGACCTTAGGTCATCGTCAGGAGCAAATTCTTATTTTAAAGAAATTGTTTATGATTTTTTAGAAAGGAGGCATTATTAGAAGAACTTATAAAAGTTGAAATGTTTTTCGAGGGTTTGAACATGCTTTAAAATCATAGCTATATATTATACTATATATATATATATTATAATATAATATATATATACTATATGCCGATTCCATTTCAATGCCGAAAAGCGCTCGCGAAGCACCCACTCTTGGTGGATTGCTACACCAGTTCCACTGACATTAAAAGATGGCCAGACTAGTTAGAGGATTGAACAAAAACTCGTCGAAAAGAATCGTCAGTAAGAGTTTAACACATGTTTAAAAGCACCAAATAAACACAACACACACACTGCAACACACCACACACACACACAACACCACAAATGTACACACACACACACACACACTCACACACATATATATATACTATATATATATATATATATAGCACAGTAATAAATTGGTATGAACCAGGATAAGATATAGGTAGATAGATTGATAGATGGAATATCTATTTTATGCTTGATAGCACACACACACACACCCCACACACACACCCCACACACAACTCCATATACATATATATACATATATATATATACAATTTACTTATAGACAAACAGATAGATAGATAGATACCGACAAATATATATATATATAGTTGGATGAGCGACAGAGAGGGTTCGAGGTATGGAGAGTTTAGTAGGCACATTAAAACAGAAGGATGGATGGAAATCAAACGCTTACACTTAACTAGATAAATAACAGAGCGAGCAAAAAAGATAGAATAAAGCATATTAATAAGACAAGGAGGATAGCGAGAGATGGCCAGAGAGAAAGAAAGAAAGAAAGAAAGAAAGAAAGAGTAGAGGGGGGAATGGGTGATCATTTTAATGTGAATGGGCAGAGCAGAGAGAGTTATTCTCGAAATAGTATTTGTTATGCGCCGTTACTGGATTTCATTTAATATGGGCCTGTAGTACACTGTGATTCCGGGAAGTTCTTACAGTTGGTTTCCTAACCAAAATCAGGAGCAAACACACACTAAGGCTCCAAATACTACATAAATCTTTAAGTGGACTTGCCCTTTGCAGACAGTTTTTGTAGCTTACGTTCAGCGGAAACAGATTTACTTCCCCTATAAAACCATAACGTATAAACAATCATTGATGTTTAGAGAGAGAGAGAGAGAGAGAGAGAGAGAGAGAGGAGAGAGAAGAAGAGAGAGAGAGAGGGGGGGTAAGGTAATGTAGCTCAACAAATGCGAGACGTCGTCGTTCTTTAAAACAAACACGACAGCTTGGTTGTGGAGTAGCTCTAAGTCATTGGTAAACATTTTTTCGTATTCTTTATGTGTTATAAAATGGAGTCGGCGGCAAATAAATGAAGTTCGGGGTGAGAACCGAATAATAAGGAACAGCTAATTATTCTTAGCAGCATTTTAAATGTCCGAAGTGGATCATGAAAAATAAATATGAATGAAAAATGAACAATTAACATTTCTGCACTCTGGCATTTATTAACCATTTACGCATTGCATAAATTTATATCGTTTACACGTTTGATCCTTGAACTCTTTTTGGGGTTTCCGTAGTAAAAAACGGTGGATCGTGACTTTAATGCTTCTATTTAGGAAGAGGTGAACGATTCATTTCGTACTCATCTTGAGACTTTGGAGATTAAAAAAATAATATTCAGCACAAATGCTGATTTCATCGAATTAATTATTGGCAAATTGGACTGGAAACTTCCTTTATGCATACATCTATATAAACATGGTCAGAAAGTTTTCTGTATTAGTCCCAGTGGCGTAGTGGCTAATGTGCTAGACTGCAACATCGTAGTAAGCGAGTTCGAACTCCAGTTTCGTTATTACTTTTATTTTCGGACTAATACCCCTAGGAAACGTATGAAACCCCTTATACGCCAACTATGAATAGTACCATTACTGTTCTTCTAAAAGTATGGCTTTGGCATTAAATAACACACGAAGGTTGATATGCCACTAACAAAAAGACCAAACCAAAAACTAGCAAATCTTTTTAATTTTTAAAATTCTAATGAAGACTGGTACACAACCGGGAAATTTATTTCTTGTTTTATATAAAAAAAAAAAAGAACTAAATTCCCTGGCCGTGCACCAGACTTCATTAGAATTCTAGAATTTAAAAAGACTTGTCTAGACGAGGCAGTACTAATTCTCGATAGTTTTTATGAACAGTCTTTGGTGGAAAACCAGATTGTGTAAGTGCGATACATTCTGTATTCACTAGATTAAGCTAGTTCTAATCTTTTCTTTATTTCTAAACTGAAAATACACCTAAAATGCAAGTTTTGAGGGCATGGAGGATATTCAAAAATACACCAAGTAAACAGAGGAAGAGTTAAACCGAGTTAAAACTTGATGGAATTATTACATTGAAAGGTACTATATTGAAAAAGAAATAACCTCTCATTTCTTTCATGGTAATTTGATCTTCAGTTTCGAATAATAATAATAATAATAATAATAATAATAATAATAATAATAATCAGCTGATGCTGATGTGAAAACTCAAAAGGAGCAAATGATGATGATAATAATAATAATAATAATAATAATATAATAATAATAATAATATATAATAAGTTGCCCATAATTGCAACGCAAAATGATACTATAAGAACAAATTATATAAAAGCAAAAATAGATAAGACACAACAGAACAGAAAATGTAGGGGTGTGGAGACAAATATCGACGACCAACCATATTATAAGCAAATGTAGCACAACGAGAATACAAAGCTAGGCAGTACTGGATTAGAAAAGTGATCCACTGGGAATTGAGCAAGAAAGTAAATTTTGATCATACAAGAAAAATGATATATGCATAAACGAGAATTTGTTCTTGCGAATCAAACGCATAAAATTCTATGGGACTTTGATATACAGACGGATCACCTTATCCCAACCAGAAGAACAGACGTCGTATTGATTTAAAATACACAGATACCTTGTCAACTGTTAGATTTTACAGCCCCAGCAGATCACAGGGTGAGGGTGAAACAAAATGAAAAGACAGGCAAACACTTGGACCTTTCCAGAGAATTGAAAAAAAAAAAGAAAAAAAAACTGTGGAATATGAGAATGAAAGTGAATCCGATAGAAGTTGGTGCTCTTGGAAAATTCCTTAAGTGTTTTGAAAAACTGACTAGAGGAATTGGAAAATAAAAGAAGAATCGAAACCATCCAGACAAACGCATTAAGATCAGCTAGAATATTCAGAAGGAGAAGACTTGTTGTCCCTTAGACTCCAAAAAAGACAACCAGCTAACGCTGGTGTGAAAACTCGCCTGAAGTTAAATAATAAATAGATAAATAAATAAATAAATAATAATAATAATAATAATAATAATAATAATAATAATAATAATAATAATAATAATAATGAGTCATGGAGACCTGGGGAGACTTTTTGTCACTCAGACTCCAGTGAAAAACCATCAGCTAACGCTGGTGTGAAAAGCTCAAAGGAGTAAAATATAATTATGATAATGAGAATATGTATGTATGTATGTATGTATGTATGTGTGTGTGTTGTGTTGAATGTGTGTGTGTGTGTGTGTGTGTGTGTGTGTGTGTGTGTTTGTGTGTGTGTGTGTGTGTGTTTGTATGTGTGTGTGTGTGTGTGCGTGCTTTGATCTGAACTGATTTCTGTTTTGATAACCTTACTTCCTTTACCAGACTTTTGAGGTTTAGTTGTTTATGTTGATTTTGATTTTTTTTGGTTGGCATTATTTTTTATGGTGGGCTTTCACCGTAATTCTTTTTGTGTTTTATTGTTTTTATTCAATAGAATTCTTTGTTTTTCCCCTCTGTTATTTTTTTCTTTTGTTTATTGTTGTCGTGATTTCATTATATTCGTCTGTATTCATCTGTTGTTTCTTTTATTGTGTCTTCCAGGACATTGGCTTCCGATTTTCTTACGGAAATGTTTTCATCGCAGAATTTTTCGGACTTCTTCACGAGGTCTAGAGAGAACTGCAAACATTTTTTGTACCACATTCCAAGAAAATCTTCACCGGGGTTACCGACTGAATTTTCCATTTCTATCTTGAAGTTGGTTGGGATAAATTCCCCCTTTATGCACGTTGGTAAAATCTCCAAGTGTGACACGTATCTTGTAATTTTGGCAGTTTATTTTTTCTGTGGAGTCACGCTGTTAAAAGTTGTATTTCCTAATACTTTGGGCCTGTTGCGTCTTGGTTGTTTGGGGGTAGTGGTGTCAAGTTTTGTTTCCTGCAACAGTGTGTTCGTTTTCCTTGTCTTATTTCCATAATTGAAAAGATGAACAATGATTACCTCATGCGCTGACCTTATTCGAGCACACACACACACACACACACACACACACACAACACACACACACACACACACACACGCAATATATATATATATATATATATATATATATATATATATATATATATAATATATTGTGGATATATGTGCTATATTTCTAACCAGCTAGGGATCAATATCATTGATAGCACATTTATATTTGAGTCAAGGTAGCATGGACATGATCTCAACATCTGCCTACTGACATATAAATATATAGGATAGACTCCCTCGCTGATTGGCTGATACTGACTTTAGGCCACCCGTCGACTTTACTTGCTTTACTACTAACTTACTACTCTACTACTACTAGTAATTAATAAATAATAATAATAATAATAATAATAATGATAATAAAGCTATGGGCAGTGGAGAGTCGACAAAGTGTTGCATATCGTGCAACGGAGGTGAATTCCGGTCAAGAGACGAAAGAGAAAAGAGAAGGAAATATATATATATATATTAAAAAAGGGGAGAACGGAAGAGAGGTCTTCTGGTCAGAAGCAGGGGAAGATAAAGAAATATATATATTAAAAAAAGGAAAAACGGAAAACCTCCTCTTCCGGTGATGAGATGGAGAGAAAAGATATAGAAATTTATAAAAAAAGAAAGTCTGTCCGTTATCAGATCAAAATATAAAAATGCGTGGCATATTTATCGTATATAAGG
>CM042138.1:135556139-135561139 GCA_023376005.1 Doryteuthis pealeii | reverse complement strand
GGCGCACAGGCTTTAAATTGTTCAGGCACCTGCTGTTCTAAGCGGTCACCATTTAATTACTGAACAGGTTCGTCTCTGCTTAACGTTGGTAGTATGGCAGCAACAAATTGTAAAACTTCTTGATAACACTGATGAATATCTATCTATCTATCTATTTTAAAAGCAAACAATATGAAAGATTTTGTTTGAAATGTCAACTAATAGAGGATATTCTCTCTTTTTTGAGGGAAATAAAATTATACCATCAAATATAGACATGAATCAAATAAATATCATACAACATAATCCCCAATAATGCTAACAATTGTTAACCAATTTACTAAAAGTATAATATAAATACACGATATGTATTACTTCCTAACGTTAGGCATGATATAACCCCAGACGGGTTGATATGCCGTTGAAATCAATAACCAAAAAAACAGTAGTTCGAATCTGTAATAGTGTGCGGGATATCGCCGGACTCTTGTTTTTTAACGTGAAACCTTTTTCTTTTATGAGGTCTAATGACATTCGTAGTACTTAGTCTACGCAGATTACAAATATATATGGTACGAATCTATCTCATTGTAGGACTCAAGCGACATTGTTAAAGAAATCGGTGTCCCCACCAGTTGAAAGAAACATTGCTTTCGGGGACTCTGGTATGGCAACCATTATAAGAGAAGGAAAACTCTGAATTCAGATATGTTAAACACCACAGAAAAATTGACCATGTGGAGGTGTTGGGTTAATAGAAATACATACATACACACACACACACTCTCTCACACGCACACATACATGTATATATATATATATATATAATATATAATAGTATATTATAATATATATATTAACATTATTAGAATAAATAAAATAATATATTGTTTATGTATATATATATGTATATATATGTATATTGTACATATATATATATATATATATAGCTATATATATATATATAATTGCATGGATGTTTTATAATAAAGAAAAGAAATGAAATAAGTATATATAATATATATATATATATATATATATATATTATATATATATACAAACTATTATATATTTATTTTTATATAATAGCTCTATCATAGATATTGAGCATCCCCGAATGAATACACAAAATACATGATTCAATCACTCTAACTCACCAAGTGAAATATAATAACTATACATTATTGCAATATATTATATATATATATTATATATATATATTATATATAATATATTATATATATATATTAGATAGCTCTGGTTGTTAACATTGAGCATATAAAGTTCTATGTGTCATGGAAGAAACGAAACGCCACCCTACACTTTTAAAAACATCCCATTAAAAATAGGCACCTCTACGAACGAATTTTGATTTTGAATTTTTATGCTAATTTCTACGCACTCAAATACCCATACCATAATAAAAGACGTTTGTACAACTTTCCTTTCAGTCAGATTTATCGCTGAAGAAAAAAACCAATTCGGGTGAAACTTAGGTAGATAATGTGTGAATCATGTGGTCCTAATAATAATATATATATATATATATATATATATATATATATATATAATTTTGGTGTGGTACCAAAATTTCTTGTACAAGGTGATTTCTAGGCTGCTCCTATTCTCTAACCAGTAGTTTGTTGTAGAGTTCAGGTTTCGCGTATGAGAGCTTCAATGTTTAATTATTGTAAACAAAGCAAGTTTATTTGGGAATAAAAAAGCCCTTAAATACATGGGTATCGTGGTTATGGAACTATTTCACTCGTGGGTATTCTAGGCCCACAAGCTTCTTCAGACTCACGTATATATATTCTTATTTAGAGCAGGCACATGGCAAATTCGTGGAGCGCGGGGAAGAATGTATGAAATATAAAATGAATTTGGCATGTGCCTGTCTAAATAAAGATATATGTGGTCGAAGAAGCTGTGGGCCCTAAATAGCGCCACGAGTGGAATGGTCCATAACCACGATAGCCCATGGTATTTAAGCCTTTTTATTCACAATATATATATATATATATATATATATATATATATATATATATATAATATAGCAATCTACAGAGCACGTTTTCGGGGTTTACCCTCATTAGTGGCAGCTATATTATTTGATTGATAATATGAATATTATCAATCAAAGCTGAAGAAGATACCAGAAGATCTGAAACACGTGTGTTGCCTATGTAAAACAAAAAGAATTTTTTAAAAATTTTTTCTGAGACAAAATAGATTTTGCGGACCTTCTTTCTTTTTTTTTTTAATAAAATATTGAATTTTCTCCCGTTGGACCAGAAAACACATTTATATATATATATATATATATAATATATATATATATATATAATATATATAATAACTGATGACTGAGCAATTAATTTAGATGCCCAAACGAAGAAAAGTATGTGTATTTTCTTTACGGATACAAACTTGTCTTCTTCTTAGATGTAATTTCCAATAACCCTGGATAGATTTCCAATAGCCCTGGATATTTTTTAGAACGAAATGTTCTGAAGAAAAAGAAAGTTTTGTTTCGTTCGTTTGTTTATTTATTTCGTTTATTGATGAATTAAATCAGAAAACAAACTTTGAATTCAATTTTATAACTAGAAAAGAGACTTTGGTTAATGGTAAACAAGTCTGTTAAATGCACCAAAAATAGTTCGTGCTGCTCCTTCAAAATTTGTAGCGACTCCTATTTTGTTTTTCTGTAAATAATTTATATATTTTTGTGGTTGTTTATCATTTCTTCCATCGTGTTTCTTTTATTTCATGCATGTGTTGCCAAGAGTGTCCATAATATTGTATTCATATTGTTGTTGTTGTTGGTATTATTATTATTATTATTATTATTATTATTATTATTATTATTATTATTATTATCCATTTCGTGTTCTTTTAATTTATTTACGAAAAGGAAATGGAAGGACCGACCAGTAATTTCAAATTCGTTTTGTATATTGATTCTTTTAAGGGTCAAGTGGATTTTCTGTTGTGTGGGACCCTTTAAAGAGTCAGCCATGTTTGTTTATATGAGTTTCTCCAGGTTTAGGACTGTACGGTTGGGAGCGTTCGATTGCCCGACCAACTATGTGGGTTGCGTAGCTTATATTATACATAAACAGTGTTTACAGAAAATGGTGCATCCCAATAAATCAGGGGAAAAATAGAAATAATACAAAGACGGGTAGAGTACAAGACACACGGGCATGCTTGAAATACTTCATCTCTCTCTTCTCTCTTATATTATATATATATATATATATATATATATAAAAGACACTCAAAAATACAGACAGATGAGAAGAAAGCAGACGTGACAAAATAATTATATACACAAGAAAACATTTATTTTTTCAAGAGTCATGGTATCGACAAACAGAAAAGCACATACACAAAACGACACTGTCACAATAAAATGGCACACACACACTCATAATATTATATATATATGATATATTATAATGGTATAAACAGGATAACCTACCCGAGTTTCCCCATACGTATTTCAGGTTAATCCACTGAATTATCAAGAACTATTGATTAATTACGAGTTGAAGCGCGTGTATTTTGTGATTATAACCGTTAAGTCGGTTAACGGTTAAAACCACAAACAATACACATCAACGGTTGTAATTAAATCAATATCTTGATTAATTCAGTGGATTTAACCCTGAGATCCTTTTGGTCCAACTCTAAGTAAGTTATTCCTGTTATACTATTATAATAATAAATTTGCTCCTCTTACGTATTGAGCACTTTATATTTGTTATATCACTGTCTTATCATTGTGAAACTTCCATCAACTTACTATTGTGGCCAATTTCACCGATAAGTCAACATTTTCATATATAAAATCACACACGCACACAACCACACAGACACATATAGTGGTTAAAATGTAAAGGCTAAACAAATAGAGAAATGGTCAATCTCTAGGTCGAAATGTAAATTCAGGGATTGATATTTCTCGATTTGTTTAGCCTTACATTTAAACATATATGCCCGCCTAATTCAGTTATTATTATAATTAACTTTCAGATTTAGGCTTGATTCAATTAGCACATATCCTCCAAATATATATTATATATATATATATATATATATTATTAAATATTTATATATATATATATATATGTATATATAATATAATAGGATAAATATACTAAAGTTTTTACCATATCTATTTATTGGTGACAAGGACATTCACACCATATTTGGTTTCATGCGAAGCAAACACCAAGGTGAAGATGTTTCAAAATATATATATATTATATATATATATATAATATATATAATATATATGTGTGTGTGTGTGTTTTTCATATATATATATATATATATATTTTATATAAATTATATTATAGTTTATATATATATATATATAATATATTTATTTTTACAATGTTTCATAGATCAATGTTCATTATTCAGCGAATTGAGTAATAGAACTCCACAAACACATGGATCTTCTCCTCAGCCTGGATGATGTGCTATTTTGCATGAAACGCGGTCGCTGATAATGAACATTGTCTATGAAAACATTGTAAATAATAATATTTATGCTCTTTACAAACTGTGATTGAGGGCACTGTATTTTCTTGTTTCATCGAAAAAAAATTTTGTTTTTACATTACTATATATATATATTAATATAATATATTATTTAGCGTGAGAGCAGACGAACGACAGACAGACAGACAGACAGAGTATTAGACATAAAAAAAACAATGAACAAACGAAACCATTTTTCATTATTGCTAGCAAACTTTAATGAATCAATGGCTTAGGCATACAAAGGAAGTTGCTTAGTTGTTGGCGAAAGTCATCATTTTCTTTTAAAAATCTCAAGAAATTTTCTATTTTTGTATTTTGAGAAGTTTCTTTAAAAATAAAAAAATAAATTCGTTTTTTTTAAAACTGGAAAGAACAATGACATCGATGATAATGCATCAGTTCGCCATTACCATCTTTCAAGTTTGTGAATCTTCTCATCAGTGGTAGAAGGGGGTTGATGAACG
>CM042138.1:135554626-135556039 GCA_023376005.1 Doryteuthis pealeii | reverse complement strand
AAGGAAGATCCCTCCTCTTTCTTTGTTTCTTTTCTTTCTATTTCTCTAATTATCTGATTTTTTCCTCTTCTTCTCCTTACTGCGTCGAATTGCATATGTGCACTCCCTTCTGTTTCATTGGCACACAGTCCATAGTCTTAAATCGCACTCCTTCCCTCGTTTTTTTTTCTCTCTCGGTTTACTCATAATTCAAGTCTTTTTTCTTAATATTTCCTTAGAAACATACTAATTTTCATTGTCACATTGTCAAAGCCTTTTAATATTGTTATCCTCGTTCTTATTATTCTCGCTTTTTCTATAATTCTAAGTCTTTCCTTTTTTATTATTTCTTAATGATCTCTTCTTCCTCTAAGAGTTGATCCTAGTGCCCATATTCATAATGCGGGGTTTTTCCTCGTTTTCTCTCATTTTAAATCTTTCCATTTTTTACTATTTCCATAATACTACTCTTTCATTGTGATAGTGTCCATAGATCTTTACCTTTTATCCTCCTTTTTATCTCTCGCTTTTCTTATAATTTAAGTCTTTCCCTTCTTATTCCTTCCTGATAATCTCTTCGTCTCAGGTTATTGTCATAGTGTCCATGTGTCTCAATGTCATCAACCTTGTTTAATTTCTCGTTTTCTCTTATTCTAAGTCTTTCCCTTTTAATTTTGTTCATAGATAATAACCTATTTATTTTCATTGTCATAGTGTTCATAGCCTTTTAATTTTTTTCCTGGGGTTTTTCTTCTCGTTTTCTATAATTAATTTTATTTTTTTTAATTATTTACCTCATATGCCGATTCTTCCTTTCAGACCCCGCCCTGTCGGCTGGGGCGCTCTAGAATGCACACCGACTGCACCTCTGCAAAGGGGTAAGATCCCCAGGGACCACCTGTTGACGTGGGTGGCGACCGTGATGCTTTAAGGATAGAGCCCAGGTGGATGAGCAGTTCATACTTGCAATATAACCTCCACTTGGGCCTATGGCTTGGGGCTAGACGGCGTCGAGAGCGCCCTCTGAATCACATCTGGCTTGGACCCTTCACGAGTGCTGTACAGTCATAAGCCCCTAAGCATTCTATGATTTCGCCAACCTACTTGCCTTCATAAGCCCCAACCCTTTTATCATATGGGTGCTGAAGGCGTGACTGAGGGTCCTATATGTCCTGGAATTAGCGTTAAACTCTTATCTGATGGTGAGTGTCTCAGTTTTGGAGGTTGGGGAAATGTGGAGCACGCCCTTCAATGCACCCATTGCTCCCTGGTCCACTCTGACCCCCGAGTTGGTAGTACTGTTAAGGGTCCCTCTATGGTTAAGATAGAGAAGACATGAGTTGATAAACAATAATTGTATTATGCATTAGGATTAATTTATTTCACAACGTTTGTCGCATTAATTAATCCATCCGAGGTTTGATATGCCGTAAA
>CM042138.1:135547126-135552126 GCA_023376005.1 Doryteuthis pealeii | reverse complement strand
CAGCGAACACAACATGACCTTCAACAAAGATTCGAAGAATCTAATAATAATAATAATAATAATAATAATAATAATAATATAGACTTTGCAGTTCCAGCAGATCACAGGGTGAAGATGAAGGAAACCGAAAAGATAGGCGGCAAATACCTGGAACTTGCCAGAGAATTGAAAAAACTGTGGAATATGAAGGTGAAAATGATACCAATTGTAGTTGGCGCACTAGGAACAGTCCCAAAAAGATTGAAAAAAGACTCGAGGAACTGAAAATCATAGGAGGAATAGAGACCATCCAAACAACGGCATTGCTGCAATCGACTAGAATACTCAGAAGAGTTCTGAAGACCCGAGGAGACTTGTTGTCCCCCAGACTCCAGCGAAAGACTATCAGCTAACGCTGGTGTGAAAGACTCACAGGAGTGAACATAATAATAACCAGTATCAAACATTTGGTGAGTTGTCTAAATTCAAAAGTTCAAAAATTAATTTAATTTCTATTTATCAAAAAAAAAAAAAAGAAAAAAAAAAAGAATTGGGCCAGTGCTTATATCAATTATCCACTTGGTTAAATACAAATCTTTTGCATAAATTACTAGTGAATTCCCGAGCCCCTTTAGTCATGACTAGATTTTCGACATTCGCTGTTTTACTAAACCTTCTTTAATATTATTGTCGTTGTTTTTAGAAAAATGTATTACTTAGTAATTCTTATGAGAAGAGAAGGGAGAAATATTTCAAAAACGAAGAATTAAATACCTTGGAGAATTTTACTTATATTTATAATCTTCAGATACAGAAAACGACAAGGGAATTTCTTTAGGTAAAAATAAATACGAAAGATTAAAATTAGAATATACTTACTACGTAGTAATGCTGCACATTAGGTCGCGGCGTCCCATCGCAGTGTAATGGTTTGCAAGGTAGTCTCGCAAATCATTACTAATGGATAGCGAGTTGATCTCGCTGGGTGCCCCGTGCTTGCCAATTTGTCTTACATCCTACGCGTGTCAAACGCGTAGAATAATAAAATATTCAGGGAATCTAAAGAAAAATATCTTATTAATATATATATTGATACAGAACAAGACAGTCTGACCCGGAGCGGTAGTGCCTCTTAGGGTAACGTATATGGGTTTAATACACATATTTGCGAGTTAATGCAACTTACTTCACACGATGTTAAGGATAAGTCTAACTTGAAAAATCATTTCTGACAATTTATTGAAACATATTGAGTTAATGAAAATTATTTCTATAAAACCAAATCAAACAATATTTAACACAAACTAATCACTTACAAATCATATTTGAGTAATTCATAAAAAGTAACATTTTCACCCACTTTTAATTTTTCTAAAATTTCTCCAGGTATGGACAACTAAGTCATTAAAATTAGACAATCCCAAAAATTTGAGCTTTCAATTCCAAAAATTAGCGGAGTTATGTCGATTTTTAGCTCCCAAAATTTGGTGGGTTTCGTGAACAATTGAGACTTTTGTAATCTATTTTTGTCTGCAAGATGAGTTCTAGAGATTCCCTACTCCTAGAAATTGATTTATAAAAGCATTTATGCTCAAATGTTTGTCTAATTTTAA
The DNA here is from genome assembly GCA_023376005.1 of Doryteuthis pealeii. NCBI lineage: Eukaryota > Metazoa > Mollusca > Cephalopoda > Myopsida > Loliginidae > Doryteuthis > Doryteuthis pealeii. Next base: position 135,550,534 of record CM042138.1, on the reverse strand, counting down.
CATAATCCACACCAGGAGAAAATTTCAGAAAAATTGAAGGGGATGGGTGACATGGCCTGGATGATTTGACATGAAATTACCCATATACAAAACAAATTGTCTTAAATATCCCATAATGGTTGATATGTCATAAAACAAAAAGAAGCAACAAAAAACTATTATATAATTTGGTCTACAAATACACATGAAGTTAATGAAAGATCAAACAAATTAATTTTACCAATTTATTAATATACATAAAATTAAACTCATATAATAATATATAATATATATATATCATCATATATATATATATATATATATATATATATATATATAGGTTAAGTAAACAAACAAATGTGTTTATCTTTTATATGGCTTAAGTCGACAATTGTTGGAGGATACGTGCTTAATTGAAGTCATACCTAATCTGAAAGTTAATTAGTTAATAATTAATGAATTTAGGCGGGCATATATTTCAAATGTAAGGCTAAACATTTTGTCGATTTGTTTAGCCTTACATTTGAACATATATGCCCGGCTCAATTCATTAATTATTAACTAATTAACTTTCAGAATTAGGTATGACTTCAATTAAGACATATCCTCCAATATATATATATATATATATATATATATATATATATATTTAACTTCATATACCAATCAAAACCAATTAAGTATCTGTAGCTGCCGAATTGTCTCACGTTACTGAAATATTGCAAAACTTTTGACTCACCCTAGTACAAACAACTTAAGTGAATAGATTGGACAGAAACCAGAGTGATATTTTAATGAAGACATTTTGTTTATATTTTCTCAACCGGCCTCTTACCATATTCAAATCAAACATGTAGAATAAATAAACAAATGTTGTCCCCAGACATCGCCGTTTCCTGAAAATTAATGTACTGAGGGGAGAGGTACTACTTAGAAATAAAAGAGACAACAATAGTTAGTATTAATTAACCCGTAAGTGTTGATATGCCATTAAACACGAACAAATCAACCAACCAGCCAGCAAAAAACCACGAGATGTGTTGAGGAAGTGTTCATGGTACGTAAATATAGATAGAAATTTGCCTTCAATCCCCACAAATCTGAATGGAGATAAAGATCAGTTTTACATGACGGACGTTCTTATTAACAAATTACGATGGAAATTCAAAAATTATCCGCACTCTTGTTTTATGGAAGCCGAGCTCATCGTGGATGAGTTGATAGGCAGAGCCTTGAATAATTTGGAGAGAACAAATTACCTCACCGATGATAACTTCGTTATTGGTTCGCCGATATATATATATATATATATATATATATATATATACATGGTATTTGTGGAAAAGGTGACTTACCAGTGAAAATGGTCACAATGGTTAGTTGATACAAGTTTCACAATGATAAGATAGCGATATAACAAATATAAAGTGCTCAATACTGCGAAATCTATCGTTTATCACGAAAAAATGCACACGTGCAATCGACTGCAATTAATCAATATCTTGATTAGTCCAGTGGATTTAACCCTGAAGATCCTTATGGTGAAACTTGAGTAGGTTATTACTGTTACCATTATCATAATATATATATATATATATATATATATATAAACCATATCTCGAGCTGAATCTTTATCAGTGGTAGATGTTGACGAGCGTCCTGCTCTCTCTTGGTTCGTCACGCTTATCCGGCTATTTGTAATCTTCTCTATCCACACATACACTCTTCCCCGTGGCAGTGCATTGTCTCCGTTATGCCCTTAAAGCCTCCGATAAATTTCGGTCCTTGACACTACTTCCGACCAGAGAAATCGGGTCACTCCTATGGTCAATACTGGAGCGGGTATGTTTACACTATAAAGACAGTAAACAAATTGGCACGAACAGGTTCAAACTTCGATTGCGTGACCTCAACAGTGTCAACTATAAGCACGCATGCACAGAACGTAGAGTGACAATAATAAAGATACTAGACAAAATGTAATCTGTTGTGTCACCCATTGAGCTCTGGGTAGATAATTGAGATTAGGAAAAAATGAATTTGCAAAGTGAATTAAAATTTTTTTAAATACGGCGGGACAAAACATTGAAATCATTTTGTAAGGTCTCTAAGAAAGGGAATGTTTGACCTAATATAAACTACGGGTTGCTGCTTATGAAATTTAACATACAAATACCTTTCAAATCATCTCATCTCTCTCTCTCTCTCTCTTTCTCTCTCTCTCTCTCTCTCTCTATATCTCCCAGAGAAACTAACATATATAATGAAGAGGTAATCAATATATATAGAGAGAGGAAGAAACTGATAGGCAGTGTGAAAAGTAAGAGATTGGTCAGTTTTTGAATTAATTGCAAATTACAACTAATTAGAACCAATTAAGATGGACATAACTCAATCCTAAAACTAAGGAATGATTTAGTATAATTTTCGTGTCATTAAACTAAACAGTAAAATAGCCTTTTGGAGACAAAAATCGATTCGCTCAGCTTTACTATAATAATATATGTTATGGTGAAAGTGTGGATAATTTTTGAGTCTGACTCGTATTGAAAAATAAGAAAAATTGTGAACATTACGTCACAAGTGGAAACGGATGCCTATTCATATTGACTCACTCGGGAGTAAACAAACAGGAAGTAATGCATTGTAGGCCAGGTCATTCAAATTTAATGGCATATCGACCTTCTTAAGTTATTTCATGCCAAAGACATCCCTGTAGAAGAAAACTAGTGATACTATATAACCTATAGCTGGGATATGAGGGATTCATACAATTCTAGAGTGCTAATCGGAAAGTAAACGTACTAGCGCCACTGGAGCTCGAACTCGCTTACTACAATGTTGTAGCCTAGCACATTAGCAACTAGGTCACGGGATCTCCTCCTTTTCCTACCCAAGAGACACTGCATAAGTAGCACCCCAATGATTAAAACTAGATTACGGTGTTAAGTTTCTGACCGCCATCCTTGGCCAGTTAAAAAGGACTTCAAGTAAGTAAGTCCTGTGGTATAGAATCCTTTGGTAAGTGAATAAGTCCTGACTTATGGAATCCTGCGTAGTGTCAAAGGTTCAGTGATATAATTCTATGTTCCATCGTCCACGAAGGTTGAAGGCAATTGAGTGTAGTTAATATTCGAACAGCCTGTATAAATATTATAACAGCAGCAGAGTACTGCCAGTGATTGGCCAAGAAGTTGGTCACATGGTTGTCGGCGAGTCTATAAGTAGAAGTGGGCATTTGACACACGCCTTATAACACAAAACGCCAACATACGGGACCAGAGAATATATATATTATATATATATATATATATATATATATATATATATATATATATATATGTATATTATATATATATATATATATATATATATATAATGAACAGTATAGAGATAGGTATGAACAGGATAAGATAGAGGTAGATAGAT
>CM042138.1:135532126-135537126 GCA_023376005.1 Doryteuthis pealeii | reverse complement strand
TTTGTTTGAAAATGTCAACATAGAGGATATTCTCTCTTTTTTGAGGGAAATAAAATTATACCATCAGACATGAATCAAATAAATATCATACAACATAATCCCCAATAATGCTAACACATTGTTAAAACCAATTACTAAAAAGTATAAATATAAATACACGATATGTATTACTTCCTAACCGTTAGGCATGACATAACCCCAGACGGGTTGATATGCCGTTAAAATCAATAAACAAACAAACAGTAGTTCGCATCTGTAATAGTGTGCGGGATATCGCCGGACTCTTGTTTTTTAACGTGAAACCTTTTTCTTTTATGCGATCTAATGACATTCGTAGTACTTAGTCTACGCAGATTATAAATGTATATGGTACGAATCTATCTCATTGTAGGACTCCAGCGACATTGTTTAAAAAGTCGGTGTCATCATCAGGTGAAAGAAACAGTGCTTTCGGAGACTCTGGTATGGCAACCATTATGATAGAAGGAAAACTATGAATTCAGATGTGTTAAACACCACAGAAAAATTGACTATGTGGAGGTGTTGGGTTAATAGAAATACATACATACACACACACACACACTAAATCACACGCACACATACATGTATATATATATATATATTAGAATAAATAAATATATATTAGTTTATGTATTATATATATGTATATATATATATATATATGTATGTGTACATATATATATATATATATATATATATATATATATATATATATATATATATATATATAATAAAGATAATCTACTGAGTCAGACGAACCTACTATTAGTTTTCGCATAAAGCTCTTCAGGGCTAAAATCTGACTGAAGTAGAAAAGGAGCAAGACCAATAATACTACTAACCACATTAATCATTTAAATATACAAATCATACTGACCATAAAAACACAGAACGCTATAAGTTTATTGTTTAATTAAAAAATATTTAATTTCTATATTAACTGATTTTTTTATTTTTTTTAAGTATATATTATTTAGAATTAAGCAGATTATTACTTGGCTCTACTTAGGCATCGAGCACTTTTTACAGATTAGCTTCTCTTAGCGGTTATATGAATATATATATCTTATATACATATATATACATATAAATTGTTTTTTCTTTTGGCCAAATACTATACCAATAGATTATCTTTTGTTGGTACGAATATCTTGGTCGTTTCTTTTTTTCAAAAATTTTTTCTTCCTGGTTGATGTTTGGTAGTTATTTTTTACAATCAAACTCTCTGCCGGGTTTTTTCTTTCCGCAAGGATCTACCAACACGCTTGGTATATTATATATATATATATATATAATATATATATATATATATATATATATATATATATATATGTTGCATGGATGTTTTACAATAAAGAAAAAGAAAATGAAATAAGTATATATATATAGATATATATATATAAAAACTAATATATATTTATTTTTATATAATAGCTCTATCACAGATATTGAGCACTCCCCTAATGATACCACAAAATATAGACATATAGACTCAACACTAACTCACCAAGTGAAATATAATAACTATACACTATTGCAATATATATATATATATATATATATATATATATAGTTTTTTTCCGTAGTTAGGGTCTTTCCATGTGTGGTTTAACCAAGCTGATGCAGGTAGACCATAAGGAGAGCTCAATGTACCTAATACCAGTGAGTAGAAGGACAGAGCAAGATATTTAGTAAATGAAAAAAACTCTAAACTTGCTTCATTACAATAATTTATTTCAACCGTATTAATACGGCATCTTCAGGTAATCACAAGAACATGACTCTTAGTCATGTTCTTGTGATTACCTGAAGATGCCGTATTAATACGGTTGAAATAAATATTGTAATGAAACAAGTTTAGAGTTTTTCTTCATTTACTATATATATATATAATATATATATATATATATATATATATATATATATATATAATTGAATAGCTCTGCGAAATATCATAGAGCACCATAAAGTTCTATGTGTCATGGAAGAAACGAACCACCCTACACTTTTAAAAACATCCCATTAAAAAATAAGCACCTCTACGAACGAATTTTGAATTTGAATTTTTATGCTAATTTCTACCCACTCAAATACCCAATCCCATAATAAAAGACGTTTGTAACAACTTCCTTTGTCAGATTCATCCTGAAGAACCATTCGGGTGAAACCTAGGTAGATAATGTGTGACTCATGTAGGTCCTAATATATAATATATATATATATATATATATATATATATATATATATACTTTGGTGTGGTACCAAATTTCTTGGTACAAGGTGATTCTAGGCTGGTCCTATTCTCTACCAGTAGTTTGTTGTAGAGTTCAGGTTCCGTATGAGAGCTCAATGTTTAATTATTGTAAACAGACCAAAGTTATTTGGGAATAACAAAAGCCTTAAATACCATGAGTATCGTGGTTATGGACCATTTCCACTCGTGGGTATCTAGGGCCCACAAGCTTCTTCAGACCACGTATATATATTTTATTTAGACAGGCACATGGCCAAATTCGTGGAGGCGGGGAGAAATGTATGAATATAAAATGAATTTGGCCATGTGCCTGTCTAAATAAAAGATATATGTGGTCTGAAGAAGCTCGTGTGCCCTAAATACCCACGAGTGGAAATGGTCCATAACCACGATACCATGGTATTTAAGGCCTTTTTATTCACAAATATATATATATATATATATATATATATATATATATATATATATATATATATAAAGCAATCTACAGACGCACGTTTCGGGGTTTACCCCTCATTAGTGCAGCTATACTTATTTGATTGATAATATGAATATTATCAATCAAAGCCTGAAGAAGATACCAGAAGATCTGAAACACGTGTTGCATATGTAAAACAAAAAGAATTTTAAAAAATTTTCTGAGAACAAAATAGATTTTGCGGACCTTCTTTCTTTTTTTTTTAAATAAAATATTGAATTTTCTCCCGTTGGAACCAGAACAACAATTTATATATATATATATATATATATATATATATATATATATATATATATATATATAACTGATGACTGAGCAATTAAATTAGATGCCCAAACGAAGAAAAGTATGTGTATTTTCTTTACGGATACAAACTTGCCTTCTTCTTAGATGTATATTTCCAATAACCCTGGATAGATTTCCAATAACCCTGGATATTTTTAGAACGAAATGTTCTGAAGAAAAAGAAAGTTTTGTTTCGTTCGTTTGTTTATTTATTTGTTTATTGATGAATTAAATCAGAAAACAAACTTTGAATTCAATTTTATAACTAGAAAAGAGACTTTGGTTAATGGTAAACAAGTCTGTTAAATGCACCAAAAATAGTTCGTCTGCTCCCTTCAAAAATTTGTAGGCGACTCCTATTTTGTTTTTCTGTAAATAATTTATATATTTTTGTTGTTTATTATTTCTTCCATCGTATTTGTTTTATTTCATGCATGTGTTGCCAAGAGTGTCCATAATATTGTATTCATATTGTTGTTGTTGTTGCTGTTATTATTATTATTATTATTATTATTATTATTATTATTATTATCCATTTCGTGTTCTTTTAATTTATTTACGAAAAGGAAATGGAAGGAACGGCCAGTAATTTCAAATTCGTTTTGTATATTGATTCTTTTAAGGGTCAAGTGGATTTTCTGTTGTGTGGGACCCTTTAAAGAGTCAGCCATTTTTGTTTATATGAGTTCTCAGGTTTAGGACTGTACGGTTGGAGCCGTTCGATTGCCCGACCAACCTAAGTGGGTCTGCGTAGCTATATTATACATAAACAGTGTTTACAGAAAATGGTGCATCCCAATAAATCAGGGGAAAAATAGAAAATAAATAAAAAAGACGGGAGATACAAGACACACGGCCATGCTTGAAATACATACTCTCTCTTTACTCTCTTCTCTCTCTCTTCTCTCTCTCTCTCTCTATATATATATATATATATATATATATATATATTATATATAACAGACACGCATAAAATACAGACAGATAGAGAAAGAAAGCAGACAGTGACAAAATAATTATATACACAAGAAAAACATTTATTTTTTCAGAGTCATGTATCGACAAACACAAACAGAAAAGCACATACAAAAACGCACACTCGTACACAGATAAACTGGCACACCACACACTCATATATATATATATATATATATATATATATTATATATTATATATTATAATGGTATAAACAGGAATAACCTACCCGAGTTTCACCATAAGTATCCTCAGGGTTAAATCCACTGAATTAATCAGATATTGATTAATTACACCCGATCGAACGCGTGTATTTTGTGATTATAACCGTTAATCGGTTAACGGTTAAAACCACAAAATACACACGTGCAATCGTCTGTAATTAATCAAGATCTTGATTAATTCAGTGGATTTAACCCTGAATTTCCTTATGGTCAAACTCGAGTAGATTATTCCTGTGTATACTATTATAATAATAAGTTTGCTACTCTTACGTATTGAGCACTTTATATTTGTTATATCACTGTATTATCATTGTGAAACTTGTATCAACTAACTATTGTGGCCAAATTTTACCGGTAAGTCAGCATTTTCATATATAAAAATCATATATATATATCTGTGTGTGTGCAGGATGGAAAGATTAGAAAAATAACAAAAGATGTTGTTTTTCCTTTATTTTTTCCTTTTCTTTATATTTCCTTTTTTTTCTTTTTTTTCTTTTCCTTTGTTTTTCAGTAAGAAAGAGAAATTCAGAGAGGGAGTCTATCCCCTTTTCAATAGCGCTAAACCAAGGAGATTGTTTTTAGCATCTGAGGTGGAGCGCCACACCTACTATCAGCTCCTTACTTTACCGCACAGATCCCTGTGCTACTCATACGCTGAGTTGGCGAGGACCGGAATCGAACTAGAAACCATGTTATTTCTAGCCGAACACTCTGAGAGAAAGAGAAATTCAGACAGACAGACACAGTATTGAGACATAAA
>CM042138.1:135522126-135524626 GCA_023376005.1 Doryteuthis pealeii | reverse complement strand
ACTTAAAAAAATCCTTTTAAACAAAAGTAGGTTGAGGATTTAAAACTTTACTATTTGCTGGCCTTCACAAATTTTATTTTAGGAAAAGATATGCATTCGTTGTTGTACAAACAAACATACGGACGTACAGGCATACAGAATATTTTCAAATGAAACGGAGTCTCGCCCAGGATTTTGATTCAAGTTGCTGATTTTATTTTCTACCACAATAATTGTTTCTCTAAGTGCTCCTCCATGTCTTAATTAATTACACTGCGTAACAATTCATAAAAAATAATAAATTCTAAGATACACCTTTGTAATGAGATATCGTTTGAGAAATATTAATAATGAAAAAATATAGATTTTAAAAATAAAGAAAATAATGAAAAGTAAAATTAGAATAGAAAATTTAAAATGAAAATGTGAATTCATGACTTTTGCAAGGGCAATGTGAACAGTCTTATCCAGGGCACAAAAGCAAAGTTGGAAGGGAATAGAGGACATTTTTCTAATACTTTTACGACATAAGCAATTAAAAAAATAATACATACTACCTACGAACAATATTAGTCTTATATAGAGTCATTTAAGGCATAAAAGTACATTTTAAACACAATAATTGCCATTTTGTATACTTTTTTGCTTTTTTCCAAATTGGAAACTAAAAGAAAAAAAAAAGAAAAAAAAAAGCTCTATAAAAGGCTTCTGCACGAGAAGAATGTAAAACTAAAATCGACGTGACGAAGTCTGCGCAATTCTTTTTTTTTTTTTTTTTTTTTTTTGTACAGCAAAAACAATTCTTCTCTTGATCCTGGTGTAACATCCGAGTAAAAGTCAATTGTATTCGATAGTTGACGGACCGAAGTGAAGAGTGCATTTACCTAACACCTCCACCACGAGCAAGATATGACACAAGGTCAATTTTTAAGCGGTGTACAACTGTAAGCGCTTTGTTAAAATCCAGGTGGTGCATCCATACAACAGTACTGACTCGGCTACAGCTTGGTATAATTCCCGTTTCATTTTAACAGTTATCAGATTTCCATTTAGTCTATAACCTGTCGATAACACTTATTGCAGGTCAATTTTTAAGAGGTGTTTAAGAGGTTGCTTCTCCTAGATCGGGTTCTATAGCAAGGTTAAATAACCCTGCCTGCCCTACTATTTACCATAGGTGGTGAAAGAGAAGTGGGAATACAAACAGTTTCGTCCAGGATTGAACACGATTCACCGAGTCTATTCCTACGACGATAGCCTTGAAAAAACGCGCTTCTACGTAACCGTTACGCCTCCAGCACATAAACAATTATTTGGTACACATTGTACTTTGGGGGCGATTATGAGTTTTGTTGGGTGGGGTCTATGCCAAAAGTAGCTCATCTCCGTCGGCATTTCCTTTTTTGCATGTTTCAGGTGTCGGGTAATAAACCCCGCTCATTCCCCTTTAGACAAGAGTGGTCAGGTACTATCTGGGTAGGAAGGCCGCATTGAAACTGGGTTGATTTATTTCATACAGCAACTAGTACGAATGCAATGTAAGTATGTATTTACCCGACACGTTCGTCACGGGTAGGATGTAACAGAAGTTTGTATGAGGCACCCAAAAAGAATCGAACTGACTATGCAGTAGTAATTGATCTGCAAGACTAGCTTGTGATCTTTACACCACGATGCAACTCCCAAAATTCCAGGTAAGTAACTATTTTCCTGACGCCTTACTCGACCGGATTAACAATGTGTTTTTAACGTGGGTAGCCGCGCACAAACCAAAACTCATTCAGTGTATCGTAAAAATTGCGTGTATCCAGTCAGCATTACTTTTTTGATGCACCCCAGGCACCGGACAATAAACCTTCTCCCTTTAAGACGGGGAGGAACGTGTTGCCTGAGAGGATGACCCGCCCTGGGATTTACGTTGCTTAATTATATATCTTACTGGTCTAGAGTCCGAAGCCAGTGGACACAGGGTCCGAAAGTCAGGTAAGTATGAAAGAGAGAAAGAATGTGTTTCAACAATGTATAGGGAGGGCAGAAATAACTCCCATATTTTAGACTGTTGTCTCTCTGATGCAAGAGAACTTAGGCAACTGGCAATAGTAGCTCCATTTAGCTAATGTCTTGCTATTTATTTCTCGGATAAGATTAGTTACGATCATAGTTAAGAATGTTGCATACTGTGCGTTTGTTGTTGAAACATTTTTTAAGACTGGTGAATCTGTATTTGCTACTCGGAGAGCTTTTTGTGCTAATTTCATATCATTTCAAAATGATGATGTTCCGTATAGAATTTTCATCCCATCGCAATTCTGAGTTTCTATCAGGAATAGTATCATTACAGCATAACATAAAATGAACACAAAATATCTAAACAGAAACAAGGGGCAAGACATCATCTAGATGGAGCTATCACTGCCACTGGTCTAAGTTCATTTTTACCACAAAGATGACATTTTAAAATGTGGGAGGTGTACATTGGGTTTAACGATGTTCATACTAAAAAATAAAGTAATAACATTTT
>CM042138.1:135507126-135517126 GCA_023376005.1 Doryteuthis pealeii | reverse complement strand
CTCTTTTTATTTGTTTGTTTGTTTGTTTCTTCCTTCTTTCTTTTTCTGTCTTGCTATTTCTTTCTTTTTCCTTTTCTTTCTTTTCTCTTTCTTTTTTCTTTCATTCTTTTTTCTTTCTTTAATTTTTCTGTTCTTTTCTTGTTTTATTATTTTTTTCTTTCTTGTTTCCTTCTTTCTTTGTCCTTTCTTTCTTTTTTTCTTCTTTTTAATTATTTTGTTATTTCCTTTCTTTCTTTTTACTTTGCTTTCGTTATTCTTTTTCTTCTTTCTTTCTTTCTTTCTTTTTCTTTCTTCTTTCTTTTTCTGTCTTGCTTTTCCTTTTCTTTCTTTTTTCTTTCATTCTTTTTTCTTTCTTTTTACTGTTCTTTCTTTTTTCCTTCATTTTCTTTCATTCTTTTTTCTTTCTTTCTTTTTTCTGTTCTTTCTTTTTCCCTCCCCTTTCTTCCATTTCTTTTTCTTTCTTTTTCTTTCTTTCTCACTTGATCGTTCGATTTCCTTTTCTATGTTCATTTTACTCCATCTTCTTCATCATCATTTTTTACAAGAACATCTCCCCTCAACTCCTTTGCTACCCCATCGTGCCTACCGAACCGTCTCCCGTTTATCTCCATCCCCACTCTCCCCTTTCCTCGACGAGCTGTCGCCGACACTCACCGCCCCAACTCAGTTAGCGCCACCATGACGCCAAAATAACACCTACCACCACCAACTACCACAACTAGAACCACATCCACACCCTCACAATCACTACCAGAACATGAACACAAAACAAGGGAGAGCACCAAGTAAAAAAGAAATCTAATAAAAAAAATATTGGATACAGACATGAAAAGAAACGAAATCATTCCCTTCTATCTTCATCTCTTCCCACTCATCACTTAACACAATGCCTTGTTTCTAAGAATACTATAATCTATCTATCTATCTATCTATCTATCTATCTATCTATGCTCTTTTTGATTGTTTCCCGAGTAAGAGTGCCTTTCAAACAGTAGCCGGTGTTCAAGTCCTGGTCAAGATTATCAATGCTGATTTTGAAGGGTTGTTAACATTATAAGTTATTGCTCTCTTTAGAGGGGTGTCTCAGTCGCATATTAGCTAACGTAGTAAAAGCGAATTCGTACTTGTACAATTACGTCATTTCGGACTGACATATAAGTTATTGGCCTTATTAAAGGGATGGTGTCTCAGTCGCGTAGACTAATTATCTATCCATCTATCTACCTACCTATCTATCTATGCTCTTTTTGATTGTGTTTCCCGAGCAAGAGTGCCTTTCAAACAGTAGCCGGTGTTCAAGTCCTGGTCAAGATTATCAATGCTGATTTTGAAGGGTTGTTAACATTATAAGTTATTGCTCTCTTTAGAGGGAGGGTGTCTCAGTCGCATAGACTAATCTATCTATCTATCTATCTATCTATGCTGTTTTTTATTGTGTTTCCCGAGCAAGAGTGCCTTTCAACAGTAGCCGGTGTTCAAGTCCTGGTCCAGATTATCAATGCTGATTTTGAAGGGTATTAAAACATTATAAGTTATTGCTCTCTTTAGAGGGAGGGTGTCTCAGTCGCGTAGACTAATCTATCTATCTATCTATCTATCTATCTATGCTCTTTTTGTGTTTCCGAGCAAGAGTGCTTTCAAACAGTAGCCGGTGTTCAAGTCCTGGTCAAGATTATCAATGCTGATTTTGAAGGGTTGTTGACATTATAAGTTATTGCTCTCTTTAGAGGGAGGGTGTCTCAGTCGCATAGACTAATCTATCTATCTATCTATCTATCTATCTATGCTGTTTTTGATGGTGTTTCTTGAGCAAGAGTGCCTTTCAAACAGTAGCCGGTGTTCAAGTCCTGATCAAGATTATCAATGCTGATTTTGAAGGGTTGTTGACATTGTAAGTTATTGCCCTCTTTAGAGGGGTGTCTCAGTCGCATTGTTAGCTAACGTAGTAAGCGAATTCGTACTTGTGCAATTACGTTCACTTTCGGACTGATATAAGTTATTGCCCTTATTAAAGGGATTGTGTCTCAGTCGCGTAGACTAATCTATCTATCTATCTATCTATCTATCTATGCTCTTTTTGATTGTGTTTCCCGAGTAAGAGTGCCTTTCAACCAGTAGCCGGTGTTCAAGTCCTGGTCAAGATTATCAATGCTGATTTTGAAATGTTGTTAACATTATAAGTTATTGCCCTCTTTAGAGGGGTGTCTCAGTCGCATAGTAGCTAACGTAGTAAGCGAATTCGTTCTTGTGCAATTACGTTGACTTTCGGACTAATAACCTTGGGAAAAATATGAGCCCCTTCATTCCCACAGCTATGAGTTAAAAAGTACCACTACTGTTCTTCTATAAATATGGCTTTGGTATCAAGTAATCCACGAAGGTCGCTATGCCATTAAACAAAGAAACCAAACCTCTTTATAGTAAACAGTAGTTGTTCTATTTAACCGATAGCTGTGGGGATGAAGTGTATCATAATTTTCCCGAGGATATTAGTCCGAAAGTGAAGGAAACTGCACAACTGGATATCGAACGCGCTTACTACAATGTCGCAGTCCAGCGCATTAACCACGACTCGACTGAGACCCTCCTCTAAAGAGGGCAATACTATATAACTCTGTTTGTTGTAATTATCTGTATTAATCATCTTGTTACATTTGTGGCACTCATAATCTTCCAAGATCTTTTCGTAGACGATTTCAGTAACCTGGGGGGTTTGGTCCTCATAATATCTATATTGTTGTCAGCTTAAGCTACAATCAACAAAACCTAGTAAATAACCATCTCTATCACTTCATCCGTAACTCGATTGATAAATCCTACAAAACTAGTTATAAACCAGATAAAATAGCAAAATCATTATCAAAATAAAGTTTCGTTGTTTGTTTTGTTTTACGACATATCAACCACTTTTAATGCCGGCAAAATTTAAAGGATTCATAGCGATAGTTTGGAAGAACAATTTTTAAACTCAATTATTTTTATATTTTTTTTTCTTTTTAACCCATAGGAATCATTACAGGTACTACCACTCCGGTTCAGAGTGTACCGGGGAGCAATGGTGACAATGAGGTACTCCACATTCCGCAGACCTCCAGAACTGGAACCTGACCATCAGTTAGAGTTTAACGTCATACCCAGGACATGAAGACCCTTAGCCACCGCCTACTAGCACCCAGGTGATAAAAATGGGTTGGGTCTTGCCATAAGGGCAATAAGGTTGGGACAATCATATAGGTACAAGGGCTTGACATGGCCAGCCGATTGATGGGAAGGGGTTTCTACAAAAGCCCGTCTAGCCTAAGTAATGGCCAAAGGGGAGTGTTGCATGTCATGGTCAAAATGAAATAAAATTAGGGTAATTTTATTCATATACTAGTTTAATAGTTAAGAAATTAGAGAAGATTTTATATTACAAGCTTTGCATATTCTGGTTGGTTGGTTGGTTGATTTTATGGCAGTTCATCCCATGTTGGGTTATTTTATACCGAAGACGTTCTTTTTATTCATTCTGGTAGGGTATTCATTTTAAAGCTCAATTTTGATTTGTTAAAACTGAGAGATGGGACACTGACAGGTGCTACGTAACCTGTTGGCCATGGGCGGCCACCAGTGATGCTTAAGGATTGAATCCTGATGGCTGAGCAGTCCATGACATGTGACACTCCACGTTGGCTCTTACTTAGGCTAGACAGGCTGTCGGAGAGGCATGGTCACGTCAAGCCTTGGCACTTATATGATAGTCGAAAACCTTTGTTAGAGGGGATCTGGGAGTAATGGCGATTGAGGAGTACTCCACGCTCTTGAGAGATTAATGTAGATTAATGCCATACACAGGACACATATTATAAGTAAATATATTAAGTAAAATTCAATTATGCAAAATTAAAAAATCCAGTCACGTTGGCTATTATGAATATTTATTTAACCAAACTTCTCTTTAAAACAGGTCTAGCATCTTCAGATAGCCAAATTCACAACGAGGAAAGAACAAAAAGTAACGCATATATTTTGCTGTGGTTACTTTTTCTCCTGATCTTTTAAAAGTTTGTTATAGTATACATCAAAATTATGTATTTTTATTTCGCTTCAAGGGATTTTGTTTGGTTGTTTTGTTTTACGGCAAGTTCTGAATAAAGTCATTTTGAATAAGGATTTGTTTAAGTTTACGTGTATTTGCTTAGATATGGCCCATGGGCTCGGGTTGCTTACGATACTTGCTATCGCTTAAGTGGTTGCCCAACTAAGCATTGAACAGGCTCATCGCTGCTTAACTTCGGTAATCTAGCGCGAACTGTGTCTTTCAGTGTGACTTAACCGTAACCGCCGCCACAAAGTCTATCTTTGACAGCTTCTTTATACGCATCGCACGTCTATTATTCAAAATTAATATCCCCATTACTCAGTGTCATCATTGTGGAGGCGCGTTTTTTTTTTGTTGTAATAGTTATCGTCGTTGAGAATGGAATCAGCGACACGAGTTCTAATCATAGGCGAGTTCGTGTGCGTTTACTTAGGAAAGGCCTAAATTCATCTGTGTGTTACGTAGCATAATGGTTAACGTGCTAGACTGTGACCTCGTTGTTAGTGAGTTCGATTTCCAGGCAGGCTATTACGTTCATTTTCGGTCTAATATCCTGGGAAAAGGTATAAATCTCTTCATCTCCATAGCTATGGTTTAAATAGTACCAATACAGTTCTTTTACAAGAATGGCTTTGGCATTAAATAACCCAAGAGTATTTGATATGCTACTAAACAAAGAAACCAAACGAAATCTATCAGTCCTTCTGCAATGGGTAAATTGGTGTAATAGTACGACAGACTGCTTTATTTAGTTTTGGTTAGACAAAAAGTCTAGGAGAGAAAAAAAAACTCTGAATTCAAACCAGCTGTTTTTCACGTTAAAACATGTCCTCTTATTACAACCTGCCAGTGGCGGAAGGGATTGGGTTAATACATACTCAGTGTTATACTGTAAAGGGGCGATTAGCGTAACGCTTATTGTCGAATGAGATGGAATCGTCGACTCGAGTTCAAATACTGTACGAAACTGTTTGCGTTTCATATAGCGCTAATACTCTTGTTATAGTTATGAATCACCCAGCTGCCACCTTCCAGCAATAAGTAAATCGGAGTTGAAAATGGGGTTCTTTAGATTTAAGAAGGAAAACTCAAACGATTTAAATCTTCACTTAAATCATTGAACTTTTGTTATATCCTGTCAATAGCATAACACACACACACACACACACACACAACACATATATATATATATATATTATATATATATTTTTTAATGTTTCTTTTTAAAGTTGCCGGTTATTTACGAATCATCTAAAAATAAATGAATGAACTCGATGTTATGGAGTATTGGATTCACTATTTTTTAAAATTAATTGCTTATCCTAATATTTCGGGTTCGTTAATACCTTTTCAGAAGAATGTTACTCGTTAACGGATCTTATATATTATCTATATATAATATATATATATATCTATATATATGGATATGTACACAGAATATAAAAAATAAATATAAAATTCAATAGTATCGCCGTTTCCATTATTGTATTGATCGATAAAGCATGACTAACGGGCACTCCACTTCACAGGTTTGCCTGCGATAGCAGAACAGTAGTGGTTCTAGTCAACTCAGCAAACAAATGTTTTTTATTTTTTCTCTCTCCTCCCTATCCTTCTCTCTCTCTCCATCTCTCTCTATTATATATATATATATATATATAATATATATAGAGAGAGAGAAGAGAGAGATGATATATATTATGAGAGTATGAAAAAGATGATGAAAACACCACAAACTGCTGTGAAAGAGAAAACAATTTATATATAATCATAGTGATAATGATCAATATTTCGACTTTTTACCAAAAATCATCTTCAGAGCCGTTCACTCCGTGTCAGCTATGATTATGTTATTAAAATTTTTCTCTCTTTAACAGACAGTTGCCGGATTTTTTATTCATCTTTTTATAACTCATACCTGTCGGATTTCATTTCCTTTCTTTTTAACTTATATATATATATATATATATATAATATATATATATACTATATATTATAATACCAAGCGTCTTGGAAATCCTTCGGTGAGAAAAAACCAAGCACAATAAGTTTGATTGTTAAAATATAAAACTAACAAACTCAACCAGGAGAAAAAAAATTTGAAAAAAAGAAAGACAATATAGTTTGTGTATGTTCAACAAAAAAAAATCTATTGGTACAGTATTTGCGTCAAAAGAAAAACAATTATATGGTATATATATGTATATAAGATATATATTTATTTCAGTATAACCGCTAGGAGAAAGCTAAATAAGTAAAAAGTGCTCGATACCTAAGTAGAGCAATATTAAAGATAATCTAAGAGTCAGACGACCTACTATTAGTCGCATAAGCTCTTCAGGCTAAAATAAAGAGTCAATATTAGCCATATGAAAGCTTATGCAAACTAATATGTCGTCTGACCTCATTATGATTATATATATATATAATATTATATATATATATATATAATGTGTGTGATGCTCATTAGTGCTGTCGTGTTGTGTGTGTGTTGCTGTGTGTGCGTGTATAAAATAATTTTTTATATTAATTAAGGCAGTTTCTTAAAGATCACGAAACTTATTCTTGTTTATGATCTCCAAGTGTAGAAGTTTAAGATTTTCTTTGTTATTTTCCGTGTATCGCGGATCAGATGGTAGGGTAAAGCAACTGCAATAAACGCCTTCCAAATAAATAAACCTCGCACCAACAACAATCAGTTCAAACCAAATCCTCCGAGAATACAGTGACTGGTTGAAAGCGCTTGGTAAAATAAATATGCGTTGGTTTCTCTCCAAGTAGTAGATTGCTCGTATTTCAGATTTTTTAAATATTGCTGTTTAGCATTGTTCCTACTCTATCCTTTTAGAATATTGTCTTCATGTTTCTAATTATTTCCTTTTCATAAACCAATTACATGACGACTGTTAAGATTTTTTTTAATTAAAATGCTGTTACCATACATTTAATTCTATATAAAATTATATATATTATATATTATATATATATATAATTATATATATTTTATATGAAGTACGTAAATAAACAGGTTTTTTGATATGCTTTAGCCGACAAGTCAACCTAATTTTGAAAATTAATTAGCTTAATAATTAAATGAATCTTAGGCAACCTATATGTTCAAATGTAAGGCTAAACAGATCGAAAAATTGTCAATCCTGAATGTAATTTTCGATCTATTAGTCTCATTACGAAAGTTATAGACTGGGAGCCTAATTATTAACTAATTATTTCAAAAATTAGGGATGACTTCAATTAAGCACATATCCTCCCAAATAATATATAGAGGATTAATATATAATATATATATATATATATATATATCAAACCCTTTATACGATTTAGCAAATGAAAATCTCGTTATTCTCAATCGTGATGGTAGCTGATGAAGTGGTTTCATTTTCATAAAATGTACCAATTGAAATGAATTTATAAAATATCCAAATGATGTGTTTTGTTTATTTTTCTCGTTCTTCGAAGTGTAAATATTCACTGCCCATGAAAGTAATTATCATAAATTGAGCTCTACAGAAAACTCTAGTCCTCACACACCACACACAAACACACCAACACAATATATATATATATTATATACTATAATATATATATATATAGGTGATGCATACTTATATGGAGAGTTGTGGTATAATCGCAAGATAAACGAACGTCACAAATAGAATCATTTTCCCAACTCATTCTGGTTCTTGGATATATATATATATATTTATATTATAATACTATATATATGAGCGTTTCGGCGTGGAAACCATAAGGTTCCTAGTTCATACCCCCCGAACTCCACAGTGCTAATGAGTAGCACAGATCGTGTTGTGGTACAAGTAAGGAGTTGTATGGTAGTTGTGGAGCTCCACCTCAGACGCTAGAATAATCTCCTTGGTCTAGCACTAGTGAAAAGGGAATTAAACTCCTCGCTGAGCATGGCTGATACCGATATTAGACCGCCACGACGCTTTACTTTTACTTTATATATATACTATTATATATATATATATATATTATATTTACATATATATTATAATATATACGGACAACTGTGTTTCGACGTTTACGTCTCTTCTTAGTGTGGTCTAGGTGGCTTGACTTATGCACGACTTCACCCGGAGCGAAACCCTACTTGATTTTTTATCACGTCCGATTCCTAACCCTAGCCACAGAAAGCTACCAGTAAGAAGCAGAATTTTAATTGAAAGGTACATACATTATATATGTTACGGTCAATAAGAGTAAAATCCGTACATAACTGAGCGCCTGGTCTAGGCTAACGGAGAAAGTCAGTTAAATCTCTTCGCATAAAGCGCTCACGGGCTTTGGGGTATATTATGCATCCACAACACCTGTTTCGACGTTCATCCTGTCTCTTCAGAAGCTAACTTAGCAACTAATGTTGACAGCGTGTGAGTGCAAAAACGCACCAATCCCAATTCCTTAATCCCCTACACACACACACACACACACACACACATATATATATATATATTATATAATTATATATATATTTATCTATATATAATATCGTATTTATTATTATAATGGCAGATTTGTGTTATTCGTGTCTGTAAACGAAGAACCTAAAATCATTCGTAAACCATGAATTTGATCCTGTATTTTACGTCATATTATAATAAAATTGCTTTCTACATATATTTTATACTGTTAACCATATCTACAATACTTAATAACAATGCAATTTGTATTTATATATACAACAAATAGCGTTTACAGTTGAACGGAGGCTAATTTGGCATATGATATTAAAATTGATCTTTAAATAATATCATCGCTTGAGTTTATTTGATTTCTACTGTTTTGGTTTTTATTTTAATGAATATACGCAAAAATCTCTTCAATATCTTAAAGAAATCCATTAACAAGAAAAGATAGTGCATTTTTTATTCTTTACTCCTCTTTAACTAAATACTTAAAATTAGAAAAACAATGAAGAGGAGAGTGATGGAAGAGTAAATTTCAGTTGTTCTATTTTTCCATTATACCTCCCTCTGGCTCAAACTTTTTATCTGCATTCTTATTTAGGTTTCATTAGCCTTTCTAATTTAATACAATTATTTCATTACATTAAACTTTAAAACTTGCACCGAGGGTGCATATATTGTAGTATATATATTCTAGTAAGGAATTAATACCGACGTATAAGTACAGATAACAAGATATGAAAACACACAATGCTGTTAAATAAAATATTTAATCATAGCATACTAATATTGAACAATATTTCGATGGTATTAATCATCATCAGAAGTTGTTTTTAACCAGACTTCAAAAGCTCTGGTTTTTTATAAATCGAAATATGTTCAATATTACTATGAATATATAATAAAATATTTCATTTTAACAGCATTGGTTTGTTTTCATATCTATCTATCCTATCTATCTACTCTTCTTATAAATAGAATATATATATATATATTATAGGTTAGGATATGATTAGAAAGGCCATCACAATGCAGTTGGAATAAATAAAAGCATAATACATACGGTAACAATGGTGGAGTGTGTTACCTGATTTTTTTTTTTATTATTTTCTTGAATTTTCGACGCTGGGTAATACCTCTTTATCAAAAAACTCGAACTGAAGCGTTTGCTATGGATTTCTTTCCTAAATGAATTTTTTTTTTGAAAAAAGACGCTCACTTTTTGAAATAACTGTATGTCCCGTGTGATGCCGGGAATGCGTTTATTTTTATCTTATTTTTTTTTTTGAGTGTGCGTATGTTGTAATGCGCCTGCATGAAACATGCTGTTGTTGCCTGTGACGTTAAGACTATCCTAGCCGGGTTTTGTACGTGGGTATAGTGCGAATAAAATTATTGTGTTTGTGCGTTTCCTGTTGGATTTACATCAATTAATCATTTATTTATTAATATTATTTATTATCTCTCTCTG
>CM042138.1:135493812-135507116 GCA_023376005.1 Doryteuthis pealeii | reverse complement strand
ATTATCATATTTATTGTCTTTATTTACTATTATATCTAATTCAATTTATCTTTTTTATATTTTTATAATATTTAATATATATATAATATATATATATATAGTATATATATATATATTATATATATTTAATTTATGTTATTTAATTTTTTTCCTTAACAACTAGTGTGCATGGCTTGTGTGTTTGTATGTGTGGGCGAGAATGTTGGGCTATAGATTTGAGTGCGTGTTTCGTATTAGTCTTCTCGTTGTAGATTTGTTTCATTAGTAATTCTCCATTGTGCATGTGGGTATGTGTTTTGTGTGTGTGTGCATATACTGTTACATGTGTGCGTTGGTTGTGGGTTATTGTATGATGAACTCTGCGCTGAGTTCACTCCTGTTATTGATCTCTGGGTGTAATCTAGCGATTAGCAAGGCCCTTAATTCTGAGATTACCCAAATTTCTCTCTCGAGCCTCTATAGTTGACTGTTATATTCTTTCTGTGTTGTTGCATTTAACTAAGTGTTTACGGAAAGTGGATGCTTGTGTGTGTAAGTGTTCTTTGATTCTAATGTGTAGTGGTCTTGTGGTGCTACCTATGTAAAATTGGTTACATATATTACTTTTGTGCGGTATACCACATTCACTTCGTGCACATACCTGTGTCGCGGAGTTGGGCAGTTCGTAGTGTACAACTAGTGGCCTCCTTATGGCGGCTTTTGGAGAGTTTTTCTACTGAGTGATGGTCCGTAATGGGCAAGTTGTATGTCCAGGCCCCCTTCCGTATCGCCCTACGTATTGCTGTGGTTATATTTTCGTTGAAATGTGGTACCTTAAAACAGGCATTGGACGTGAGATGGTGTTTTGTGGATTCTGTTTGCTTGAGTCGTTTTGTGATGAAGTGGGGTAACCATTGCTTTTAGTGTGGATATAATTGTCTGGTGTGTGTGATCTGGTCTGCTTCTTGCTGCATTTGTTTCGGATACGGGCAAGTTCGTTCTTTATGTATCCAGTCTTTGCCCCAAGGGGAGTGTCGATTTGTGGTGGACGAACAAAGTCTCTGCTGGCCGATTTTCTATAGAAAGTCGGTGTGGATTTCTCCCTTGTTTAATACCTTTAAGTCGGAAATCCAACAGTGATAATGATCCTGTGCAGTCAGAATGTTCTAATGGTGAAATGTATGTTTTGTCTATGTTGTTGAATGTTGAGTGCGATTTTGTTGGCTTCTTCACGGGAAGATGTGAGGATGAGAATATCATCTATATACCTGGTGAAGAAGGCAGCAAGAGCGGCAAATATTAAGTGCTTGGCGTTCAAGTCTGTCATGATAGGAGATGGCCAGTAAGCCCGAGAGGCTGGAATCCCATCGGAGGCCCTTTATTTGCTTATATGTTCGTTCTTGAAACGTGAAGTATGTGTTGTCTACGATTATTTATAGAGTTGGTGTATGTCTTGGGGGTGAGGTTGTAGCAGTAATAGGCCGGATGATGCTATCCGTTCAGTCAACAGGTCGACCGCTGGTTGAGCTTGGTACTGATGTGTATAGAGCGGTAACGGCAAGGCTAAATGCGTATTTATTATTTTCGAGTATATTTGATTGGGTTTGTTGCAGTTTGGTGAATGACTTCGTCAGAGTTGCTGAACATGTCCAGGGAGAGTCGCTAATATTGGTTTCAGTATTTTTTGAAAGGAGCCATGATGTCTTATATAGTGGTCCTTCACACTGGAGACTATTGGTCTAATTTGCGGTGTTGAATTGGTTTATGTGTTTTTATTAGATGTAAACCTTGGTAGGGTGCTATTTTTGCTAGTGAAGTTGTTCTTGTAATCTGTTGGAGTTTTCTATTTTTGCAGATTTTGGTCCATGTGGTGTCTTATGCGGTTTTCTATTTGGGTAGGCGTTGTATCTGTGACCTCTGTATAGAGTTCGTTGTTGTTTAAGGTGTTTCGAATGCCAAGTTGTTTGACGTATCCTTAGGGATTTGCAGAACTCTTTTCCTTTATCAGAGGGCAGGTAAATTAATTCTTTCTCTTTTATTTTTAATGTGTTGTGTTGTGCTCTAGGAAAGGTTGGGTGTTATTTTTTTGTTTCCTTTTATGATTTGGAATATTGATTGTTTGAGTCTAGATAGTTTTGAATCTAGTACTGGTTGGCTGGATGGGTTTGTGTAGTGGTTATCTAATTAAGTAGGGAGTTGGTGTTTTTTATCGTGTTGGTATCTGTGGGGTTGGGTGTGTTATCGATGAAGGTTAGCCATTTTAGTTGGTAGCAGTTCGACAAAAGTTCGTCTCAAGGCTCCAGTATAGTGTTGTCATTTATTTTTTGAGACAATATAACTTGGGTCCTAGACTAAGTAGCTCCTTTTCTTCATTAGTTAAGGGAGTGTGATAAGTCCGTAACAACGTGGCTGATTTTGTGGTATTGTGTTGTGTGGTTCATCTTTAAAGTCATCTCGTTTTTCCTGCATATTTGCGTTGTGTGTTTGCGTTGGTGTGTGTTTGTTCTGAGTCCATTGGAATTTTTGCTTTAGACGTTTTTTATCGGTCACGCTGTAGTGGTAGAACTCAAGCAAACGAAATCCACAAAACACCATCTCACGTCCAATGCCTGTTTTTTAAGGTTACACATTTCAACGAAAATATAACCACAGCAATACGTAGGGCGATACGGAAGGAGGGCCTGGACATACAACTTGCCCATTACGGACCATCACTCAGGAGAAAACTCTCCAAAAGCCGCCATAAGGAGGCCACTAGTTGTACACTAGCGAACTGCCACCATCCGCGACACAGTATTGTGCCACGAAGTGAATGTGGTATACCGCACAAAATGTAAATTATGTAACCAATTTTACATAGGTAGCACCACAAGACCACTCACATTAGAATCAAAGAACACTTACACACACAAGCATACCACTTCCGTAAACACTTAGTTAAATGCAAACACACAGAAAGAAAATAACAGTCAATATAGAGGCTCGAGAGAGAAATTTGGGTAATCTCAGAATAAGAGGCCTTGCTAATGCTAGATTACACCCAGAGATCAATATACAGGAGTGACTCAGCGCAGAGTCCATCATACAATAACCCACAACCAACGCCCACATTTGACTAACTATATGCATCGACACACACAAAACACATAACCCACATTGCCACATGTGGAGAAATTACTATGAAACAAACTAGCCAACGAGAAGACTTAATACGAAACACGCACCAAATCTAGTAGCCCAACATCTCGCCCACACATACAAACACACACAGCCATTGCACACTAGTTGTTAAATCTCTCTTTGGGTCACATGTGATTGCATAGGAGTTGTACCAGGCGGCACGACCCGCGGACTCAGAAATAGTTCGGAATACGAGCATCATGGAAATCGCCACTCCTTACCAGTGACTCATCGTATGGCTCTGTAAATGACTGGGGTCCGGTTATAGTTTTCGTTGAAGAATGTGGTAACCTTAAAAACAGGCATTGGGACGTGAGATGGTGTTTTGTGGATTCTGTTTGCTTGAGTCGTTTTTGTGATTGAAGTGGGGTAACCATTGGTCTTTTAGTGTGGATATTAAATTGTCTGGTGTGTGTGATCTGGTCCTGCTTCTTGCTGCATTTGTTTCGGATACGGGCAAGTTCGTTCTTTATGTATCCAGTCTTTGCCCCAAGGGGGAGTGTCGATTTGTGGTGGACGAACAAGTCTCTGCTGGCCGATTTTCTATAGAAGTCGGTGTGGATTTCTCCCTTGTTTAATACCTTATCGGAAATCCAACAGTGATAATGATCCTGTGCAGTCAGAATGTTCTAATGGGTGAAATGTATGGTTGTGTGTCTATGTTGTTGAATGTTGATGCGATTTTTGTTGGCTTCTTCACGGAAAAGATGTGAGGATGAGAATATCATCTATATACCTGGTGAAGAAGGCACAAGAGCGGCAATATTAAGTGCTTGGCGTTCAAGTCTGTCCATGTAGGAGATGGCCAGTAAGCCGAGAGGCTGGATCCATCGGCAGGCCCTTTATTTGCTTATATGTTCGTTCTTGAAACGTGAAGTATGTGTTGTCTACGATTATTGATAGAAGTTGGTGTATGTCTTGAGGGGTGAGGTTGTAGCAGTATAGGCCGGATGATGCTATCCGTTCAGTCAACAGGTCGACCGCTGGTTGAGCTGGTACTGATGTGTATAGAGCGGTAACGTCAAGCTAAATGCGTATTTATTATTTTCGAGTATATTTGATTGGGTTTGTTGCAGTTTGTTGAATGACTTCGTCAGAGTTGCTGACATGTCCAGGGAGAGTCGCTAATATTGGTTTCAGTATTTTTGAAAGGAGCCATGATGTCTTATATAGTGGTCCTTCCACTGGAGACTATTGGTCTAATTTGCGGTGTTGAATTGGTTTTATGTGTTTTTATTAGATGGTAAACTTGGTAGGTGCTATTTTGCTAGTGAAGTTGTTCTTGTATCTGTTGGGGAGTTTTCTATTTTTGCAGATTTTGGTCATGTGGTGTTTATGCGGTTTTCTATTTGGGTAGGCGTTGTATCTGTGACCTCTGTATAGAGTTCGTTTGTTGTTTAAGGTGTTCGAATGCCAAGTTGTTGTACGTATCCTTAGGGATTTGCAGAACTTTTTCTTTATCAGAGGGCAGGTAAATTAATTCTTTCTCTTTTAGTTTTTTATGGTGTTGTGTTGTGCTCTAGAAAGGTTGGGTGTTTTTTTTTGTTTCCTTTTATGATTTGGAATATTGATTGTTTTGAGTCTAGATAGTTTTGAATCTAGTACTTGGTTGGCTGGAGGTGGGTGTAGTGGGTTATCTAATGTGTAAGTAGGGAGTTGGTTGTTTTTTATTTGTTGTATCTGTGGGGTTGGGTGTGTTATCGATGAAGGTTAGCCATTTTAGTTGGTATGCAGTTCGACAAAAGTTCGTCTCAAAGGTCCAGTAGTAGTTTTGTCATTTATTTTTTGAGACAATATAAACTTGGGTCCTAGACTAAGTAGCTCCTTTTCTTCATTAGTTAGGGAGTGTGATAAGTCCGTAACACGTGGCTGATTTTTGTGGTATTGTGTTGTGTGGTTCATCTTTAAAGTCATTCGTTTTTCCTGCATATTTGCGTTGTGTGTTTGCGTTGGTGTTTGTTGTTCTGAGTCCATTGAATTTTTGTTTTAGACGTTTTTTTTCATGGTCACGCTGTAGTGTAGACTCAAGCAACAGAATCCACAAAACACCATCTCACGTCCAATGCCTGTTTTTTAAGGTTACCACATTTCAACGAAAATATAACCACAGCAATACGTAGGGCGATACGGAAGGAGGGCCTGGACATACAACTTGCCCATTACGGACCATCACTCAGGAGAAAACTCTCCAAAAGCCGCCATAAGGAGGCCACTAGTTGTACACTAGCGAACTGCCCCATCCGCGACACAGGTATGTGCCACGAAGTGAATGTGGTATACGCACAAAATGTAATATATGTAACCAATTTTACATAGGTAGCACCACAAGACCATACACATTAGAATCAAAGAACACTTACACACACAAGCATCCACTTTCCGTAAACACTTAGTTAAATGCAACAACACAGAAAGAAATATAACAGTCAATATAGAGGCTCGAGAGAGAAAATTTGGGTAATCTCAGAATTAAAGAGGCCTTGCTAATCGCTAGATTACACCCAGAGATCAATAACAGGAGTGAACTCAGCGCAGAGTTCATCATACAATAAACCCACAACCAACGCACACATGTAACAGTATATGCACACACACACAAAACACATACCCACATGCACAATGGAGAATTACTAATGAAACAAATCTACAACGAGAAGACTAATACGAAACACGCACTCAAATCTATAGCCCAACATCTCGCCCACACATACAAACACACAAGCCATTGCACACTAGTTGTTAAGGAAAAAAAATAAATAAAATAAATATATATATATATATATATATATTATATATTAAAAATTTATAAAATATAAAAAGATAAATTGAATTAGATATAAATAAGTAAATAAGCAAATAAATATGATAATATTAATAATAATAATAATATTAATAATATTAAATGATTAAATTGATGTAAAATCCAACAGGAAACGTCACAACACAAATACAATTTTTTATTCGCACATACCCACGTACAAAATCCCGCGCTAGGATACAGTCTTAACGTCACAGCCAACACGCATTTTCAATGTCACGCGCATTACAACATACGCACACGTACAAAAAAAAAAAAATAAAAATAAAAATAAACGCATTCACGCTCACACGGGAATACAGTTATTTCAAAAATAACGTCATTTTCAAAAAAAAAAAATTCATTTAGGAAGAAATGCCATAGCTGTACTGCTTCAGTTCAATTCTTTTGATAAAGAGGTATTACCTCGAAAATTCAAGAAATAATAAAAAAAAAAAATACAGGTCAACACACACCACCATTGTTACCGTATTATTATTTTTTATTTATTCCAAACTGCATTGTGATGGCCTTCTAAATCAACCTCCTAACCAATACATACACAATGCTTCAAGCAAATTATGAAACTCTCTTATATATATATATATATATATATATATATATATATATATATATATATATATATATGAAAAGTGTTGTTCTGGTTCCAACGGGAGAAAATTCAATATCTTATAAAAAAGAAAGGTCCGCAAAATGTATTTTGTTCTCAGAAAAATTTTTTAATTCTTTTTGTTTTACATGTGCAACACGTGTTTCAGATCTTCTGGTATCTTTTTCAGGCTTTGATTGATAATATGAAAATGAATTCTTACATGCATGTGTATATATATACATACACATGAGTATTTCACCCTCTCTTTCTCTTTTTATGGGAGTGGAATGGAATTTCATTTTTAACTTTTAAACAGGTGTTTTTGTTTTTTGGGTGGTTTACCAATAAAGTCATTAGCTGAATTTTTATAGCTTTTTTTATAACTTTTTTTATTTTTATTACTTTTCTATTTGGGTTGTCTTGATAAAGTTCATCAGATGTTCATTTGATATATCAGATATATATATATATATATATATATATATATATATATATATATATATTATATTATATTTTAGCTTGAAGGCAATTACAATGCATGTATCGCAAAAAATTCGATACTTTTTTAAAATAGAAAATGAACTTGACAAGTGTAATCCCAGCAAAGGATCGCTCGGTGTGTAGAACATCGTATAAACTGTTTCGACTTTATTAGGTCTCATCAGCGATGTATACTAACGATTTTCCTCCGACAGAAATCGAAACCGGGAACTCAGCAGGCGTAGTCAAATACCATATTGCCTCGGCCACAGTACACAGCGAACAATACGTGCGAAATTAACCTTGTCAATGATACTTACACGCCTCTACCATAATAGTTAAGGGGACGTTGAGTGAATAATAACAACAGACCAGGCCTTATGCTTTTCGGCGAAATGAATAAGATTTTTGGATGTTTGTTTTTTAGAAGCATTGTTGAATAAAGTGTATATTATATTTTAGCAATTTGAAGGCAATTACAATGCATATATCACATAAAATTCGATACTTTTTTTTTATTGTAATTGCCTTCAAGCTAAAATATAATATATACTTTACTCAACAATGCTTCTAAAAAACAAACATCCAAAAATCTCATATATATATATATATATATATATATATATATATATATATATATATATATATATATATATATCAGTCCCTGTATATATACAGAAAAATACGTTTAGTGTGGCCATGCTTTGAGGTAGGTCAATAAACTTTTAGGTTGAAAATCCCTAAAGGATTGACAGAAATCTGCATATTCTACAGAGTATAAATAACTCTAATAAGTTATGTCGGTGAGACAACGCTAAGATCAAATAACATGAGTCGACACATAAAATGTGTTGAAAGAAACATGTCACAACGTCTCACCTTTGGATGTTAGATAATTCGGTCAGTGGGTAAAGAATGCTGGCCTCATTGTACTGCTAAATAGAGAAGGTTTTAAGATGTATCTCTTATTAGTTTGTAGTCATTTATTCATATTAGACATAGGTTCTATTAATTATCAATGAATTATAGATATTTGTAAGAATATATTGAAGTCTAGAAAAGCCAAATCAAATCGAAGTAAAGAAATTCGGAGAAGAAATTGAAAATACAAATCCTGACACTATTTGTACACACATAAATATACACTGTTATATATATTTTTTTTTTGGGGGGGGGAGAATATGTGCTTAATTGAGATCATACCTAATTTCAAAATTAATTAGTTGATAATTAATGAATTAGGCTAGCATATTTATTCATATGTAAGGCGTAAAGAAATCGAGAAAAAGTTTATCTCTCTATGTATATTTCGTCATATTATGCCCATCAGCAGAGTTACAGACAGGAAACTGCTCTGTGTGTGATTCGAACCCCAACTGCTATATGTAATAAAGCCTGATAAGTCAGAGAATATCTACGTAGTTTTCTAGATTTAGAGTCAGTATTATCCTGTTGATCACTTGGGAAAAACCGAGGTAAATATTCTCTGACTCATTAGGGTTAATTAATTATTCATTAGCTATTCTTCATGTATTGGGCACATTGGTATATTTAACTTAGGCAACTCTTAGAGTATTTTTTTCTTTTGGGCATTTTTAGTATCCTCTGATTATTTTCAGGAAGGGCAGATGATTTGGTCTTTTTTTTATATATATATATTTTTTTTTTTTTTCTCGAGGCAAAATTTTTTTTTGTGTAATTACAAACTGTAAAGCCGGGTGTTTTGTTTATACTGGCGGAGTTTAGAAATCTTATTATAATGGAGATTGTGGGTTTTTATGTCTGTAACCGAAACTATATTATCTATTCAAGTCACAATTCACTTTGTTATTTACATCACATTCTCTATGATCTTATTTTTTATTTAAACCTCAATTATTAATAAAATTGTTTTACATCATTAAGGCTGTTGACATATCTACGTACTAATAACATGCAATTGTATTTATATGTACAACAAAATAGCAGTTTACAGTGTGAATGGAAGGCTAATTTGCATATTGATCTTAGAAATTTGATTTTAATAAATATATGCTTAGTATTATTGATTTCTAATTCTTTGGTTTTATCTTATTGAATATGAGCAAAAATCTCGGGGATAAATCTTAAAAGAAAGAAATTAACAAGAAAAGATAACTGTAATATCATTCTTTACTTCCTATTTTAACTAAATAGTTAAAATTAGGAAAATTTACCAATGAAAGACGGGAGTAAGTGCAAATGATGGAAGAGTTAGTTTCAAAGTTGTTCTATTTTTTAATCATACCCCCTCGGTTCCAAATATTTTATCTGAATTCTTATTCAGTTTCATTAGCCTTTCTAATTTAACATATTTTATTATAGTAAAACTTAAATACTTGCACCCGTAGGGTGCATATATTTGCTAGTGATAATAATAATAATAATAATAATAATAATAATAATAATAATAATATATATATATATATATATATATATATATATATATATATATTCAAGAATTTATTAAAGAATTCTTAAGAAAACCTTCAAGAAGCAATTCTCCTAAAAAACTTTTCACGTACAATTTCTCTTATATGAAGCAATATATATATATATATATATATATATATATATATATATATATATATATATATATTGATAACAAAACAAAATGGCAAATATTCTTTTTTTCGAGTGAAATTAAATTCTTAGATAAAATCTATGTTAAACTTTTTAAAAAAATACGTTTCAATTCGGCGAGAAGCTTCTAAATATTTTAATATTTTAATTATCATCCTCCTCTGTTTGTTTTTGTACTTCATTTTCTTTTACTATTTCTACCGTTTAATTGCAGTTCTTCTTTCTTCTTCTTCTTCTTCTTCTTCTTCTTCTTCTTCTTCTTCTTTCTTCTTCTTCTTCTCTTTGCTCTCATCGTATTTCCTGTTAAGAAAAAAAAAACGGTAAAAATGAATAGAAAAAAGTTGAAAGCTTTATGAACTAAATGCCATTTTCATAGACAGATTTGATTGTTTGCAAAATAGTAAGAAGCTTGTAGAAGTTGTTGATTACTATCTTTTATTCAGTAGAATACTATTCTTTTTTTCTTTCAGAGTAATATGACAGCTTTATGTAAAACTTTCAAATGAGAATTCAGACAACTTCTGACTTACTTTCTTAAAATTCTATCTTGAGATGATTCCGGTAATTATTGTATCTATTTATGTCTATTTGGCATTCGGCCTTAGTGTGTGTGTGTGTGTGTGTGTAATTTCAAAATATAAGGATTTCACGTATGCTTTACGTATTTGATGACAAAAGTTATATAAAAATAATGAAAATTTTATAGATTTTTTGAAGCATGAAAGATTAATAAGGCTAAAGATTGATATAAGCGAATAAAAAGTCACAAAACCTAGTATTTCTAACATGAAGTGGACGAGTACCAGTTTCTATAAAAATACTATAAAATACTTTAGACTAGTGTCATTCAAACATATAATCCGGACCAATAAGTAAATTAGCAGTACTTTGTAATAATCACTTATTTCAATCTTTAGTCTTCCATACTTTAAAAAATCCATCAATGCTAACTGTAGCATGTAAAATAGTTCTCAATACAAAAAACAATGTATCGTATCTAGAATTATCAAATTCCTTTGAAAACTTTTTAAAAACTTCCTAAAAACATATTTCAACCAACACTTTTTCTCGGGATGATGCCCTAAGGTCCAAACTAATTGAGAACAATAAAAAAGCAAATAGACTAAAAGAAATATTCCTATATGTCTTATCACATATTTCATCTTATGCATAAGAGATGCTCAATACTATAATAGCAGATCTAGTTTAAAACCTAAAGTATAAGGTAATCTTAAACTTGTTCCTCGTAAATTCCTACTATAAAATAAACTGAACCCTCATTTTATGTCCATGTTTTTACGATAAATGTTTTAGATATGTTTGCAATAAATGTTTTTAAATAAAGAAAATATACATGTTTGCAATAAATGTTTTTAAATAAAGAACACATATTCAGTATTGTAAAATAACGGGTGCAAGAAAAATAAAACATTTATTGCAAAAACACAGACATAAAATGAAGGTTCAATTTATTTTATTTCATGGTAGGAATTTACGAGGAAAAGTTAAGGATTACCAAGTATAATATCTGGTACTATATTATCTTTAATCAAGGTTCATGTGTATTACACATGAAGCTTGAGTCAATAACTTTTCATCTCATGGATTTTGCAGTTCCAGCGGATCACAGAGTGAATATGAAAGAAAACGAAAAGATAAACAAATACTTAGATCTGGTCAGAAAACTGACCCCCCCCCAAAAAAAAAAAAAAAAACGTGGAACACGCAGGTAATGCTTGTAAAAATTGTAATTGGGACCCTTGGAACGGTCCCCAAGGTTTGGAATAGAGTCTGGGTGAAGCAGAAATTAGTGGAAGAATCGAGGTAATTAAAGAAATCCTTGTTGAGATCGGTTAGCATACTCAGATAAGTCCTGGACACCTGTGGAGACTTGCTATCCTCAGTCTCTTAGTGAACCACCTGCTAAGATTTATGTGAAAATCTCTCATTGAGCGAAATAATAATAATAGTGTTGTATACTCTCTTTCCTTACTTTCTTACTTCTATTATTCCAGCGTCTCTCCTAGCGTCTGGATTTCGTCTTGGGGACTTCATGTCTGGTCTTCCATTGGGGATTTCTCTTTATCAGAAGCCCTGTGTCATTGGTAGCTTTTAGATAATAACACAAGACTTCGATTTAACTTAGATCATATTTTATTCTGAAATCCCCACCAGACTACCTGCGCAGATTGAGTGGGCACGTGCATAACACAACTGAACACTGTCGTGGTCTTTGGCCGATCTGACTAAAAATCTCTTTCTAATCTAAACCGGAAGAGGGTCTTCTCCACCGATTCTTACGGTATCCGCCGGAAGGATCAGGACTGAGGTCAAGCCTTGTCATTCAATCCTTCAAGGCCACCGGCTGAACTTATAACAGCCATTTTGGTTTCTACACTGTTGTACATAAATATTAGGAATCTAATAATTATGTAACAATAGACTTCGACACGGTTATGATCAGTTATAATATAATTAGAAGTGTCCTGGATATCTACGGTGACTTGCTGTCACTCAGACTTCAGTGAAAATCCAACAATCTCTGGAAATATAATAAAGAAGTGTGCTGTATTGGAAATGTACACATACCTTAAAGTCAAAAAGTCATCCAAAGCGAAAAATGTGAACAGTTTTTCGGATAATAGATTATCGTTGATTTCTTTAAATGCAGATTTCAACGCATAGCAAGTTACACTCTATCGGTACAATTAAATCTAATGTGTGCAAAACGATTTACTATTTTGTTTGTAACTGATGAAAATGTTTACCGAGCGTGTGCCGATCGGACATCTTTAGCAATAAGATTGATTCTTTAAATATTTGTACAAAACTTCAATCATATGAACAATCTGTTAACCAAGCAGTCACAAGCGTATGTGTACACATATAAATAGATAATTTGTGTAGAGAAATAAGATTGCGTTATACATGTGTTAGTGATACATACATACATGCATAATCATTCATATAGGTATACATTCATATTCATATAGATAATTATTTTCATACGTTTATTTTTCCAAACCTCAAACTCGAGGATTATATGAAAGCCATATCTAAAGAAGAGGGAATAAAGTCAGATTTAGGCAAGACTATATTAATCTCGCTGTGATGATGTCCAAATAATAAACAGGGAACAGAGTTAAAAAATGTATTTACGCAAATCTTCCACCAGGAGCAGGATACGACGCAAGATCATACTTTTAGCGGGGTACAATTATTTTGAGTTCGGAGTATTCATTCTCCAAGACTAGGTTTTTTTTTTAACCTTTTTAAACTTGCGTAACCCTTAAAATAAATTATATATCTCAAGGAACTCCGGAGCAAAAACGAAATCATATAGTATAACCATCTCATTTTATTTCCACCGTTCTACACGTGGTAAATATATAATTTTTGAATAACTTGATTAAGGAAACATTAATACTTCTTTGTCAAATTTATCGGTAATGCTAAATAAAATTCATACTGTTCGTTTATAATATTTCATCTGGGAGTTTTCATTCACACAAACCTTTTGTTAATCATATATGTGCTAGAAGGCAGTGGCTGAGGATCTTAGTGTCCTGAGTATAATTTTAAACTGCATCTAGTGGCGCATCCCAATTCCGGAGCACTACGGAGAGTATCCCTTCATTGTCATTACTCCCTGGT
>CM042138.1:135468812-135491312 GCA_023376005.1 Doryteuthis pealeii | reverse complement strand
TAAGATTTGCTGGACTCTGCTTGAGGAGCAAGGGCAACCTCGTAAGTCCGGTTCTCCTGTGAAAACCTACACACAAAAACACCAGGGTGGGCTGATATATTCATCACTCTTCTTTTATGCCCCCTAATCTCAATATTACACTCCAATTTCTATGTCTAGACACTGGTGGCCAGGTCTGAGTATTATAATCTGTATGAGTTCATATTAGGGCTTGCGCATTTTTACTACAACTTTCTCTTCACTTGAAATAAAGGTAATTTTTGAGGAAGTGCGTCCCGGTTTCCCGCCTCAAAGACCGCTACTCGGTGACTATCAATATAACAACCCCAGTTCGTCGTAATTCTTGTTTATTTATCGTAATTTGTCGTAATTCTTGTTTAGATATGAAGATGGATATATAGTTTTGAATAGACTGAGATAGATAGATAGATAGATAAACAAAGAAAATAATATAGATAGATACGAACAAATAGAGATAGATAGATATTTTCAACAAGTAAATGTATTTTGGGGGGGTCGCTTCTTTTTTGGTCGTAATTCTTGTTTATTTAAACTAAAAACAAGACATTAAACAAACATGAATAAAAAAAATCTTAGTATTTAAAGTAATATAGATGAATATGACCAAATTGAGATAGATAGATAGATGGATAGTTTTGAATAGCTTGAGCTGGGTCGTTATTTTAATAGTCACCGGGCAGCAACTCTTGAGGCAGGAGACCGGGACGCACTTCCTCATAAATTACCGAAATAAAACATACAGTCAATCATTCGTCCTCGGTATCGTAGAAAAATATGATTGTCAGCTTTTAAAGTAACATCAAAGCCAACCCTCATTTAATTTTTTGATTTTCCTCTTGCTTAGTTTATATTTAACTTTAATGTTTTCGGAACTAATATGAAATACTTTACATTTTTTATGTTAACTAGCAAATATATGCACCCTCCGGGTGCAAGTATTTAAGTTTAATGTAATAAAATATTATATTAAGTTAGAAAGGCTAATGAAACTAAATAAGAATACCGATAAAAAGATTTGAAACAGAGGGAGTATAATAAAAAATAGAACAACTGAAACTTACTCTTCCATCACTCTCGTCTTTCATTGTTATTTTTTCTAATTTAAGTTAATAGTTAAAAGAGGAAGTAAATAATAAAACGACAGTTATTTTTTCTTGTTAATGAATTTCATTTAAGATTCATTGAAGAGATTTTTGATTATATTCATTAAGATAAAACCAAACAATTAGAAATCAATAATACTAAGCACATATTTAATAAAATCACATTTTTAATATCAATATGCAAATTAGCCTTCCCGTTCACACTTTAAACCACTATTTTGTTGTATATATAAATATAATTGCATATTGTCAGTATGTAGACATGGTTAACAGTATTAATAATGTAAAACAATTTTATTAATAATTGACATTTAAATAAAAATGCAATCATGGAAAATGTGATGTCAATAACTAAGGGAATAGTGATATGAGTAGTAATATAGTTTCGGTTACAGACAGAAAAGCACACAATCTCCATTATAATAAGATTTCCAAATATCTTCGCAATTTGACAATTTATTTAGATACATTTCTGACATTCCTTTTGATAATTGTATAAAAAATAATCTAACATCATCAACAAATAGTTATATCTTTGATTTTATTTAATAGAATAAATCATTTATGAACATTAAAATCAACAAATGTCCTCGTACTGAGCTTAGGGAAAACTGGATGCTATATACTGTGTTTCAGAATAATTGTTACTAATTTTTATTTTCATATTTCTATCTGCCAAAAATATCTTACTAAATTTAATATTTTTTTAGAGATATCAACATTTTTAATTTTCAAAAGAAATCGATAATAAGATATCGTATCTAATGCTATTGATTTGTTGTAAGTACAATGAGGTCATAACGTTTTTTAAATGTTACATCACAGAAGTGTCACATACGGGTAATTTCATGTCAAATCAAAGAAAAAAGTAAAATTGTCACCCACCCCCTAAAATTTTCTGAAATTTTTTTCCAGATGTGAGCTATATTAGACAATGCCCAAAATTTGAGCTAATTTCAAAAATTGGCGGAGTTATATCAATTTTTAGCTCTCCAAATTTGGTTGGTTTGGCGAAAGATGGCGACTTTTTGTAATCTATGTTTATTTTTAAAATGAGTTCTAGAGCTTACCACTACTAAAAGTTGGATTATAAAAGTATTCTTGCCCATGAAATCCAAAAATGCTATCAAAAAAGTTTTAAAGTCAACCAATTTCAAGTTATTGATTATTTCTGATTTTTTCATAAGATCGATATCCCGAAAAAATAGTTTGATAATTTATCACTTTGGAAGTTCACATTTTGGGGATTAGCTAACTTTATCATGATGCACACATGGACAAAATTTCAGAAAAATTAAAAGGGGGTGGGTGACATGGCCTGGATGATTTGACATGGAATTACCCATACGTCAATTAGAAATTATTTATCTACTAGCTTAAATGCCGTCCTATCGGGCATCATTTAAGTAACTCCTATGAAGGGCTCTTAATTGGGATTTAGCTCAAGAATGACACTTCATGCATTGAGAACACATGAGATTTTATTAAACTTGAAGAATATTTTACTAACAATTATTAGTTTTTATCAAAACAATGATGTAATTTTTCTACTTGGAATCTATTCCAAAGCTGCATGATAAACAGGGATTTTTGATTTTCCCATTCATGTTCAGTACAAATAGCTTATTTTCATTCGCAACCCTTGAACAACCAGCATAGAGCTGGTCGTTTGGACCGATGTGCCCTCCGGCCTTCTTCAGGTATTTCTTGTCGGACTGGGGAACTTTTTCGGATTGGGAATCTCTTTTTCGTGCTCCGAACCTTCTATTCAAACTCGGAAACCTTCTTGTCATAATCGGGGGCCATCATGGAACTTTGAGTATAACCTTTTATTCAGTCCACGGGGGTATCCTGTTCTCATTCCGCTAACCATAGCTGGGGTACATGTGTTAAGTTGTGTTAATTATTATTCTATGTTACTGCTGCTCCTGACCAGGATTGAACCTACAGTCTAGAGATAAATTAATTTTAAGTGTTCCCAAATTTATTTCCAAGTTATAAAAATCGTTAATTTACAAAAGAAATCGTCTCAAAAATCACCGAAAACAATTGCAGTAATTAAAACTTGGGAATCCAAACTTTCAGGATTACGAATTTGGATTCAACCAGGGATAACTTAAATTTGCTCACAGAGTTGACCTTATCCCGAAATGGTATGATATGTTGGGCTACGGCCTCTAGAAGTAAAAATGAAAAATGTGACACACTGACACACTGATATCAGCATTTATTATTAGAGATAAGAACGGTGCATTTAAGTTTTATAGTAACCATTACCGTTAATTTAAAGAGGCATACACGTTTTCTGGAAATCGCCCCCCCCCACACACACAATACACCTTATTTCTTATTCCTCAGAATTAATACCTGATTAACATAAATGTTCACATAAGTAGAATACTCGGAAAGAAATTCGCCCTATCCGCAGGGCGTAGATGATTGTATCCCCTGCAGAGGAGTAAGTCTCTACAAAAAGAAAAAAAAAAGGTGTCGGTACGATACTAAATTGCATTTGGTTGTTAAGTTCCAGTTCTGGAGCTCTGGGAAGTGTAGAGTACGCAATCGCCATTACTTCCAGGTCCACTCTGAAACAAGTGCTCAGTGTCAAAATAAATGGAGAAAGATCAGACCGTAATTAGGTATTGGTTAAAGGCTTGAAACCATTTCTTCTCCCCTCAACTATGGATAAATAGTATGGATTTACTCAACCCCTCCCCACGAGCAGGATGTGACACAAGGTCAATTTTTAAAAGGATTTTAACAGGTTTTAATTCAGAGCTTTTCATACCATACCAAAGTGAAAGAGTATAGTCTGCCCTACTATTTACCCATAGCTAGAGGGAGAATATTTAGATTAGTGCCTTTCATAGGGCCGATTTAGCTCAGTCGGTAGAGTGTTCGGCTAGGAATCACAAGGTTTTTGGTTCGATACCGGCCCTCGCCAACTCAGCGAATGAGTAGCACAGGGATCTGTGCGGTAAAGTGAGGAGCTGATGGTAGGTGTGGCGCTCCACCTCAGATGCTAAAATAATCTCCTTGGTCTAGCGCTAGTAAAAAGGGGATAGACTCCCTCGCTGTCTTGCTGATACCGACATTAGGCCGCCCCGACGACTTTACTTTTACTTACCTTTCCCTAGGGTATTAGCGCTATGAAAATGCAAACAGCTTTGTCCAAGATTTGTAAATAGTACAACAGAGTAGATTCTTTAGCCTTGACAAGTCAACAAACCTAGGAGAAGGGAAACTCTGAACTTAAACCAGCTGTTCTCCACTTAAGAATTGACTTGTATCGCATTTTATCCATGGTGTAGGCGTTGGTTAGATACGAGGGTGTGTCAAAAAGTAACGCCATTTTCTATTTCCGTGAAGTTTTTTTTTAATATAAAATTAAGGCCTACATTGAGACCCTAACAAGACCCAGTGCAAGAATTTGCCAATCGACAATGTCCTCCTTCTGCATGACAATGCTCGACCACACACAAGCATCAGGACAAGGGAGAAAATCGCCTTATTCGGGTGGATAACTTTACCGCTTCCCCCATACTCACCAGATTTAGCGCCTTCAGAAAATAATCTCTTTGGCACCATGAAAGAGGCTTTGAGGGGCAAACTTTATTCCCGCGACGAGAAAGTGAAATCTGTAGTGAAGAAGGGGCTCAAAGAACAGTCAATAGAATTTTACGGGGCATGGATACATGCCCTCATTGGAAGGTGGAATATTGCTATTGAGAAAAACGGTGATTTGTGGGTTGTAGGGATGTGATCCACACAGGAACAGCTTCATTTGATGTATGATACATGTTCCTGTTTTTTAATTATACCTGTCCTAAAAAATGGCATTACTTTTTGATTCACCCTCGTATATACATATCTCCAGATGTGAGGAAAAAATGAGTAAAGAAAAGAAATGTAGATGGATAAAAATGAATTTTATCGATATCACTTTTAATCGATATCACTTACACATGTGTTTCGGTCTGTTTATCAAAATGTATACGGATTTACGTTATTATTATTATCAAAATAATCAGATGGAGTTGAAATGATGATGATAATAACAATAGGAAAAATGTATAAAATGTTCCGTACACAGAGAGATTTTGACGACCTTCATCAGAGTGATTTTTTTATTTTTTGAGTTGGAGACAAGAATAGAATTTTAAATGTTCGAAAAAAAAAGAATATTTTTTAAATCGTTAGGAACGCAGAGGCCGTTAGAGACAGTTAAAAATAAACAGACCGAACGAAACACATGTGTAAGTGATATCGATTAAAAGTGATATCGATAAAATTCATTTTTATCCATTTACATTTCTTTTCTTAACTCATTTTTTCCTCATATGTCGGATTCATTTTCCATTCTCACATCTCCAGATGTATACCTGCAAAATTCTCTGTAATTCACTTGCAAAATTGTGTTTTTTTTTTTTTGGTATTTTAAAATTTTGCATTTAAGTATGCAATGTGTGGGAATCTCGAATTTAAATGTTTTCAATTTACGCTCTACCGATCTGTATAATTTAAAAAAAATCAGAGTCCACATATATTAGCAAAACGCACACACACAGCTACACACACATTTACAGGTGCATGGACGTTCGCAAACACATACACAAACACATACTTGTGTGTGTGTATATGTGTGTGTATACGTGTGTGGGTATATAAACACTAAATCCCTATTCTAAGCGAATTTTCTCTCTGTGTCCAACACTTAGCGCCTTAATCACTGATTTCTATGACGTAGAATATTTCAGCTAATTTTGTTAATCGCCGTCGCCATCTACAGGCTTGTTGGCTATTAATTCAGCGTATCAGATGTGATGCGTAGTCAGCTCATGGTGTAAACAAACACATGACCCTTGTGCTGAGTCAAATCTTAAGTGGGTGTCGAGTGAGCATTATTTATTTAATTAAAATGTTTGGCCGTCAAAAATGTATCAACTAATTTCTCATCACAGTGACTTTTATTTATCAACTTGTGTGTTTATGATTGCTTTTATTTCTTTATTATCGATTTAAGAATATTGATTCATAATTTCCAGTTTGGATGTTTTATAAAAAATCAATTCTATATTTGGATCTAGATAGGTATTTATTATATATGCATCTACTTGTTGAGCTAGCTAGCTAGATATATAAATAAAAGTATCCATATCTAGGTATATAGATATGTTGTATTATCTAACTATATCTATCTATCTATATCTATCTATGTATATATCTATGTATATATATCTATATATCTATCTATCTATCTATCTATCTATCTCTCTCTCTCCCTCTCTCTCTCTCTCTCTCTCTCTCTCTCTCTCTATATATATATATATATATATATATAAAGATAAATCTAATGAGTCAGACGAACCTACTAAAAGTTTCGCTTAATGCTCTTCAGGTTGAGATCTGATATATATATATATATATATATATATATATATATATATATATAATATATATATATGGAAAAATAATAAAGAATATTTAGATTTTTAGCATTATAGACAATTTCAGGGAACCTAGAGGAATTGACTTGTAGTTCCCATCATCAGATGCAAAATGAGGATTCCTTTATTACTTAAGTCAGTTGAAAACAGATTGTTTTTAAATGTCCTGTGTTCTTCTGTGTAAACCACCCAAGTCGACTAGACAATTTCTTTCTCTGTCTCTCTCTCTGTCTGTCTGTCTGTCTGTCTGTCTGCCCCTCTCTCTCTCTCTTTCTATATATATATATATATATATATATATATATATATAGAGAGAGAGAGAGAGAGTGAGAGAGAGAGAGAGAGAGGGTGGGGAGAGAAAGAGAGGTAGAGAAGGGGAGGAAGAATGATAGAAATATAGAGATAGAGAGTCAAAGGAAGAGAGACAAAATGATACAGAGACTATAATACAGAGAGTAGGAAAGGGATGAGTAAAAGAATAAAGTTTGAAGAATCTTTCGAAAATTTAAATTTTGTCCAGTTAATTACACCGTGAATTAATATGGCATCCCACTGATTAAAGTTAAAAAATATTTGGCTCCGTATTTGATATCAGAATCTTTGAGAAATCAAACAGCTCTCTCGAAACCTTTTGGGGGTTTAGAGATAGAGGGTTTACCCCACAAATTGAGTAGAAAATGATCACGAGATCACTTGCACCGAAGGGTTTTGGTAGCAGATGCAATCTTGGCTTAGAGGAGGAGATTCAAATAATTAAATACAGAGACACAAACAACTTATTGAATCAGAGAAATTAGATTATAGTTAAATGTCGTCATAGAAATTGATTTATATTATATAGAAAATGTT
Source organism: Doryteuthis pealeii (assembly GCA_023376005.1). Taxonomy (NCBI): domain Eukaryota; kingdom Metazoa; phylum Mollusca; class Cephalopoda; order Myopsida; family Loliginidae; genus Doryteuthis; species Doryteuthis pealeii. Next base: position 135,483,892 of record CM042138.1, on the reverse strand, counting down.
ATAGAAAATGACTTTCTACTAAGCAAGAATACAAAATGACTTTCTTCTTCTACAAACATACATAGGGACACATGGAACTATAATTTTGTATGTTGATTAATAATCTAGTTACTGATATTGCTTCATAGGTATTATTAAAAATGTAAGGTTTGATGTTTGCTTATAGTTTAATCTTAACTTTAACTTTTACTTTCTTACCTTTTATGCTGTATTTTTTATGTATTTGTAATTTTTATCGGCACTGCATTACTCTATAGTTATTGTTATGTGAGTCGCACTAGTGTAAGCTGATGGTAATTCACTGGAGCCTGAGTGACAACAAGTCTCTCAGGTCTCCAGGACTCTTCTGAGTGTTCTACCCGATTGCAGCAGTGCAGGGCAGTAGTCTGGATGATATCAATTTTCCTCTGATTTCCTGATCCTCCAGTCTTTTTTCCAAGTTTATTGGGACCGTTTCAAGTACACCAATTACAATTGGTATCACTTTCACTCTCATGTTCCACAGCCTTTTCAATTCTCTGGCAAGTTCCAGGTATTTATCCATCTTTTCTTTTCTTTCAGCTTCACCCTGTGACCGCAAAACCCACCAGTTGACACGTTCTCTTTTTTTTCTTTTGTTAATCAACACTAGGTCTGGTTTCATGGCTGGGATATTATTATTATTATCATTATTATTTTAATCAATATCATTTATTCATGTTTTATCATCCTGTATAATTCTATTATACTATTTAGTTTAAGTTAGGGATATCGATTTATATATATAGTTTACCGTTTAAATTTTATGTTATTTTATTATATATTTATTATTTCTTTTTTTAAAAATATTTTTTAATATTATTTTCTAGTTGTTATGCTTTTATATCTTCATATTTTTTATTCCTTTATTTCATTTTATTTTATTTCAATTTCTTTTTTTTCTTATTTTTCTTATTGATACCTTAATTCTATTTCAATTTTGTTTATTTTCATGATTTCTATTCTTCATTTTATTGTAGTTTCTGAGAATTCTAGAAATGTAATTCTATGACTTTGGGAAATTTTGAATTCTCTTAGGCTCTAAGATTTAAATTATGGACGAATTTAAATGATGATATAGAATAACTGTAAATTAACAACCCTGCCCGACCAACCAGTTAACGTTGCCACTACCTGTTATTACAGCCATGATTAGTTAAGCAACGAGAGTGACGTGGAGGAGTGGAGTAGGCACACTTTGAACTAAAACATAAAATGTGTTTTTACCTTTCACGTAGCCACCATCTTGATTCTGACTATATATATATATATATATATATATATATATATATATAATATATATATATATATATTGATAAATAGATAGATATTTACCAACCCCTACACACGAGCAAGATGCAACAAAGTCAATTTTTAAGCAGAGTTTAATAGGTTTGAAATTAGGGCTTTCCTTCTCCTAGACTGGTTACCTAGTCATGGTTAGAGAGCCATGTTTGCCCAGCTATTTGTTTATAGCTGGAGGAATAATTGGATTCATATCTGTTCCAAGGGTATTAGCGCCATGTGATATTCAAACAGCTTAGTCCAGGAATTGAAATCTGGTCGACGAGTCCATTTGCTACGATTTTAACGATTACACCACGCGTATCCGATAGTATATACAAACGAGAGCCTATTATTTTTTTAAAACCATGAATAGAAACAAATCTTGTTTTTTTTCGGGACCATATCCTTAAGATTCGCAGTTCGCTGATGACCGCCAACTAAAAGCGTAAAAGAAACGCTCTCCTATAAAAGGGATAGAGCACTCTATGACGGCCTTTACATACAAAGCGATGTGTGTATTAAAACAGTTAAAATCCCCTTCGCATTCTTTAAGTGATGACAGCCTAATGGTTAATGTGACGGACTGACACTCAACCGATCGGATTTTAGTCCCGGCTATAGGTAGCTTACAAATGTCTAGCCACACTGAAGAGACTTGATAAGTCGAAACACGTGTTTGTGGATGACTATATATATATATATATATATATAAAGTTGACGGAGTGGCCTATTATCGGTATCAGCCGTATAGCGAGGGAGCCTAACCCCTTTTCGCTAGCGCTAGACCAGTGGGATTTTTTGCTGTGGTGGGGCGCCACACCTACCATCAGCTCTCTACTTTACCGCGCAGATCTGCGTGTGTGAGGATACCGTAATATTAGACATATGAAAGAATGAAACGAAGAAATATGGAGAGAAGAAAGCGAGAATAAATTGGAAGAAAAAGCGATTTGCTAAAGAAAAAAAAGATGTGGCACAGAGAAAGGAGACAATTCCCTCTCTTTCTCTCTCTTTCAATTCCTCTTTCTTTCTCCCTCTCTCTCCCCCCCTCTCTCTCTCTCCCAGTGTGTGCGCGCGTATGTAAGGATACTGTAATATCAGGCTTAAGGGTCGAACAAATAATCTTCTGTATATACGAAGTAGACAGTCTTAAGAGTCTTCTTAATTTTGTTTATGCTAAACAAGGCCTCACATTAAATACACCCAATTCACCAAATTGATGTTATGTTTGTAGTATCACCTGACCTAATGGAGAACTGAGTATAAACGATGAAAACATCTTCTATGACCGCTGCTTTATTCTTTTAAATAAACAACCGTACAATATTGATTAGCAATAAAATCACTAACTTAACCCAACTCCAGAAATCCAAATTCTCTCTAAGATCAAGAAGAAATTGTACTAAAATACAGTCATTCTTTTCTTTATAATTTTACGACGAACATAATTCTTCAGATGCCCAACAAGAACATTTTTGACGTCGAGTTATCGATTCGTTTATTGTTTATATTTACAAAAAAAGACGAAGGATTGGCCTTGTCAAAAGAAAAAAACCTCTCTGTGTACAAAACAGTTCTTAGCTGGCTTTGTTCTGTCATAATGTTTCACCTTATACGATCTCTGATCTCTTACCAGTGAGAATGACCCCACACAGACATAGGGTGCACATTGCAGTTGAATATTTAGCTTAGTAAAAAAAAAAAAAAATACAAAAAATAAAAAAACTCCAAACAACTCCCCCACCAAAAAATGAATATAAGACGCCTAGTATATATATACACACCTTTGTAAACGCTAATCAACGAACGGTTATGAATCTTTTCTACATATTTTCCAAACTCGAATCATTCAAAACACCCATCATCTTTTTAACAACAAAAATCGTTTTTCCTTTACTTGTTTCATATTGTCCTGAAGAAGAAAAAAGGTATGCATACAACTAGCCTCCCTCCAGCTATGGGTAAATAGTATGATAGACTGGGATCTTTAACCTATGTTAGACAGCCATTCTTGTAGAAGGAAAATTTGGTTGGTAAATATACACCCTTGTGCTAATTACTTGAAACAACCGCTTTAGTTTCCTTTCTTTCTCCATACAGGAGTGACGGGGTGTAATCGATATTCACAGATTAGATCATTTGCAGTGGTGTGCAGTAATATGTTAGAACATTTCGGTTTATATAGAAACCTTCGGACCATATGATTTTAGGCACCCCTTCCGCGATCTCGATTCGTGGGGACATTTTTTCCATTTACACCGTCAAAATCCAGTTGTTTGTTAGGGGTGAGGGTTAGGGTTATGGATTAGGGCTAGGGGTTAGTTTTATAATTTAAAAAAAACTCAAAAAATCGTCTGTTAACCAGATTTTGACGGTGTAAATGGAAAAAAATATCCCCACAAATCGAGATCGCAAAAGGGGTGCCTAAAGGTCATATGGTCCGAAGGTTTCTGTATAAACCGAAATGTTCGACATCGACACGACGACCAATAATAAACTTCCATCCAATGAACATCGTTTTACTACATTTCTCCACATACACCCTGTGCAAATTAATTGAAACAAACGAATGGTTCCATTATCATTATAATATCTCGCAATCTCTCTGTAAGTATCGCAGTGTGCATGCAGTGTTACAATTTTCGTATGCTTCCTTGGAGTAACGTCACAGACAATAGCCATAGGACAACTAATAGACAGTCGAGAAATTCGTGTCAGGGCGTGATGAAAAATCTAATGAAATACACCCCTAAAAGAGATTCATATTACTGCACACCACTGCAAATGATCTAATCTGTGAAGAAAATAGATATTGATTTCACCCTGTCACTCCTGTATGGAGAAAGAAAGGAAACTAAAGCGGTTGTTTCAAGTAATTTGCACAAGGGTGTATATTTACCACCCACTCCCCGCCGGTAGGATTCGACCCAAGGCCAATTTCTCATGCGTGGTTTAACGGGTTTGAACTCAAATGTTCCTTCTACAAGAATGGCTGCCTAACCTAGGTTAAAAATCCCAGTCTATCCTACTATTTACCCATAGCTGGAGGGAGAATAGAAACGCCTGGTATATAAGTACGTATGACTAAAAGAAAATTACCTGTATACTTATTGATGGAAATGGGCATGCTTTGCGTTGTGGTTATCGTCGTAGGTAATGGTAACAGCGACTCGGGCTCAAATCTTGTATGAGGCTGTTTGTATTTCACAAAGAACTAATACCCTGGGCAAAAATGCATCCAACTATTTTCCCTCTCAGTATGTAGTGCAGCCTGCACTACATATGGCAAAAACTGAAATTCATTTCTTAATTGCTTATTGCGTTCAAGTGATAAAAAATATCAATTTGATTTATTTTCTTTTTTACCCGTAAAAAGTAACAATTAAAAGGAACTAAGTATTAAACTCTATTGGCTGAGGCAGTAGAATACACTGACAGCACCTCTGCTGTTTAGTAATTTTCTGTACATAGTGTATTTGATTTTTTGTTATTGATTTCTAAGAAGAAACTGTTATAACTGTTTTAAAATCTTAATAACGTGTTTATTTAGTATGTAATTTACCTGTTTTCGTCAAATTTTTGGCAGAATTTAATGTTTAAAATCTATCAAAAATTAATTACCTATGTAATATTATTTTGCTTTTATTTTGCTCATTATGTTACTACTTTTCGACTAAAACAAAAATTTAATATTAAATAATCGATTAAATTAATTTTAATTCGTTTTTAAAGTGAAAATTGTTGCTTGAATTGTTGAAACCTAATAAAAATTTATATAAGTAAAATAAAATCATTTTCCTAAAATCATATATATATAACATAACATTATGTTAGAAATAAAAAAAAAATCGTCTTTCTTTTTATACAATAAGGGGTTAGGTGGGTACGGCAAGTTCAAAACCTGTCCCGACGAGGGTTGGGGTGGAAAGGTCTTTTAACGGTAGTTTTGTTTATTTTTTTACAGTAAGAGTCTTAGCAAGGCCTATATAACGCGTTGGTCTCGGTCGGCTGTCTTGACGCCAGTTCAAAGGTGCCGACGGGGGTTCGGGATTGAAGGGTCTGTTAACGGTAGTTTTTGATTTTTAGAAATAAAACATTCGTTATTAATTCATACAGTAAAAGACTGGGTGGGATGAAAGTTAAAAACGGGACTCATGTCGACGGTAGTGGATTGGGGGTAAAATTGTCTGTATACGGTATTTTAAAACTTTCTTTAATCATTGAATTATATCACTAAATTAGTAAAAATCAAAAGCCAACATTGTGTGTTTCTTACTTATAAGCATATTAATCTGTATGCAAGATTTGTAATCAGAGAGACATCTCTGGGTTATAAGTCGACATGTACATACCAAACTTTCTTATATATATATATATAAGAGAGAGAGAGAGGAGGGGGGAGAGACAGAGAGACAGACCATGTGAGAGAATGTGTGTGTGTGTGTGTGTGTGTGTGTGTGTGTGTGTGTGTGTGAGAGAGAGAGAGAGAGAGAGAGAGAGATTTAATTTTGAATATAAATATATTTTATCTTTGCTGATTCCAGAGCAGATTCTTTACCGGAATAAGACAAAGAATAACCCCCATCTTACTACACCACAAAGAAAGAAAGAAAGGCAGAAAAAAGAAATAACCCCACTCCACTCTATCCTTTCTATACACAAAGAAAAAGGAAAGAAAGAAAATTTGGAAAGTGAGAAGGCAGGTAGTAAAAAAGAAAAAGAAGTAAAAAAAAAGAGATGATATAAACAAAAAGAAATGAAAGTATAATAGCCGTAAGAAAAAAGAAAAAAAGAGAACGCACAAGAAAAGAAAGAAAGAAAGAAAGAAAGAAAGAAAGAAAGACTTTAATTGCGTATATAAATAAATATATTTGATCCTAGCACATTCCAGAGCAGATTCTATACAAAAATTATTCAGCAACATTTTTTTCTTTCACTTGATACAATAGCTTTATTCCTTTCTGGGATTTTTATGATCACATGCGTAAAATATATTTGTAACACAAAATATGGTTTTTATTGTCCAATCAGCGGCCAAACATGGCCAGTATTGGCTCTGTCTTTAGATACGTCATCTTGTCTCTTTCGTTCAATATATATATATATATATACATATATATATATATATATATATATATGTAAGTATGTATGTATGTATATAGGTTAATGTAGCCTGGACATGTAATCAACGGCGCCTGGTTACTGACAGTATCTCCCCAATGTGATCTTTAGAACAATCAATATATCAATTTAGATTTTGATTTAGATCAATATATATATATATATTATATATATAGTGGGTGGATATATGTATGGTTGCGCGTGTGTGTGTGTGTGTGTGTATGTGTGTATAATATCAAGCGTTACTTTGAGAGGGTTGATCCAAGATTGAGAACTAAAACGTTCATATAAAGATTTTTGAATATATTTTTACATAAGCTGATGAGACCATAAGGTCGAAATAAATTTATATTCTAAAAGTATATATATATATATATATATATATATATATATATATATATATATTATATAATAGCATAGTACCCATCAAAATAATGGAATTATTTTTATTAGTACACCAGCAGCAGCAGCTGCATTTACCCACCACGGAGTGAGTCACACTGTCAATTTTTATGCGGAGTTATAGCTGATTTGGGATGAGTCTCCGTGGCGTAATGGTTAACGTCTTGGACTGTGACATCGGGGTAAACTAATTCGAACTCCAGTCGCGCTTTTACATTCAACTTCGAACTAATACTCTTGGGAAAGGTATGGACTCCGAAATCCTCCTCCGCTATGAGTTAGAGTACCACCACTGTTATTTTAAATAACACACGAGGGTTGATATGCAATTAAACAAAGAAGCCAAACAAAATCTATAGCTGGTTTTAATTTAGTATTTTTTGTTTATTTGAAATAGTTGCCTTATCAAGACTAGCGATCACAGTCTGCCCTACTATTTACCTAAAGCTGGGTGGGTGAGATGATGGCTTCATGTCTTTCTGAAAAGACATTAGCCCGAAGTGAAACTCAGACTGATCTAGGATTTGAACTTAGGTCATCGATTCCATTTCCTACAACGATAACCGTTTTTCATGTAAGCAATTCTTAAACCAACCGTTTGAGAATCGCTTTGGTTTAAAAACTGTGAGTTACCAAGCACCACTGACATCACCACATCAATCTAAATTAACTATAGACGCTTTATCACGATACTGAACACTATTTATTTATAATTATAGCACACTATATTATCAAAATTAATAAATTATATTCATGTATGTATGTATATATATATGCACAATATATTCTGTTATGTTTTTATACAACACAGTGGTGTTTTTCTCATTTCAAAAAGCGTAACAAAATATTAGGGTGTTTTAGGTGGGCCTGGGACGGATTAATGGCATTTCAGTTTAATTCAATGGGAAAATTGATTTTATATACAGGGAAATTGAGTTGTGAGGGAAATAAATTAAAGTCAAGTTACTACTTTATATCTCTCTCTCTCTTTCTCTCTCTCTCTTTCTCTCTCTCTATCTCTCTTCTCTCTCTCTCTCTCTCTCTCTCTCTCTCTCTATATATATATATATATTATATATATATATAAGGGTAGCATGAACATAAAGTTAACGGCGCTTGGTTACTGACAGTTTCTCGTCTAACCTGGTTTAAATAATCTCAAAGGCGAGAAACGGTCAGTAATCAAGCACCGTTGATTCTTTGCCTACTCTACACTAAGTTAGATGTAAATGATATTGAGCACTGTTTACTTATAGATATAGCACCATATTATATATATATATATATATATATATATATATATATATATATATAATATACCAAACTTGTTGGTAAATCCCCGTGGGAGAAAAAAAACAGCAAATAGGTTGATTGTAAAAATATACTATCAAACATTACCCGTGGAGAAAAATTTTTTTGGAAAAAAGAAAAGACCAAGATAATCGTACCAACTAAAAATAATCTATTGGTACAATATTTGGCCAAAAGAAAAAACAATTTATATGTATATATATATGTATATATATATATAAGATATATATATTCATACAAAACCGCCAGGAGACTAAAGCTAATAAGTAAAAAGTGCTCAATACCTAAGTAGAGCAAATAATAAAGATAAATTTAATGAGTCAACAAACCTACTAAAAGTTTCGCTAAATGCTCTTCAGGTTAATATCTGAATTATTATCTGTCAAAATTAGCCCTGAAGAACATTAAGCGAAACTTTTAGTAGGTTTGTCTGACTCATTAGATTTCTCTCTCACTCTCTCTCTCTCTCTCTCTCTCTCTCTCTCTCTCTCTCTTCTCTCTATCTAATCTATCTATATATATCTATATATATATATACGTATGCAAGCGCGTACACACATATATCTTCATGTCTCGCTGTCTGCACAGATTCCCATGACTATCTCTGCTTTCCTAGTTCCTATCATTCATCGTTACGGGCAAATCCTTTTCCTGACATACAGTATCCGTATAGAACTGACCAATGACATTTTTTCTATCGATCTATAGGGAGTCTGATCTCTCATACATGATGAAGCGAAAATTTCCTTCCAAGCTGTAGCCGGGTCAGTTCTAATGTATGGCGATACCATTTGGAATTAAACGAAACGCTTGAAACAAAACATAGATGGGAACTACACCAGGAATGCTGTGTCCTGTCCTGAACAAATCCTAGAAGCAGCACACCATAAAAAGATCAACTCTACGGCTACTTACCTGTAGGTGATAAATGTCAGCGTATTCTAAGCCTCGCCGATGTGTGATTTGGGGTATTTGGTCTGAACGATATTTAAAACGATGGAATTGTAGAAAAAAAGTGAGCACGAGGAATTTAAATGATTCTTTTAGATAGACTGATCAATTTAAAAAAAAACTTCCCATCACTTTACAATGTCCTTCTTTCCAATTGTATTTGCTTTGCGTTTTGAGTCTCTTTAATTCTATGTCTCTCTTCCGTTTCCCCTTCCTCATCCCCCTCTCTTGAGTCGACCTACTTTTTTCTCTTCGTCGGTTCCAACTCACCATACACCCTCCCACCCGTCCACCATCCCTATGAATCTGACTTTTCCTTTCCTCATTTTCTCTTCATTTTGTGTACAAACATCCGTTGACTTTTGGACCTCCAACAGCGGAGAGCGAAGTGCGCCTCGAGAGCCTGACACATTGATTAAGTCAGGAACGAATATCTCTAGAGATATGCAGTTGAATACAAAGAAACGAAGAAGAACGAATAACTTTTTTTTTTCTTTAAAAGAAATAGACAGGAAAGAGAAAACAAAGCGAGGAATATTAAAAGAAAAGATTCAGAGAGAAAAATAAAGAAAAAAAGAAAAAACGAAAATTTAAAAAAACAAAAAAATGAAAAAAAACGTAAATTAGGAAAAAAAGAAATAAAAACAAAACAGAAGGACAAAACAGACACAGATAAAATAAAAACTAAAAAACAACAAAAAAAAACAAAAAAAAAAGCACTGAGACTCTCCAAGTGATTTGAAAGATTGACGGATGATGGTTTTCTGGCAGGCTATGGAGCTTACCTCAGGAGACAGATAAAGTTCTGCGGAAACAGTTGCATCTACTCACTCAATCAAGTCAAAGCCTAAACAGAAAATACAGTAAAGTTTATTGAAAAGTGGCTTTACCCATGATAAAATACATTATATCTATTTACTTAACCACTCCGCACAAGCAGAATATAACATGCCAATTTCTAAACGGAGTTTAACGTTTGAATTCAAACATTTCCTTCTGGTCTAGAAGGAAATGTTTTGGTATTACCATACCAAAGTTAAAGAGCACAGTCAGCCCTACTATTTACTCATAGCTGCTGGGAGAATAGTTGGATTCATACCTTTACAAAGGCTATTAGCGCTATGAGAAATGTAACCAGACACGTACAGGATTTAAACTCATGTCAGTTTCCTAAGATGATAATCATTACACAACATGCACCTCCTACTGAATGGACAGTTTTGACCATAAATAAGATAATCTCTTACGTTTTTCATGGGTTTTAAGTAATTCTTCCTCTAGCCCAAACATCTCTGGGTCGTTTTATTTCTAGAGGAAAAATACATATTATTACCCCCCACACACCCACACATGCATAGAAGCATTACCCTCATATACAGGGTATATGAGCCCAGTCTTTCCTAATATTTTTCAAGAGCTGGAGCGTGAATAATTTCCCAAGGATACTTGCTCTATTTGAAATATAAACAGCCCAATCCAGGATTTGAACTCGATTCACCATGTCCATTTCATACGACGAAAACCATTACAATACGAACACCTCAATTTTCAACCCCTGCGCACGTGCAATATGCTACACAGGGTCAATTTTTTAGCGGAGTTTAACAGGTTTGAATTCAAACTTTTCCTTCTCCTAGACCGGTTGCCATATCAAAGTTAAGGATCCAAGTCTTTCCTAATATTTTACCCGTAGTTGGAGAGCGAATATTTGGATACATACTTTACCAAAGTTATGAGTCTATATCAAATACAAACAGCCTCGTCCAGGATTTGATCTCGACTCGCTGTGTCCATTTTTTATGACGATAACCATTACATTACAAGAGGGTCTATTGAGAACATTATAAGTGTACACATTCAGACGAGAGAAAAGATTTACCTTGAGGATTCATTTAGTGAACCGAGTACATGACATCAAGAGAAAATCAATTATCTTTTTCTATTTTTTTCGTTTCTTTTTATATTACCACTTCCTGCCATTTCTGTTTGGCTGAGGCTACAAGTATACGGGTACTAAGGTGACCCAAAGGTTTTATAATATTTTGGTAACATGATGCACAATTCATCATCTTTAGATATTTTTGCCGACGTCGTGAAGGTGACGAACGAGATTGGGCTGTGTGATGCCGAATTCAGTTATACACTCCAAGTGCTATTCACCCGGTTTGACTCGATGCTTTGAAGCCCAAATTTAGTATCCATGGTTTTTGGCAAATCTGAACTTGTCTGATCATATGATAGTAAGTGCGATATGTGAATTTTGTACAAACATACAGGGAGACAATTTTCCATTTTAAATTTTTCTTACATCTGTTTTTTTTCTTTCTAGTTTAACTTTTGCTAAATTTCGTTCTTTACTTTTTATTTTATTTCATGTATAAATTGTTTAATTTCTACTATAATTATTATCAAAGCAGAGAAAACAAAAGCAAAATTTAAAGTTTTATCACATTTAAAGAAACAGTATATATTATTTCTGTTCACTGATCAATCCTCTATAAAAACATTTCTATGATTTTCTATTTATGTGCTTGGTCTGTCATGTCAGGTACGCCTTCTCTATACCAATATGAGTTAACAAATCTATTTCTTCTTACGTTATTAAACAAAATAAATTTCCTCGTGTTCTTTTGTGTGAGTTAAGTTTCGATAATCCTGCTTCAACCAGATATTTTAAATATGCCTATATAGATTTCAGAAACATTCTTATTAAGAGAATTTCTATAAAAATAATATGAATTTAGATTATTTCTGCTTTTCAGCTTTTGATCTTGAAATTGAAGTGAAAGCGACTGAAATACTAAATGACAAAGAGATTAAGGAACCTTACTGGTAGACTGCCCTGGCATTATTCTGACCATTCTACTTGTTATATCAATTACTTTCTATTATTTTTTCTACAATATAAATTATATACATAGACTTCATTTTCACTATTCTTTTTGTTGTGATGCTTCAGCTGGAGGCTCCATTGAATCATGACTGTAGGTCATGGATAATTCTATTGGGTATAGATTTTTGATGCTATTTTGTTACACTGACCTGTCTTTTTTCCTATTGCCGACAAAGCAAACCTTTTCATCCCCTCCAGAAAGTAACTCAACGACTCGACTCGGCTGCAAAAATATGTGGGGGTGGGTGGAATAAAAATGGTCATGACAGAGCGACAAATTGCTAAGCTTTAGGAAAATATCAGTTACGAAAATTGTTCAGCCGTGTGCTATAGAAAAGTATTTTGCAAGTTGCATGTTGTCAGTGGGCTGTGTGTTTGTGACCCTTGATTTACAGCCATGAGTACTGGAAGGGTGCATTCATTGTGCAATTGCCCTTTCTAGTCCGTCGTGGTGTAATGTACCATAGTAGTTTGCAGAGTACATGTGGCCGATGGAATGTGCATTTGCGACCCATGTTTTACAGCAATGGAAGCTGGAAGCATACATTTATTGTACAATTGCTTTTTAGTATTATTTGGGTTATTCGGACTATTGTCCTCATCTTCATTGTTATCTGTTCAAAGTTTCGGCCGATATGCCCTCCGCCCTTCTTCAAGAACTCGGGAAACTTTCTTTTTTTTTTTTTAACTCGGAAACAGGATACCCCTATGGACTGAATAAAGGGTTAGGTTCAAAGTTCCATGATGGCTCCCAATTACGACAAGAAGGTTCTGGATTACGTTAAGAAAGTTCCCAAGTTCGAAAAGAAGGTTCCCGAGTCCGAAATGGTTCCCAAGTCCGACAAGAAATATCCGAAGAAAGCAGGAGGGCACATCGGTCGAAACGTTGTACAGATCGCAATAAAGATGAGGACAATAGTCCGAATAATCCAAATAATATTAATTATCAAGCCTCATCTAAAAACCTCCGAGAAACAATTGTTTTTTTTTCTACCATATTGGAGTGATTCTGATTCCAAAAACATAATAGATTCCAGCTTACTAAAATTGTGTTTAAAGTTCATGATAAATGGTTTGTTTAAAAAGAGACTGCTCACATTGTGAAGAAAACTTATATGAGATTTGTGTCAGATGAACACAAATGTTTACAGTTTGTTTCAGTGATACAAATTATTGATATGCTTAAATGCATTTCTAAATTGAATTCACTTTCCAGCAATAAGTTTTTTTTTCTTAATATATAGGCCATTTCTAAAAAGTTTAGTTGTGAGCACGCAAGTGACTCAGAAGTCCAGCTTTGCACATCACATGTGAGACACCTGGCTTTCGCTCGTGCACACACGTTTTACACATGTTCTCTGTCACTATGGGACTACACACACACACATATATATATATATATATATATATATATATATATATATATATATATAATATACCTATGTGTGGGATTGTCACTGTTTCAGCTTTTACTGGAACGGTGTGCCAAAATGCAGTATTATTGGAAGAATGCTCAATATAAAAAATAGAGCTATTATATAATATAATAAAATTGAAGATTATGTGCACTTACGCAGGCATGAAACCAAATGGTTGTGACTGTTACTTTGTCATCAAATAAATAGATATGTAAAACCTTCATATATTTATTTATTATATATATATATATATATATATATATATATATATATATATATATATATATATATATATAATTTTGCTTTGTGACTGACAATAAGAGCACACATTGAGCTCTGTAAATTACGACAACTGAAAGACTACTACATCGTAAGGATGATTTCTTCAGTCAATCTTTGGATTATATATATTTCCAAGAGATGAATCCCATTATAAGCAAATAAAAACTATGGGACTGCTGTCATATGATTTTTCTTACAATTCAAAATTCAATACTGGCTAGGAACATGCGATACTCTACATGTAAAAGATAATAATCAATCGAAAATACTTTAACCATTTAGGACTGGGATATTCTTGTGGGATATTATATCAGTAAAATATTTCATCGGCTGCTCCATTCGGACTATTGATCTCATCTTCATTGTTATATGTACAACGTTTCGGCCGATGTGCCCTCCTGCTTTCTTCAGGTATTTCTTGTCGGACTTGGGAACCATTTCGGACTGGGAAACCTTCTTGTCGAACTCGGGAACATTCTTGACGTAATCCAGAACCTTCTTGTCGTAATTGGGAGCCATCATGGAACTTTGAACCTAACCCTTTATTCAGTCCATGTGGGTATCCTGTTTCCGAGTTAAAAAAAAAAAGAAAAGTTTCCTGAGTTCTTGAAGAAGGCCGGAGGGCATATCGGCCGAAACTTTGAACAGATAACAATGAAGATGAGGAAATAGTCCGAATTGCATTCCTTGCCTTCATCACAATCTATGAATTGTGCATCTAAGAAATTCAAACAATAGCTCAGTCAGCAGAGCGTTCAGCTAGAAACCACAAGGTTCCTAGTTCGATACTGGCCCTCACCAACTCAGTAGCACAGGGAACTGTGCGGTAAAGTAAGGAGCTAATGGTAGGTGTCGTGCTCCACCTGAGACGCAAAAACAATCTCCTTCGCCTAGTGCTAGTGAAAAGGGGATAGACTCCCTCGCTGTATGGCTGATACCGACATTAGGCCGCCCCGATGACTTTACTTATCTACTACTACTACTACTACTAGAAGAATATATAAAAGCAAAAAGAAAAAAACAACAACAAAAAAACTAGTCAAAAATGAGATTTAAGATGTTAAAAAGCCAGTCAAGTAAGATACTCTGCTCTTTTGCTAGAGTTATGCTTACTTCAGATAAAAATATTATGAAAAATAGTGGATAAAGGGAAGCATGTTACCCGACAGGGCGGAAAACGGAGAGAGAGAGAGAGAGAGAGAGAGAGAGAGAGAGAGAGAGAGAGAGAGAGAGGGGGGTAGTTGGGTGGTAGAAAAAGAGGAATTGGTTTGTTGTTTTGTTTTACGGCATATCAACCCTTTTGGGTCATTTATTATAAAAAACAAAAGGTCTCAGGTTGCTTACAGTACCTGCTATGGCTTAAGTGCTCACCCAGTTAAGTACTGAACAGGTTCAGA
>CM042138.1:135456312-135461312 GCA_023376005.1 Doryteuthis pealeii | reverse complement strand
TTGTAAAATGGTTTGAATGTTTTTATTTTTCTATTATATTAAGTGTGTGGTACGGGTTTTGGGTGTTTGAAATCCTTTTCATACATTATATATACTAGCAAATATATGCACCCTCCAGGTGCAAGTATTTAAGTTTTAATGTAATAAAAATATTGTATTAAATTAGAAAGGCCAATGAAACTAAATAAGAATACAGATAAAAAGATTTGAAACAGAGGGAGTATAATAAAAAGATTTGAAACAGAGGGAGTATAATAAAAAATGGAACAACTGAAACTTACTCTTCCATCACTCTCGTCTTTCATTGTTATTTTTTCTAATTTAAGTATTTAGTTATAAGAGAAGTAAAGAATAAAATGACAGTTATTTTTCTTGTTAATGGATTTCATTTAAGATTCATTGAAGAGATTTTTGCTTATATTCATTAAAATAAAACCAAACAATTAAAACAATAATACTAAGCACATATTTATTAAATCGATTTTTTAATATTAATATGCAAATTAGCCTTCCTGTTCTCACTGTAAACTGCTATTTTGTGTATATATAACATAATTGCATGTTGTCAGTATGTAGACATAGTAAACAGTATTAATAATGTAAGACAATTTTATTTAATAATTGAGGTTTAGATAAAAAATAAAATCATGGAGAATGTGATGTCAATAACTAAGAGAATTGTGACTTGAGTAGGAATATAGTTTCGGTTACAGACAGAAAAACACACAATCTCCATTATAATAAGATGAATATATTGTATGTGTCTATTATGTGTCCTGGTAGTTGGTTATATTGATAGAAATTATCAATTAAATCATATCGTAAACTTTCTAAACAGTCTACATAAGTAGCAAAATAAAAGAAAGGGCATGTGAGTCTTACGGGTTTGCCAAATCATGAGATCTTTTAGCAGTTTAAAAGTAAAAAGTGTGCAATATATATTGAGGAAACAGCTGCCATAAATAAGACCATATAAATCAAGTGAGATGAATTCCATAAAGAAATTCATTGCCACCTAGTTTAAAAGGAAACAACAAATTTCTACATGTCTATATAAAAAAATAAAAAAACAGAAGGAAAAGCCAGGAAAATTAGAAGAAAAATAAAAGGAAAGAAAAAAGAAAGATAGAAATTTTAAAAATGATAATTAAATGCAAACAAAGTTAAGAAGAAAGTGCGATAACAAAGAAACAAACGAAAAAGAAAGAAAAAAAAAAAAAAAGAAAGATAAAGAAAGAAAAAATATCTCTGAAACCTTTTACAGTCCTGTGAGGGGATGCACGAAAAGCAAGCATTTGTCACGAAACAAATCTTAATGAACGTAACGGATATATTTTTATTCAATTTACGACGATGTAGATATCTATAAGGGATACTGAGCGACCCTGGAAACAAGGATTTTATAAACAGAAAAAAACTAATACCAAGAGGCGTAACTCTGGTAGTAATAATGAAAATAACAAAATTCATAAAAGAGGAAGAAATCTATTGTCTAATATATATATATATATCTCTGCTGATGAGGCCTAATAGGCCGAAATGTACATACAGAGATTGATTTTTCTCGATTTGTTTAGCCATACATTTAATAGGTATTCCCGCCTAATTCATTATTAATTAATTAATTTTCAAAATTAGGTACGACTCCAATTAAACACTTATTCTCCAAAAAATTATCGGCAAAAAGCCATTCTAAACAAACCTTGTTTACAACTTACCACAACGTCGTGTAATAAAAGTCACTAGAAAGAGGAATGTTAACCTACTCTAAACAAATCATAAAATCTAAGAAGTTCGTTTGGTGTTGGGGTTATGAGATCGGCCTGTCAGCTTGGCAGTCCGGTTTCAAATCACGCACAGGGGCGGTTTTCCGATCTATAGCTCTGCTGATGAGGCCTAATAGGCCGAAATGTACATACAGAGATTGATTTTTCTCGATTTGTTTAGCCATACATTTAATAGGTATTCCCGCCTAATTCATTATTAATTAATTAATTTTCAAAATTAGGTACGACTCCAATTAAACACTTATTCTCCAAAAAATTATCGGCAAAAAGCCATCTAAAACAAACCTTGTTTACAACTTACCACAACGTCGTGTAATAAAAGTCACTAGAAGAGGAATGTTAACCTACTCTAAACAAATCATAAAATCTAAGAAGTTCGTTTGGTGTTGGGGTTATGAGATCGGCCTGTCAGCTTGGCAGTCCGGTTTCAAATCACGCACAGGGCGGTCTTCCGATCTATAGCTCTGCTGATGAGCCTAATAGGCCGAAATGTACATACAGAGATTGATTTTTTCTCGATTTGTTTAGCCATACATTTAATAGGTATTCCCGCCTAATTCATTATTAATTAATTAATTTTCAAAATTAGGTACGACTCCAATTAAACACTTATTCTCCAAAAAAATTATCGGCAAAAAGCCATTCTAAACAACCTTGTTTTACAACTTACACAACGTCGTGTAATAAAAATCACTAGAAGAGGAATGTGGTACTCTAAACAAATCATAAAATCTAAGAAGTTCGTTTGGTGTTGGGTTATGAGATCGGCCTGTCAGCTTGGCAGTCCGGTTTCAAATCACGCAAGGGCGGTCTTCCGATCTATAGCTCTGCTGATGAGGCCTAATAGGCCGAAATGTACATACAGAGATTGATTTTTCTCGATTTGTTTAGCCATACATTTAATAGGTATTCCCGCCTAATTCATTATTAATTAATTAATTTTCAAAATTAGGGTACGACTCCAATTAAACACTTATTCTCCAAAAAATTATCGGCAAAAAGCCATTCTAAACAAAACCTTGTTTACAACTTACCACAACGTCGTGTAATAAAAGGTCACTAGAAGAGGAATGTTAACCTACTCTAAACAAATCATAAAATCTAGAAGTTCGTTTGGTGTTGGGGTTATGAGATCGGCCTGTCAGCTTGGCAGTCCGGTTTTCAAATCACGCACAGGGCGGTCTTCCGATCTATAGCTCTGCTGATGAGGCCTAATAGGCCGAAATGTACATACAGAGATTGATTTTTCTCGATTTGTTTAGCCATAATTTAATAGGTATTCCCGCCTAATTCATTATTAATTAATTAATTTTCAAAATTAGGTACGACTCCAATTAAACACTTATATATATATATATATACTAGCAAATTATAATGCACCCTCCGGGTGCAAGTATTTGAATTTTAATGTAATGAAATATGTTAAATTTGAAATACTTTTGAAACTAAATAAAATCCAAATAAAATGATTTACAAACAGAGGGGGTATAATCAAAGAATAGAACAACGTTGAAACTAAGTCTTCCATCATTTTTCATCACTCCCTCTTTTATTGCTGAATTTTCCTAATTTAACTATTTAGTTAAATTAGGAAGTAAAGAATAAAATTACTGTTATTTCTTTATATTAAAGGATTTCTTTTAAGATTTATCCCCGAGTTTTTTGGTCATATTCATTAAGAAAAACAAACAATTAGAAATCATAATACCAAGCGCATATTTAATAAAATTAAACTTTTAATATCAATATGCAAATTAGCTTTCCTGTTCACACTGTAACCCGCTATTTTGTTGCATATATAAATACAATTGCATGTTATTAGAATGTAGATAAAGTCAAAAGTATTAATAGGTATAAACAATTTTATCAATAACTGAGGTTTAAATAAAAATAAATTCATAGTGAATGTGACGTCAATAACTAAGGGAATTGTGACTTGAGTAGTGATTTAGTTGGCTTCAGACAGACAACACACAATCTCCATTATAATAAGATATATACTAGCAAATATATGCACCTCCGGGTGCAAGTATTTAAGTTTTAATATAATAAAATATCAATTTGGAACAGAGGGGGTATGATTGAAAAATAGAACAACTTTGAAACTAACTCTTCCATCATTTTCCCTTACTCCCGTCTTTCATTGGTAAATTTTCCTAATTTAACTATTTAGTTGAAATAGGAAGTAAAGAATAATATTACAGTTATTTCTTCTTGTTAATGGATTTCTTTTAAGATTTATCTCCGAGATTTTTGCTCATATTCATTAAGATAAAATCAAAGAATTAGAAATCAATAATACTAAGCACATATTTATTAAAATCAATTTTTAAAGATCAATATGCAAATTAGGCCTTCACACTGTAAACCGCTATTTGTGTTGTATATATAAATACACTTGCATGTTATTAGTATGTAGATATGGTCAACAGTCTTAATGATGTTAAAACAATTTTATTAATAATTGAGGTTTAAATAAAAATAAAATCATGGAGAGGTGATGTAAATAACAAAGGAATTGTGACTTGAGTAGTAATATAGTTTCGGTTACAGACAGACAACCCACAATCTCCATTATAATAAGATATGTATATATATATATATATTATATATATCAACTTAAGACACACCCTGTCGACTGGGGTGTTAGAATGCAATCGACTGCACCTCTGCAGAGGGGTAAGACTCCCCCAATGTGCACCTGTTGGCCGTGGGTGGCGACCCGTGATGCTTAAGGATGAACCCAGGTGGGGGCAGTTCATGACATGCAATGCCCACTTTGGCCCTATCTTGGGCTAGACGGGCGGTCGGAGGGCCCCTCCGATCAATCGGCTGGTCACGTCAAGCCCTAGCACCTATATGATTTTTCCCACACTATTGCCCTTATGGCAAGCCCCAACCCTTTTTTATCATATGGGTGCTAGAAGGCGGTGGCTGCGGGTCTACATGTCCTGGAATGACGTTAAACTCTATCTGATGGTGCGTTCCAGTTTTGGAGGTTTCGGGAATGTGGGCACCCCTTCATCACCATTGCTCCCTGATCCACTCTGAACCGGTTTAGGCCCATCTATGGGTTAAATAGAAAAACATGAGTTGATAAACAGAATTGTAGTGCATTAAGAATTGATTTATTTCACAACTTTATGGCATTAAATGACCCACTGAGGTTGATATGCCGTAAAAACAAAACAACCACACCAAAATCTCTCTTCT
>CM042138.1:135444787-135456302 GCA_023376005.1 Doryteuthis pealeii | reverse complement strand
ACCACGACCAAAAACCAACTTAAGACATACCCTTTTTATTTTAGCAATTTCTGCACTTAGCAATTAGTTCAGTGAGACTTGATATTTTTACTTTTACCTAATTAACGACAATACATTAAAGTAAAGGCCTCATTAGGAGAGAGAGAGAAGAGAGAGAGAGAGAGAGAGAGAGAGAGAGAGAGAGAGAGAGAGAGAGAGAGAGAGAGAGAGGCAACACTTTGACACATGTTAATAAACATAACGAAGAATTGTTAATCCAATTTATAAGTATTCCTTTTTCCCGCCGGGTACAAACGCTTCCGACCATTCTCTGTCTTCGGTCAGGTGAATGAGGTAAGAATTATTCGCTTGTATTCCAGAGGGTCTTTTTCTTAGGCAGCATCTTGCCTCTGGTTTAAAAAGGACCAGAGTTTATTCAATTGCTCGTCGCCTGAACAGTAACGCCGATGGAGCATTTTTGAAAGGTCCACGGATGAATTTCGATTTATGCGTTGTTTCTCATCGTTTGTCTATTGCAATTTATCAAATGCCAGAGAAGGGTTTCAACATCTCTCTCTCTCTCTCTCTCTCTCTCTCTCTCATATATATATATATAATATATATAATAATATATATTGTATCCCTGTCTCTGTCTCTCTGTCTATGTCTGTCTGTCTCTCTCTCTCTCCCTGTCTCTGTCTGTCGTCTCTCCCTGTTCCCTGTCTGTCTGTCTCTCTGTGTCTGTCTCTGTCCATCCCTGTCTCTTCTCTCTGTGTCTGTCTCTGTCTATCTCTGTCTATCATTGTCTCTCTGTCTCTGTCTCTGTCTGTGTCTATCTCTGTCTGTCCTTGTCTCTCTGTCTCTGTCTCTGTCTTGTCTATCTCTGTCTATCATTGTCTCTCTGTCTCTGTCTCTGTCTCTGTCTGTCTCTGTCTGTGTGTATCTCTGTCTGTCCTTGTTCTCTCTGTCTCTGTCTGTGTGTATCTCTGTCTGTCCTGTCTCTCTGTCTCTGTCTCTGCTCTCCTCTCTGTCTGTCCTTGTCTCTCTGTCTCTGTCTCTGTCTCTGTCTATCTCTGTCTGTCCTTGTCTCTCTGTCTCTGTCAGTTATTATATTTTCCTATTTATCATTTTATGTTGTACAACAAAAGTTTGGTTATCAAGAGCCTATCCATGTATTTTAAGAATTTTATGAATTTTCCTCCGGACACACACACACACACACACACACACACACACACATATTATATATATATATTAATATATATATGATTTTTGTGTCCAGAGAGAATATACATATTATAATAAAAATAATTATGTAGAAAAATGGTTTGAATTTTGTTATTTTTCTTTCATATTAAGTGAGTACCACGGTGTCGGGTGTTTGAAATCCTTTTCATACTTTAGATATATATTGTATGTGTCTTTACATGTATGTCATGATGCATCACACGAAGAGTATGCAATACTAATATGTAAAATATGCAATGCACAATATATATGTATGCATATATATATATAATATTATATATGTATATATATATATATATTAATATGAGATGTATTTAGTATTTGTATCCGTTGCTTGGAAATACATATACCAGGTTGGCATATGCCAAACCTGGTATATGTATTTCCAACAACGGATACATATACTAAAATACATTCTATATATATATAGGAACCAGAAGCATACGGACACGCAAAATCTACAGTGATATATATTATATATATATAATATATAATATTATATATATATGTGTGTGTGTGTTGTGTGTGGTGTTGTGAAAATAAAATGGAAATTAATCTGACAGTGTGAATATGATATAATGAAAAACAAAGGATGTTTACAACTGCATGGGCTCATCAGGAGAGAATGTGCAAACCGTTTCGGGGCCTTCCTCTCGACGGTTTTAAAAAGCAACACCGGCCCTTCCTCACTGATATTGAGGACCCTCGCAACATCATGCATCGACTGCACGTGGGTCGGTCATCAACAAAAATAAGACAGGAAAAATGACCGTTAGCAAAACAGAACGCTGCTAGTCAAACGTTTGGAATTAAAAAAAAATGCACTGTCTATATTAAAAATAAAATGAATTTTATTTAAAAATAAAATGAATTTTATTTAAAAATAAAATGAACTTCATTTTTAATTTAAAATTAATCAGAAGCATATATAGTATAAATAAGACTAAAAAAATCTGGGGTAGTAATTTAAAAAAGTGTTAATTTGTATAAAAGTGTATATAAATATCAAAATTATTTGTAATACAATCAAACTGTAAAATAAGTAGCCACTTTTATAGGTAGATCCGGTTTATGGATGAATATCATCAAAGGAGTAAACATTCAATGTAAAGTTTTTCATAGACAAATATGTAAAAAATAATCCGACAGGTGGAATATGATATAATGAAAAAACAAAGGATGTTTACAACTGCATGGGCTCATCAGGAAAGATGTGCAAACGTTGTGCGGTCCTTCCGACGGTTAAAAAAGCAACACCGGCCCTTCCTCACTGATATGAGGACCCTCGTAATATCATGCACGACACACGTGTTAACATGGCCCTATTGGGGTGAATTTTATCCCTCTGCAGAGGTACATCGGTGAATTCTACCACTTCAGCCGACAGGGCGGGTTGTATTTAGGATCAATGCAAAATAAAAGCTAATTTGCTCTGAAGTTTAAAACAATGTTTAATTTAAAAAATATTTAATCCATCGTCCACTCAATATACAACATAAAAGTTGTATCAGAAAATGGATGATGGAAAGAAAAATGGTATCCAGAAGATGTTGTGAAAGGAAGGATATATTAAACAGTCGGGGGGGGCACGTGCGGAGTGTTCTAACGTACTGTACTGCGACATCGTAGTAAGCGAGTTCGAACACCACTAGTGCTATTATGTTCATTTTTCGACTAATACCAAGGGAAAGGTAAACACTTCATTCACAAGCTATAGGATGGAGTCGAATTCGTGCATCACTGACCGTTCAATATACAAGAGATATAGCATGGACAGAGAGGGAAGAGGGAGAGAGAGAAGAGAGAGAGAGAGAGGAGAGAGAGAAGAGGGGAAGATGGGGATGAGAGAGAGACAAGAAGAGAACAGAGGAAGAGAAGGGAGAAGGCGGGAAAGAAAGACAAAGAAAAAAAAAGAAAGACAGACGAGGACAGAATTTAAATGTCAAACATAACCTATACACACACACACCACAGCGAGCGCGCACACATATATATATAATATATATATATAAATATTATATATTATATATTATACTATATAAAGCTGTGCTAGGACAGTTTACTCTCTCCGCTCGCTCTCTCTCTCTCTCTCTCTAAGAGAAAGAGATCAACTCCAGTTATAATAAGAATATCATATATATATTATTATATATATATATATATCAACTTAAGACACCACCCTGTCGACTGGTGTTAGAATGCATCGACTGCACCTCTGCAGAGGGTAAGACTCCCCCAATGTGGCCACCTGTTGGCCGTGGGTGCGACCCGTGATGCTTAAGGATAGAACCCAGGTGATGAGCAGTTCATGACATGCAATGCTCCACTTTGGCCCTATCTTGGCTAGACGGGCGGTCGGAGAGAGGCCCCCTCCGATCAATCGGCTGGTCACGTCAAGCCCTAGCACCTATATGATTTTCCCAGCACTATTGCCCTTATGGCAAGCCCCAACCCCTTTTTATCATATGGGTGCTAGAAGGCGGTGGCTGCGGGTCTACATGTCCTGGGAATGACGTTAAACTCTATCTGATGGTGCGGTTCCAGTTTTGGACGTTTGGGAATGTGGAGCACCCCTTCATCACCATTGCTCCCTGATCCACTCTGAACCGGTTAGGGTCCCATCTATGGGTTAAATAGAAAAACATGAGTTGATAAACAGAATTGTATTATGCATTAAGAATTGATTTATTTCACAACTTTATCGGCATTAAATGACCCACTGAGGTTGATATGCCGTAAAACAAAACAAACCACACCAAACCAACTTAAGACATACCGTTTTTATTTTAGCAATTTCTGCACTTAGCAATTAGTTCAGTGAGACTTGATATTTTTACTTTTACCTAATTAACGACAATACATTAAAGTAAAGGCCTCATTAGGAGAGAGAGAGAGAGAGAGAGAGAGAGAGAGAGAGAGAGAGAGAGAGAGAGAGAGAGAGAGGCAACACTTTGACACATGTTAATAAACATAACGAAGAATTGTTAATCCAATTTATAAGTATTCCTTTTTTCCCGCCGGGTACAAACGCTTCCGACCATTCTCTGTCTTCGGTCAGGTGAATGAGGTAAGAATTATTCGCTTGATTCCAGAGGGTCTTTTTCTTAGGCAGCATCTTGCCTCTGGTTTAAAAGGACCAGAGTTTATTCAATTGCTCGTCGCCTGAACAGTAACGCCGATGGAGCATTTTTGAAAGGTCCACGGATGAATTTCGATTTATGCGTTGTTTCTCATCGTTTGTCTATTGCAATTTATCAAATGCCAGAGAAGGGTTTCAACATCTCTCTCTCTCTCTCTCTCTCTCTCTCTCTCTCTATATATATATATATATATATATATATAATATATATATTGTATCCCTGTCTCTGTCTCTCTGTCTATGTCTGTCTGTCTCTCTCTCTCTCCCTGTCTCTGTCTGTCTGTCTCTCTCCCTGTCCCTGTCTGTCTGTCTCTCTGTGTCTGTCTCTGTCTCTCTGTCCATCCCTGTCTCTGTCTCTCTGTGTCTGTCTCTGTCTATCTCTGTCTATCATTGTCTCTCTGTCTCTGTCTCTGTCTGTGTCTATCTCTGTCTGTCCTTGTCTCTCTGTCTCTGTCTCTGTCTGTGTCTACTCCTGTCTATCATTGTCTCTCTCTGTCTCTGTCTCTGTCTGTCTCTGTCTGTGTGTATCTCTGTCTGTCTTGTCTCTCTGTCTCTGTCTCTGTCTCTCTCTCTCTCTCTCTGTCCTTGTCTCTCTGTCTCTGTCTCTGTCTCTGTCTCTCTCTGTCTGTCCTTGTTCTCTGTCTCTGTCAGTTATTATATTTTCCTATTTATCATTTTATGTTGTACAACAAAAGTTTGGTTATCAAGAGCCTATCCATGTATTTTAAGAATTTTATGAATTTTCCTCCGGACACACACACACACACACACACACACACACACACATATATATAATATATATATATATATATATATATGATTTTTTATGTCCAGAGAGAATATACATATTTATATATAAAAAATAATTATGTTAGAAAAATGGTTTGAATTTTGTTATTTTTCTTTCACGTGTTTCGGGTGTTTGAAATCCTTTTCATACTTTAGATATATATTGTATGTGTCTTTTACATGTATGTCATGATGCATCACACGAAGAGTATGCAATACTAATATGTAAAATATGCAATGCACAATATATATGTATGCATATATATATATATATATATATATATATATATATATATATATATATATATATGAGATGTATTTTAGTATTTGTATCCGTTGCTGGAAATACATATACCAGGTTTGGGCATATGCCAAACCTGGTATATGTATTTCCAACAACGGATACATATACTAAAATACATCTCATATATATATAGGAACCAGAAGCATACGGACACGCAAAATCTACATGTATATATATATATATATATATATATATATATTTATTTATTGTTTATTTTGTGTTTAAATAAAATGGAGCATTTCATAAAGTATGAATATTATTAATGAAAAAATGTTTTTGTTGCATGGGTTCATCATGCAAATGTTGTCCAAATCTTTCAAAGTATCTTCTCTTCAGAGACGTTTTCGATAAAATCGTGGTGTGTTCATATTTCAAGATAAACAAAATACAAGCAAACGCGCAAGAACGTGATTAGTGTGCAAAAATTTTATTCATTTTTTTTTATTAAATAATCCATTCGGTGTTAAATATAATATCATGTTAAATGAGTAAAATTCAATTAAAAATTTTTTTATGTAAATATGTATTTAAAAATATATTAATGATGTATACAGTGTTTAATCCTAACCTATATTATCCTAGCTATTACCAAAGCCTCCTTAATTCTGAGATGACTTTAAGATTTTGTGCGTCAAGCCTATCGGTCACTTTGGATCTCCCCAACCATCTGTCTAGCTTAAGTAAGGGTGAACGTGAAGTGTTGCATGTCATGGACTGCTCAGCCACCAGGATCTACCCTTAAGCATAAGGGGTCACCTCTCACGGTTAACAGATGGCCCTATTGGGGTGAATTTTATCCCTCTGCAGAGGTACAGTCGGTGAATTCTACCACTTCAGCCGACAGGGCGGGTTGTATTTAGGATGAATGCATATAAATAAAAGCTAATTTGCTCTGAAGTTTTTAAAACAATGTTTAATTTAAAAAAATATTTAATCCATCGTCCACTCAATATACAACATAAAAGTTGCATCAGAAAATGGATGATGGAAAGAAAAATGGTATTCCAGAAAGATGTTGTGAAAGGAAGGATATATTAAACAGTCGGGGGGGTCCACGTGGTGTAGTGTCTAACGTACTGTACTGCGACATCGTAGTAAGCGAGTTCGAACACCACTAGTGCTATTATGTTCATTTTTCGACTAATACCCAAGGGAAAAAAACACTCTCATTCACAAGCTATGGATTAAATAGGATTGTTAGGGTTCTTCTACAATGATAGCTTTGGCATTTATAAGCCACGAAGGTTGATATGCCTTTACCAAAGACGCAAAACCATATCAAACTGCTTTTGAATAAAAAGTTAATATGGAACAGAAGATAGAGATAACAAAAATGGCCGTGCAAATTATAAATAAAAGTAAGAAAGGTCTTTATTGAAAGTAAGAAAGAAATCAAAATAATTGTTTTTTAGGAAAAGAAATTAAACACAACTAAGAAAATTCAAAAGAGGGGCGTAAAATACTTAACAAGTGTGAGAAGTGGGTAGGAAAAAAGAAATAATGGTGAAATGTAGGGAAATATTGAATGAAGGACAAAGATGGAGAAAGTTACAATGGAAATACAAAATGGCGAAGTTAGAAAGAAAGAAAGAAAAAGAAAGAAAAAAAGATGTGGGAAGGAAGGAAGAATAAAATAAAGGAGAAAAAAGAAAAATGAAAAAATGACTAAAAGATAAAGATATAGAAAACAACAAATAAAGGACAAAGATGTGGAAAGTAACAATGGAAATACACAATGGCAAAGTAGGAAATAAACAAAGAAAAAAATAAGAAAAAAGAAAGAAAAAAAGAAAAAAAGAATAAAGAAATAAGAAAATGATGAAGAACAAAAAAAAAAGAATAAGTTGAAGAATATATGAAAAATTAAGTGAAAGATCAATGGCAAAATGGTGAAGTAAGAAATAGAAAGAAAGAAATAAAGAAAAGAAAGAAAGAAAGAAAGAAAGAAAAAAGAAAGTAATGGAGAACATAAAAAAGAAAAAGAAAAAAGAGAAAAATATAAGGAAACAAGAAAGAAACAATGAATGAAAGAAAAATAAAGAAAAAGAAAATAATGCGTAAAGAAAAAAAATAATTGAAATAAAATCCTTGTACAATTAATAAATAATGCAAAGAAAAAAAAGAAAGAAAGAATAGAAAAAAACCCAAAACCCAAAAAACAAAAAAAAAAACAGAAAACAAAACAAAAACGAAAGTGTATTTTTGAAAGGAACACAAAAAAAATGAAAAAAAAAAGAAAAAAAAGAAATTAAGTGAAAAAACGAGTAAAGGCTGAAAAAGAATAATATAGAAAATTGATATAGAAAAAGAAAAAAGTAAAAAAAGAAAAAAGAAAAGAAAAGTAGTCGTGATACAACCCACCGAGAATGTAAACCTACAATCAATTATTTAAATATTCAACAATCACGAAATGAATCCTTTTCGTGTCTCTTTTCTTATATTTAAATGTAGGTAAAACATTTCATCAGCAAAGATTCACTTTTCCGTTCATGCATTTTTCCTTTATGATCAAAATACACTACCTCCAACGCAGACAGTTCCATTAAACGAGAAATAACAAGTAGGCACATCGCTTCAACCAGAAAATTTCAAACAATTTAATAAATTTACTTTACATTTATCATTTATACATATTGCATAAACAGTCAGATATACTTACATCATGTTCATAAATATATATATATATATATATATATATATATATATATATATATATATATATATATATATATATATATATATATACCTTCATTATATTCATATCTATCACAGTATAGTCATATCTATCTATCTATCTATGAATCTATCTATGTATCTAATTCTGCATACATCTGTCTGTCCGATGTATCTATTTATCTAATTCAATTTATATCTGTATGTTTGTCGACCGATCTATCGATCTAACCATCCATCTATCTATATATATATATATATATATATATATATCTATAACAGTATGATTATATCTATCTATCTATCTATCTAATTCTGCATATATATCTCTGTCTGTCCGATGTATGTATGATCACAATATGATTTATCTATCTATCTATCCATCTATCTATCGAATACTGCATAGATATATGTCTGTCTGTCCGATCTATCTATGTAACTATCTATCTAACTATCTATCTAACTTTATTTATATATCTCTGTCCGTTGCCCGATCGATCTATCTCTCTCTCTCTCTCTCTCTCTCTCTATATATATATATATATATATATATATGTTCTTATCTATTAATCTACCTATATCTATCACTCTATCTGTATCTATATATATATATATATATATATATATATATATATATATATATAGTTTTCAACAGAATGATCTTCAGGTTTTAAAATTGCTGTCTCACAGGCGCTATTTACGTTGACCGTGTAAGAGATCTGCTTTAAGCAGCAAATCTATTACATGTCATTTACGATCATCACAGGAATCTTGAATAATCAGCATTTGTGGCCGAAACGTAACATAGCAACATAACATATATGTCATCAACAGGTAAACTGTACATAATATTCAACGAAAAAAGTGTAATAAGAGATACAATGAACGATGAGTAAAAAATCAGGTGGCTTCAATGGTTTTCATGGTGAGCTGCAATAAAATCGCATGTCTAAGCTGGAGACAAATTATCTCAATTCTGTTTTACATACATAAATGAAAAACATGCCTTTTTTAATCCATGAACGAGGACTGAAAAAGATAGGTCTATAGTGTTTTAAGGGGTTGAATTATCGTGTGTCCAAAAGGCATGTGACGTGGGAAGCAAAGCCTACTGTCCAGGAGAAGACAGTTATTTTTTGTCTTCTCACAATATAATCTTGTAATTTAAGTAAGGAAAATAACAGAACAAAATGTCAAATATTTTTTTCTTATAGGTAAATTAAATTTTGAATAGGATTCATGTTGCATTTTGTATTTAAAAAAAATGTTACATACCACACTCGTGTTTGTGTTTGTGTATGTGCGTGCGTATTCTCTTGCATAAATATAAATACAGATGGTTCATAAAGATATTACATGTTCTTGTTTATTATTTCATGTGGTACAAAACATTTTTCCGGTATTATGATTCTTTCAAGGAAATGATCTGAGTTTTCTATTTCTCTGAATTTTTGAGATGAGGCTTGATAATTAGTATTATTTGGATTATTCGGAAAATTGTCCTCATCTTCATTGTTATATGTTCAACGTTTCGGCCGATGTGCCCTCCTGCTTTCTTTAGGTATTTCTTGTCGGACTTGGGAACCTTCTCGGACTCGGGAACCTTCTTTTCGGATTCGGGAACTTTCTTGACGTAATCCGGAACATTTTTGTCGTAATAGTGAACAACAAATAACGGCGTGGGTGTTCATTGTATGTATGAACCCTCATGCGTCGAAAATCGACGAGAGAGTCCATAATAATCTTATTATAATGGAGATTGTGTGTTTTTCTGTCTGTAACCGAAACTATATTACTACTCAAGTCACAATTCCCTTAGTTATTGACATCATATTCTCCATGATTTTATTTTAACCTTTTTGATAATTGATAAAATTGTTTTACATTATTAATACTGTTAACCATATCTACATACGAATAACATGCAATTATATTTATATATACAACAAAATAGCGATTTACAGTGTGAACGGGAAGTCTAATTTGCATAATGATATTAAAAAATCGAATTTAATAAATAATAAAATGCTCAGTGTTATTGATTTCTAACTGTTTGGTTTTATTTTAATGAATATAAGCAAAAATCTCTTCAATGAATCTTAAATGAAATCCATTAACAAGAAAAAATAACTGTAAGTTTATTCTTACTTCCTATTTTAACTAAATACTTACATTAGAAAAAATAGCAATGAAAGACGAGAGTGATGGAAGAGTAAGTTTCAGTTGTTCTGTGTTTCAAATCTTTTGCTCTGCATTCTTATTTAGTTTCATTAGCCTTTCTAATTTTATATAATATCTTATTACATTCAAACTTAAATACTTGCACCCGGAGGGTGCATATATTTGCTAGTAATCATAATAATAATAATAATTATATATATATATATATGAAAATAAAATGGAAATTAATCCGACAGTATGAATAAGATATAATGAAAAAACAAACGATGTTTACAACTGAAATAGGCTCATCAGAAGAGAAAGTGTGCAACCGTTCGGGGCCAATTCTCTTTTTTTTTTTTTTTTTTTTTTTTTTTTGATTAATTCCAACGTTTGACTAGCAGCGTTCTGTTTTTACTAACGGTCTTTTTCCCGTCTTATTTTTGTTGATGACCGACCCACGTGCGGTTGATACATTATAATGCAATAGGGTCCTCATATTAGTTGAGGATGGGCCGGGTGTTGCTTTTTAAACCGTCAAGAGATTTGGCCCCGAAACGGTTTGCACACTTTCTCTTCTGATGAGCCTATTTCAGTTGTAAACATCGTTTGTTTTTTTCATTATATCTTATTCATACTGTCGGATTAATTTCCATTTTATTTTCACATAATTGTCCATGAAAAAACTTTACATTTGAATGTTTACCCTTTTTGATGATATCCATTAACACACGGATTTACCTACAAATATGGGCTACTTATTTTACAGTTGGATTGTATTACAATAATTTTTGATATTCTATATACACTTTTTATACATATTTTACACTTTTCTATAACTTTACATCAGACTTTTTGAGTCTTATTTTATTACTATAATGCTTCTGATTATTTTCAAAATTGAAAATGAGATTCATTTTATTTTTAAATAGAATTCATTTTATTTTTAAATAAAATTTATATTTTTATATAGACAGCACAATTTCTTTTTTTTTTTGATTAATTCCAACGTTTGACTAGCAGCGTTCTGTTTTTACTAACGGTCTTTTTCCCGTCTTATTTTTGTTGATGACCGACCCACGTGCGGTTGATACATTATAATGCAATAGGTCCTCATATTAGTTGAGGATGGGCCGGGTGTTGCTTTTTAAACCGTCAAGAGAATTGGCCCCGAAACGGTTTGCACACTTTCTCTTCTGATGAGCCTATTTCAGTTGTAAACA
>CM042138.1:135384787-135434787 GCA_023376005.1 Doryteuthis pealeii | reverse complement strand
ATGCATGTATCGCATAAAATTCGATAATTATAGAAAATAATCTTGACAAGTGAATCCCGCAAAGGATGGCTCGCTATGCAGAAGGCGTGTAGTAGTTTCATTGACAAGGTTAATTTCGCAGGGATTGTTCGCTATGTACCGGCGGCTGAACGGATATGGTCTCTGACTAAGCCCGTGAAGTCCCGGTTTCGATTCCTGTCGGAGGGGAGTCGTTAGTATACATCGCTGAAGAGATTAATAAAGTCGAAACAGTCTGTACGGTGTTCTGCATAGCGAGCCATCCTTTGCGGGATTTACTTGTCAAGATTATTTTCTATAATTATCGAATTTTATGCGATACATGCATTATAATAGCCTTCAAGCAAAAATATAAATAATAATAATAATATATATATATATATATATATATATATCAGATTTATTTATATATTACAGATTCCTGAAATTTTCCATCTTCATCTATTGTACGGTTGGACGTATTATATTTTTTAAACTTTCTTTTATAACCGGAACATTTTCCTGAACTTTTTGATATTTATATACACCATTACCGCAAACGCTTTTGAGTTTTTTTAATGATAAAAATGCTTATAATTTTTAAAAATAAAACATAAATACGCATTTTAAAAAATTATTTGAAAATTCCGGTACTGATCGAGAGCGTTCTATGTCTCGTGATTAATAATATATTTATTTCGTTTTTCCGTTCACAATGTTGCTTTGATAAAGACCGCATACGGTCGAAACAGATTTCTGTCAGCAAAACTTTAAACATCTTGTTGTTTTTTCTACAAAACTTTCTACACATATGGTCGATTCATATCCATTTTACCTTCATATATATATATATATATATATATATATATATATATATATATATATATATATATATATATATATATATTATAATCTGTTGGTTTTCCATCTCATTTTTAGTAATTCCAGATAAAAATTCAACCTCGTTATTTAATGAGTATCATCCTTTATCTTAATTCTAGTTGTGTTTTAGTGGGTGGTGTATTTTTTGTCAGTTTATTTGTTTATATTATCGCCACTTAGTACGACTTTTATCATCCGAAAATACCCTTGATTATTAATTGAACACGTAGCGTAGTAGATATAGGCGTTGAGTTAATACAGTTCTTAGAGACAGTTATCTCTAGGCTGCAGGTTCAATCCTAGTCAAAAGCAATAGTAACATAGAATAATAATTAACATAGCTTAACACTTGTATCTAATTCATGTTTAGCGGAATGAGAACAGTATACCCCCGTCGATTGAATAAAGGGTTGGGTTCAAATTTCCGTGATGGCTCCCGATTACGACAAGAAGGTTCTCGAGTTCGAAGAGAAGGTTTCCGAGTTCGAAGAGAAGGTTCCCAAGTCCAACAGGAAATACCTGAAGAAGGCCGGAGTGCACAACGGCCGAAATGTTGTACAGATAACAAAAGATGATGACAATAGTCCGAATAATCCAAATAGTATTAATTATCGAGGCTTATCTAAAAAATTCAGCGAAATGATTAATAATCTTATTTCATTTTTTGTCTACTTCCGAGTTTTTCCTATCAGCGCTAACTGATGATTTTCACTGGAGCAAGTCTCCAGGAATTTTCAAGTATGCAAGCTGAAAATTCTGTGTTTTAGCTTTGATATAACTAGTTCTTATCGCATTATTTTGTGTTGCTACTAACTATTTACCAACATTAAGCCATACCACCAAACAACGTATCTACTACCAAATAAAAAAGATTGATGGTTAGTTCATTATAATTGTGCAGAAATACTCAGATTGCAATAATAATGAGACTTTTTTTTCGAATAGAATGAATTTTGAGTTAAATAGATAGTGAACTTTGAAATATCCCATCATACAAGTAAAAATATCAAGAAAATTTGTTGGGAAATTTGGTAGGAAAAGAGTTGAAAGTTTTCATCTCATTCCCCTTCTCTTTATATATATATATATATATATATATATATATATATATATATATATATATGTATATATAAAAACAACTTTTTGTGATTAAACAAAGAAAATACAGTGCTCAATCACAAATATATATATATATATATATATATATAATATATATATATATATATATATTCAAAACATAACAGCAAGAAATGTCTTCAAAAAAAAGAAGAAGATTTATCCACCTGACGATGGTGAATAAACCTGAAACCTGGGTAGTTGCTTATAAAAACTTTTATATTTAAAAAATTCAACAATATATATATTATAATATATATATATATATATATATATATATAATATTGTGTGTGTGTGTGTGTGTGTGTGTGTGTGTGTGTGTGACTTTACATCACTAAATAATAACGACCGTTCGGTCACTTTTCTCACTTTTCCGTCTGATGATTGTGCACATTACATAAAACATGTATTAGTCGTAGGGTCGAGCACGTTTGCTTACAAATTTTCTCATTTGAAGTTATCTTTTTATTTTCTATTTCTGTTTTCATAACCAACACCAACACACACACACACACACACACACACAAATATAATATATATATATATATATGTATATATATATATATATATATATATATTGAAATCTCCTTAATATCTTATTTTCTTTTGATCGTCTTTAATCGGCTTGTTAACGCACTTGCCATATACAAGATAATCACATATTTATTCGTGCCCATAGACACACACACAGATACACACATATTTATTCGTGCCCAAAGTCTTACCCCCGTGCACACTGAAGAAAAAAAAACAGCAAATGTTTGCAAGGTGCACTCAAGTCCATCCTAGAGAGTTTCAGATAACGCAAACCTACAAAGGGCTGCACTCATAAAATATATATCTGTGTGGGTATCTTTAGAAAGAGTGAAATGAGACCAGTCACGAGTGAAAGCATTTAATTTGATACAACTCAGTAATGAATTACATGATTGCATTTTCTACTAATACTAATACTACTATTACTACTACTACTACTAATAATAATAATACACACTCACTCATACTTACACAAACACACACACACGCGCACACGCACATAGACAGATACGCACACACACGCACGCATGTACGCACTACAAGATACACACACACATGCAGTCCCCAGATACTCACAAACGCGCACATACAAGAAAACACACACACACACACACACACACACACACACCACACACATATATAATATATATATATATAGATAGATAGATAGATAGATAAAAGGGTATGAAAACATACAATACTGTTAAAATGAAAATATCTTATATCATTTTCATAGCTAATATTGAACAATATTTCGATTTATAAAAAATCATCATCAGAGCTTGTTTTTAATCAGGACTCATCGATAGAGAAGCAGAAAATGATTTAAATTCAAACCGAAAGCATTGTTGTTCCAAAAACGTGTAAGCTATGCGATCGCTTCGTCATTTGTACATGCGCAGTGTGTTTATCCGTTAACGACATGAACATGCTGCTACATTGTATTCTTCAGTGTAACAGTTTTTGAAAGAAAAAAGACATATTTCAAATTCAAAAATAGAGAAATTTTCTTTTTCAAAAAGCCGAGTTTTAAGCCGTTCATGGTCGGTTAGTAACAGATTTCTTTAAGAAAAGAAATATGTTTATTTATTTATTTAAAAAATTACGTTTTTATGTAAAAAAATATGAATGATGTAAGGTTTATTGGGATAATGTGAAATTTAAATTTGTTAGAAAATGTCTAAAATGGTTATGTGAAGGGAATTTTATGATTTCTGAGTACAAGTGTTGCTAAATAAGGGGATATATTTAAAAAAACCTTAGCTTTGGGGGATGGTTTGCTGAGTGAGAATAACACAAGATTCCATAATTCTACGTAGTGTTCTATTGTGTAAGTGAGTTAATATTTTGGCACCTTTAAAATCAAAGGTATGGTCTGTGTCTATAATATGTTTAGCTTGGGCGTTGTTTAGAAAACCTCGTTTAATATGATATCTATGTTCTGAGACCCGTTTAGTCAAAGATCTAGAAGTCTCTCCCACTTATTTTTTGTTGCAATTTAAGCAATCTATTGTGTAGAACCCTGCTTCGGAGTGTGTGTGTTTATAATTATTTTTATTATGTAAAATGTTTTTGATTGTTTTCGTGGAGTGAGTAACTGTCTTAATACCTAATCTTTTTAGGATTTTTATATATATATATATATATATATATATATATATATATATATATATATATATATTAATAAGAAATCGAAATTAATACGATAGTATCTAAGAAAATAATAAATGTGAAAAATAAGTTATGAAGATGATTCATTGATATCGGAAAAGTTTCGATTATATATATATATATATATATATATATATATATATATATATATTGTTTACAGTTTATAATGGGACAAAAAGATAGTTTTCATATTGGGATTTTTGCAATCGTTGGTTTTAGGGCTACAAAGTATTTTGATAATAGTTATCAAATGACTGTCGATATATATATATATATATATATATATATATATATATATATATATATATATATATATATGAGGGTATGGGTACCGAAGGCAAAATCAAAGTTTTAAGATAACTCGATCTCCTGGCTCTTGGATTTTCAAACCAAGATATATTTTATGACCGCTTCTTTACTTATAAATATGACAAAGTATATTGTCAATCTATTATTATACTAAATCCGAGTGAGTCAATGATTGTTTTCTAAAGGATTTATTTTTCTGTTTAATTTAATCACACAAAATACGTATTAAGATATTCCTTAGTTCTAAGATTAGTTTGTGTTTTTAAAAATTACATTTTAATTCATAGAATTCCAAGAATCATGTCCATTTAAATATAAATTAGATCAAACATTCCCTTTCTAAGAAATCTTACAAAATGATTTAATGTTTTTTCATCTCTCCAGGCGTATTTATTTGTTTAATTCGCTTTGCAAACTTTCTTTTTCCTGATCCCAATTTGAATTCAATTTTCCTTCTAGACTGGTTGCTATATCAAGATTATAAAACCCAACAGTTAAGTAGCCAAATATTTTACCCATAGCTGCAGGTAGAATAGTTGGATTCATACCTTTTCCAAGGGTATTAGCGTTAAATTTGATCCAGACAACCTTGTATCGGATTTGAACTCGAGTTGTTGTGCATGTATGTTTGTACTTCTTTCAATACATACTTGTATATCTATTATGACACCTTTAAATTTTTACATTGTATCTTTTACGAAAACACGGGAGCAGATCTTTTATAAAGTCAAACGATATACAGTGTTGTTTAATGTAGTGTTTAAGGTGAATAAGAAGAGTTCGAAAACCTTCTAGCCCTTGAGGCCTGAAACACGAATCAAATGGATTCGTCAAAAAGTAAACAGCATGAAATTATAATGAGGTGAGCTAATAAGCTGAAGCAATCACTGTGTCTCACCGTGTAAACAATATAAATTATTTTCGTTTCGATCACTAACTTCATGGACGTTACTTTATATGTATATGAGAGAGAGTATATATATATATATATATATATATATATATATATAATATATATAGGAGAATATGTGCTTTTAATTGAAGTCAGACCTAATTTTTGAAAGTTAATTCATTTATGGTTAATTAGGCGGGATTTAACTACTTAACAAATCAAGAAAAATCAATCTCTGAATATATATTTCGACCTATATATATTTCAATCTGTGAATATATATTTCGACTATATATATTTCAGAGATTGATTTTTCTCGATTTGTTAGCCTTACATTTAAGTAGTTAAATCCCGCCTAATAACCATAAATGAATTAACTTTCAAAAAATTAGGTCTGACTTCAATTAAAAGCACATATTCTCCCAAATACACTGTCGGCTGAAAATAGCTAGATTTGTTTACACACACACACACACACACACACACATATATATATATATATATATATATATAGATAGATAGATAGATAGATAAAAGGGTATGAAAACATACAATACTGTTAAAATGAAAATATCTTATATCATTTTCATAGCTAATATTGAACAATATTTCGATTTATAAAAAATCATCATCAGAGCTTGTTTTTAATCAGGACTCATCGATAGAGAAGCAGAAAATGATTTAAATTCAAACCGAAAGCATTGTTGTTCCAAAAAACGTGTAAGCTATGCGATCGCTTCGTCATTTGTACATGCGCAGTGTGTTTATCCGTTAACGACATGAACATGCTGCTACATTGTATTTCTTCAGTGTAACAGTTTTTGAAAGAAAAAGACATATTTCAAATTCAAAAATAGAGAAAAATTTCTTTTTCAAAAAAAGCGAGTTTTAAGCCGTTCATGGTCGGTTAGTAACAGATTTCTTTAAGAAAAGAAATATGTTTATTTATTTATTTTAAAAAATTACGTTTTTATGTAAAAAAATATGAATGATGTAAGGGTTTATTGGGATAATGTGAAATTTAAATTTGTTAGAAAATGTCTAAAATGGTTATGTGAAGGGAATTTTATGATTTCTGAGTACAAGTGTTGCTAAATAAGGGGATATATTTAAAAAAACCTTAGCTTTGGGGGATGGTTTGCTGAGTGAGAATAACACAAGATTCCATAATTCTACGTAGTGTTCTATTGTGTAAGTGAGTTAATATTTTGGCACCTTTAAAATCAAAAAGTATGGTCTGTGTCTATAATATGTTTAGCTTGGCGTTGTTTAGAAAACCTCGTTTAATATGATATCTATGTTCTGAGACCCGTTTAGTCAAAGATCTAGAAGTCTCTCCCACTTATTTTTGTTGCAATTTAAGCAATCTATTGTGTAGAACCCTGCTTCGGAGTGTGTGTTATAATTATTTTTATTATGTAAAATGTTTTTGATTGTTTTCGTGGAGTGAGTAACTGTCTTAATACCTAATCTTTTTAGATTTTTTATATATAATATATATATATATATATATATATATATATATATATATATATATATATATATATATATATTAATAAGAAATCGAAATTAATACGATAGTATCTAAGAAAATAATAAATGTGAAAAATAAGTTATGAAGATGATTCATTGATATCGGAAAAGTTTTATATATAATATTATATAATATATATATATATATATATATATATATATATATATATTGTTTACAGTTTATAATGGGACAAAAAGATAGTTTTCATATTGGGATTTTTGCAATCGTTGGTTTTAGGGCTACAAAGTATTTTGATAATAGTTATCAAATGACTGTCGATTTAATATATATATATATATATATATATATATATATATATATATAATATATGGGTACCGAAGGCAAAATCAAGTTTAAGATAACTCGATCTCCTGGCTCTTGGATTTTCAAACCAAGATATATTTTATGACCGCTTCTTTACTTATAAATATGACAAAGTATATTGTCAATCTATTATTATACTAAATCCGAGTGAGTCAATGATTGTTTTCTAAAGGATTTATTTTTCTGTTTAATTTAATCACACAAAATACGTATTAAGATATTCCTTAGTTCTAAGATTAGTTTGTGTTTTTAAAAATTACATTTTAATTCATAGAATTCCAAGAATCATGTCCATTTAAATATAAATTAGATCAAACATTCCCTTTCTAAGAAATCTTACAAAATGATTTAATGTTTTTTCATCTCTCCAGGCGTATTTATTTGTTTAATTCGCTTTGCAAACTTTCTTTTTCCTGATCCCAATTTGAATTCAATTTTCCTTCTAGACTGGTTGCTATATCAAGATTATAAAACCCAACAGTTAAGTAGCCAAATATTTTACCATAGCTGCAGGTAGAATAGTTGGATTCATACCTTTTCCAAGGTTAAAGTTGATCCAGACAACCTTGTATCGGATTTGAACTCGAGTTGTTGTGCATGTATGTTTGTACTTCTTTCAATACATACTTGTATATCTATTATGACACCTTTAAATTTTACATTGTATCTTTTACGAAAACACGGGAGCAGATTTTATAAATCAAACGATATACAGTGTTGTTTAATGTAGTGTTTAAGGTGAATAAGAAGAGTTCGAAAACCTTCTAGCCCTTGAGGCCTGAAACACGAATCAAATGGATTCGTCAAAAAGTAAACAGCATGAAATTATAATGAGGTGAGCTAATAAGCTGAAGCAATCACTGTGTCTCACCGTGTAAACAATAAAATTATTTTCGTTTCGATCACTAACTTCATGGACGTTACTTTATATGTATATGAGAGAGAGTATATATATATATATATATATATAATATATATATATATATATATATAGGAGAATATGTGCTTTTAATTGAAGTCAGACCTAATTTTTTGAAAGTTAATTCATTTATGGTTAATTAGGCGGGATTTAACTACTTAACAAATCAAGAAAAATCAATCTCTGAATATATATTTCGACCTATATATATTTCAATCTGTGAATATATATTTCGACCTATATATATTTCAGAGATTGATTTTTCTCGATTTGTTTAGCCTTACATTTAAGTAGTTAAATCCCGCCTAATTAACCATAAATGAATTAACTTTCAAAAAATTAGGTCTGACTTCAATTAAAAGCACATATTCTCCCAAATACACTGTCGGCTGAAAATAGCTAGATTTGTTTACACACACACACACACACACACACACATATATATATATATATATATAATCCAAAAGTCCAGAGAATAAATCTTCCTTACGACACAAGAGTTTTATTTAAACAAAACCAAGTCGCAGTTTTAGAGCTCAATGTGTGCTCTTAATGTTAGAGTCACAGAGCAAATATATGAGTAAGGAAATAACAAAAGACTTAGAGATTTAGCTTATAGTCTATTTCAGGGAACTTAGACAAATTGTCTAAATGTCCCGACTCATCAGATGCGAATGATGAATTTTTTAATTACTTTAAAGGCATTTGAAAACAGATTTTTATTTATATATTTTTTTAATTTTTTAGAATTTTGTAGTCCTTTGATATGAATTCCAAATGTAAATCTTTGATGTTGCAAAAAAGGAAAATGTTTTTATGTTGCAATTCTAAAAAATTAAAAAAATATATAAATAAAAATCTGTTTTCAAATGCCTTTAACGTAATAAAAAAATTCATCATTCGCATCTGATGAGTCGGGAGATTTAGACTATTTGTCTAAGCTCCCTGAAATAGACTATAATGCTAAATCTCTAAGTATTTTGTTATTTCTTTATATATATATATATATATATATATATATATATACTCTCTCTCTCTCTCTCTCTCTCTCTCTCTCTCTCTCTCTCTCTCTCTCTCTCTGGGGTTGTTGGTTGGTTAGTTGTTTTGTTTTACGGCACATAAACCCTTTTCGGGTTTAATACGTAATCAAGTCATTTTCATATATATTGCTTATAGTACCTGATGTTGCTCCAATGTTCACCAATTTAAGCATTTAACTGGCTCATCGCTC
Source organism: Doryteuthis pealeii (assembly GCA_023376005.1). Lineage (NCBI taxonomy): Eukaryota > Metazoa > Mollusca > Cephalopoda > Myopsida > Loliginidae > Doryteuthis > Doryteuthis pealeii. Next base: position 135,425,375 of record CM042138.1, on the reverse strand, counting down.
CTCATCGGTGATCTAACGTGAAATCTTTTGTTTTGTATAAGTGACTAGTAAAGGGAACAGTCTGCAGGTAAATGTTTTGTTTTTAATCAAATTGTTTGGTTGGTTGGTTAGATTTTAGGACATGGCTTTTTGCTTTTTTCATAACGAACATCAAAAAATGGTATCATTCTTAGATGAATACCTTTATGATATAATTCAAAATAGTTTCCACATATTCACCACCCCTCAACACATTCATTAATTTCATGTCTACGCTACACTTGATATTGAGAACTCTTTACTTCTTTACTTATAAATACTGTAAACTATATCTTCATCTATCTATCTATCTAACTAAACAGTTTGTTTGAGATGGCGATAGCCGACAATTTTGGGGAGAATATGTGCTTAATTGAAGTCATACCTAATTTGAAAATTAATCAGTTGAATAATTAATTAATTAGGCGAATATATCTGTTCAAATGTAAGGCGTAAACAAATCGAGAAAAAGTTGATCTCTGTATGTACATTTCAGCATATTATGCCTCATCAGCAGAGTTATAGACTGGAAGCCGCTTTGTGTGTGATTCAAACCCTAACTGCCAGGCTGACAGGCGGGGATTCTAACCATTACACTAGATGGTATATATATGTATTTATTTGCCTCATTCGATCCTTGCTTGATGCCTGATACCAGTGATCTTTTGTTAGATCCTGCCCATGGCAAACGGGTTGGCTAAATACATTTAAGGCATCACTTGGTGGTAGAAGTTAGTTTTGCAAATCAATTACTACTGAATAGCGAAACTAAAATGTTGTGACTCTAAAATTCTAGAGATATGAGGAGTGGGAATCACGTTATTTATTTCTGTTATTCTTTGTTCTATCTTTCATTCTTTCGTTCTTTTTTGTTATTTCTTTCTTTCTTTCTTTCTCTTCTGTTTATCTGTGTATTTGTTTATTTCTTTTGTAATTTGTTTGTTGTTTCTTTTTTGTTGGTTTATTTGTTTGTTTGTTTGTTTGTCCTTCCTCCCTTCTTTCCCTTCTTTCTTTCTTTCTTTCTTTCTTTTTTTCTTTCTTTTTTTCTTTCTTGGTTCTTTTTTTTCGTTCTTTTGCTCTTTCTTTCTTCTGTTCTTTCTTTCTTTTTGTTTATTTATCGATATTTTTTGTATTCGACTAAATTCCTTCTAACTGTCTTTGTATTTGTTGAGATTTTTTCAATATAAGGCGTGTGTTAGAAGCCCACTTCTATTTATAGACTCGCCGAGTACCATGTAATTAAACACTTGGCCAATCACTGGCAGTACTCTGCTGCTGATATAATATTTATACCGGCTGTTCTAGTCATAACTACGCATAACTGCTTTAAGCCCTCGTGGACGACGGAATATAGGAGTAAATCACTGGACCTTTAACGCAGGATAGGGCTTATACACTTACGAAAGGATTCCATAACTCAGGACTTACTTACTTTAAGCCCTTTTTAACTGGCCAAGGATGGCATTTAAAAACTTAACAGTATTAGACTAAGTATCTTCATCCACACGGAAATTGAAATATTCGTCAATGAGTTGACGAATCTAAATGAGAGTTATTTTCACATTTCTAAAAAATCCACAACTTTAAAATGATCGATTTTCAATTCGGATTATTTGAACAACCTGCAATGCAAACAGACTTTGCATATCCTACGAACGAAGAGGACTCGAATCCTGGCAAGCAAATGGCAGCTAACGCAAACTTGGTCTCGTCTCAGTCAACAAGCAGTCAACAAAGATCGGTACGAACGGGCGGGAATGGGATGGTAATGTGATGAAAAATTGCACTGTACTGTGTAAACGTAAGGTGGGGATCTCTCTTTAATAAATGGAATGAACGATTGTCGTGACCCCTACTGTCACTAGTATTGATAGAGGTCAAAGGGCGCGCCCACGTCAGAAATCTCTTTCTGATCCGAACACCTCCCAGACTTATTATGGCGCTTACAATGTAGCGAAGCGAAATCTATGTCGACCAGTCAAGCAATGAAAACAAAGTAACTGACCGAACGAGCTAGCGTTCGAGCAATGAAGCACCTATCGGCAAATGGATGAACTTCATATCACCATACTCAGAGAGAGAGAGAGAGAGAGAGAGAGAGAGAGAGAGAGAGTTCTTAATGTCTTTATTTCAGAGGCTGATGTGTGTAGGTGAGGTCTGAGTTGTGGGGGGTTGTGACACAGCACCAGCTGCCGAAGACAACGACTAGTCTTCACTTAAAATGTCTGAACCAAAATGGGCTTGCTTTATATATCAAAGCTAAATGATAATGTTGTCTGTTGACAATGTTAACGATCTTTCTTCTTCTTCTTCTTCTTCTTCTTCTTCTTCTTCTTCTTCTCTTCTCTTCTTCTTCTTCTTCTTCTTCTATCTTTCTTTCTTTCATTCATTCATTATCATTTTACAGCTGTATTAAATACTCTACTTTCTTTCTTTCTTTCTTTCTTTCTTTCTTTCTTTCTTTCAGTCATTCATTATCATTTTACAGCTATATTAAATACTCTTCTTCTTCTTCTTCTCTTCTTCTTCTTCTTCTTCTTCTTCTTCTTCTTCTTCTTCTTCTCTTCTTCTTCAGCAATTGTCTTTCTTTCTGGTTCTTTACTTCAGAAAATCTCCTCTTTCCTCTTCTTCGTCTTCTTCTCCCCTCCTCCCTTCTTCTCCTCTCCCCTTCTCTCATATTTTTATCATACTCTTCTTCTTCTTCTTCTTCTTCTTCTCTTCTATACTCCCAGAGAGCATTCAGTACTCTCAGGTCTACTCTGATCCTGAGCGGTAGTGCATATAATGTTTCCATATATGGTTTAAATAGATCTGTTTAATAAAAAAAATCAATAAGAATATGTGTAAAAATCCTCTTACGTAACAACTACACAAAAATGTGAACATATAATGAATGCGATTCCCTAACCTCTAGGAATAAAATAACCCTAGACGCTTGCCATTCCGTTAAAATCAATATTATTAGTATTTATGTTTATTTATTTCTAAAGTAGTTATACGGTTCCCTATCACACGAACCACCCGAGTAAGACGAACAAGAGATGCTGGACACTGCTGGAGAAGCAAGGACGAACTAAAAAGTGTCATTCTCCCGTGTTAACGTGCACTTGACCATGTCAATGTAGGCAACCCTGCAAGGACCTGCTCTTCCCGGATTATGGATGCTTCACAGAGGACCACCTAGGGTTGATGACCAGTAGGGGTGGTTGGCGAGAGATAGGTATGAATATCCGTGCTGCCAGCACGACATGATGACGATGATGATCTTTTAATGATTTAATTTATTTTGTCTTATATTTTCTTTCTTTCTCTATTTCTTTCTTTCTTTCTTTTTTCTTTTTCTTTCTTTCTTTGTTAAATCATATTTTTGTCTTTGATCTTTTTAGTTATTTACTTTCTTCTTTTCTTTCTCCATTTTACACTTCTTCTTCTTCTTCTTCTTCTTCTTCTTCTTCTTCTTCTTCTTCTTCTTCATATTGTTTTCATAAGTGGAAAGAACTGAACGTTCACTAAAAATGAATGTACTATTATAAATAAATTCAATTGAGATTGATAGAAAACCAATATTCAATATGCGAGGAAAGAGTTTGGTGATTTTGGAACGAGACGAGACGAGACCAATGATGCATCTGACACCAAAGGTCACAAGGTGCGTCCTAAGTGGGTTTATTTAATCTCAACAATGCACCCGTTGCCCACGCTTAACTTCCGCATCATTGATTCGACAAATTATTCTTAACTATTTCTTTCCTTCTTCAGTTTACATTAGGTTAACAGAGAATATTGTTGAAGGTTGCTTTTCAATCCAAACGATGTCAGAAATTATTGCGAGAAAAATGTAAAAGAAAAGGAAAGTGAATTGTGTATATGCATAGATAAAAGTGTATGAAAACACACACTATTTTTAAAATAAAAACATTTTTATATCATTTTCTAATATTGAACAATATTTCGATTTTTAAAAAATCTTCATCAGAGCATGTTTCTGCTTCTCTCTCGATGATTCCGAATTAAAAACATGCTCTGATGATGATTTTTTATAAATCGAAATATTGTTCAATATTAGCTATGAAAATGATATAAAAATATATTCATTTTAACAATATTGTGTCTTCTTCTCTCTCTCTCTCTCTCTCTCTCTTCTCTCTCTCTCTCTATATATTATATATATATATATATATATGTGTGTGTGTGTGTGTGTGTGTGTGTGAAGGCTATCCCAATGCAAGTGTAAAGGAAAATAAGGTAACTATGGTGTTGTTTATTAACTTGTGATGTATTCTTAATATTTCGAGATACATCTCTTCTAGAGAAAATTTCTGAAAACTGAAGCTGTTGCTAGTGGCCGTCCATTTTATTTTGTGTCTTATATCTTACAAATTCTCAGCGTGTGTGTGTGGGGTGGTGTGTGTTTATGTGTGTGTGTTTATGTGTGTGTGTGTGTGTTTGTGTCTGTTCATCAGTGTCCGATTATCATTCCAGGTTTGGCTTACCCTTTTTAGTTTTATTACTAAGCATTAGCCTGTTTTTTTATAAATTTCCAAGCCCACCTGATTCTCTCTTTTGTGTGTGTGTGGGGGGGTATGTGTCTGTGTGTGTGATTATATGTGTCTGTTCAATAATGTCTGCTTATCATTCCAGGTTTGGCCTAAGAATTAGGGGTCGGTTTTTACAATAAGTCATTCCTTAGCCGAATAAATTCATCATTTAAAGTTTTCAAAGTGTGACGCAGCGAGTTGTTTTTGTTGACATCAATTTTTAACGAAGGAGGAAAAGTGTAAAAATTGTTTTTGATATTTACAGGAAAAGTCTTTGTTAAAATGGGAAAATCAAAATATTGTATACATTTTGATTCCACTTATTGTGTTTGCAGTTATAGGCAAAGGTGACTGCAACAATCTAAGGTGATATGTTTATCAAAGCTGTCGGAAACAAGATATAGATTTATTTTGGGGGCTGGCAGTTTGCACTTGTTGACACTTGTGACGATTGCAAATTAACTACATTTTTCTATGTAAAAGACGCTCTGACTTGTTAAAAATGTGAGCCAGTGAGAAGAACCACTGAAATCAGAAATCTTTGACACTAGAAGAAATAAACCTGGCCACAAGAAAAAAAAACGATAAAAGAACTGACGCAGTCCAGTTTACATTTGCTGAATTATTAATTAGCATAGAACAAAACGCCAGACAAAGCTCCTCACCGTGTCTTTTCTCTCCGATCTAGTGTGCAGTTTGTCTCCTTAGAGTTGCCAATAACTACAGCAGCACATTTTCACTGATCTTCAGACCGTCACAAAGACGCTCCGACCAAGTTACATCGATCCCAGTTCTGCAGATCAAAGGAACACGACGTGGGCGCAAAAGGCATCGACAGGGACTAGCCGGAGACACATGTGGTAGTTACGGAACTAATCATCTTATCAAGTACCGTAACCGGCATAGGACCACAAAAGTGAAGAATGAATGGTCAGTTTTCTTTTGCAATATTTCCTTCTGTAATATTCTGAAGAAATGATTGTAAGTTAAACTGATAGATTTAAGTATTGACCTCTTATTCATCTGAGATGGGTACTTCAGCTAGTATAAATAAATACGAAGAGGATCCTATTTGTCACTACGCAAATGAGTTCTGGTTTCTTATCTATATATTAATACGCCTGTTCCTTAATCTTCCGATCATTATCATATTGCAACACTCGCTGGTTAAAAATGAGAATGTCCAAAGCGTCAAAGATGAAATGCAAAAATGTAAATCATGATTATCTGGTGTTGCTTATCTGCCGAATTCTTATTTCTTATGAGTGTTGTCATCTCAGCTAAATAATAGACCATTCCTTTTTTATTATAAAGAAAGAAAGGAAAGATAAAGGACACACTACACAGAAAAATGTTATAAGAAAGAAAGAAAAAAAGAAAGAAAGAGAGTAGGGAAAAATAGAGAGAGCGGCGAGCATGTGGTAGCGATAACGCTAGTTTGTTTCAATTGAACATAATGAAAAGCTGAAAAGAAGGATGGAAAGAAAAAAAGAGTGTGTGTGTGTGTGTGTGTGTTTGAGGGAGATAGATAGATAGATAGATAGATAGAGAGAGAGAGAGAGAGAGAGAGAGAGAGAGAGAGAGAGAGAGAGAGAGAGAGAGAGAGAGAGTTAAATCTAGATTATTATACGTTTTCATATTGAACTATTTTGCAATAACTAAGTAAACATAACAAACGTTGTGATAATTAGATCATCATACTGTAGTATATTCACAGGTCTGCTAGTAAAAAAAACGCCTTTCTTTTTAACACTAGATTGCCCATTATCTGCGTTTTAGGTAATCCAAGGATTTAGCCGGAACTTGTAATATTTTCTTTGGTTCCTCTTTAAAAAGTTGACTCCGTACGCGAAAGGATTTCATTCACGTTTACGCAAGTTCCATTTACTGGTTTAGCTGGGGTCAGTCTGTTCTTTTGTTTGATGCGAGTATCAAACTAAATCTTACATTCCTCCTTCAACATTATCTCACTGCACTTTATCCCCTCTAGGCTCAATGCAATCCTAATAATTCTCCTTGCGTTGACACGCATGCGTACATCTTTTGAAATCTCCAGTGTATAGTCGTAGCCTTCTGATTGTTCTTACTTTTATATCCCCTAGGGGACAGCTTGAAGATTCAGCTGCTTCAGATCAGCTCATCTTGCTCGATGGTAATTTTGCTTGGTTGTCGACGCTGTTCCAATGGGTTTTCTTTCTTGAAGCTTTTTTTTTTCCTTACATCGTCAGATATTACATGTACATTTGAGCGAACTCAAAAGTTATTCACAGGATCAAATCTTCATCTTTTATTTCTAATGATTTTTATTAATTAGATTTTTCGGACTGTTGTCCTTTTTTATCTTATAATTTAACCTCATAATTATCATGTATAATTTTTCCTCTTACTCATATCGCATTTTTTAAATCGCGATCCACGCCCGGTCGGGATGAAGCCAGAGGAAACTCTGGTGGAAGTCCGAAGCGTCTCGGAACTGAGTGTAGGGACGAATAACCAATCGAGCCGTCTAGTATGTGGTCCCCTCCGAACTTTTCCTCAGGATAGCTGACGCTCGATCGTCGAAATTCCACCCGGTAAAGCGAATGATTGGAGGCCCCGGGCCGTTCATGGTTTCAACCTACTCTCAACCTCAAAACGGGGGAACGGGTTAACACTCCCGAATTTACATTCGATTATCATTACAAATCGTAATATGAGTAAGGTAAAAACAAACATACAAAATAAATGAGTGATAAAATTGGCCGAGTTGCCTATTGTCAGTATCAGCCGGACAGCGATGGATTCTATCCCTTTTCACTAGGTAAATTGTTTTTTGTGTCTGAAGTGGAATGCTAACTTTACCTCACAGATCCAAGCTGTTCAACTCATGCGCTCAGTTGGCGAGGGCATCTATCAAACCTGGAACATTCTGGTTCCTATGCAGATGCTTTATCAACTGAGCGCTTGACCTGTAAAACACGGATTGTGAGTTCGATCCTCACTAGGAGCTGATGCATGGTACATGATAAGTATAAGTGTAAATTGTAAATTAAAAGAGCATTCGATTTATAGGTTACAAATGTCACTGAATTATCCAGTTAGACACATGGTGTAACAGATATAGGCGTTGACTTAATACAGTCCTAAGTGACAATCATCGACAGGTTGCAGGTTCAATCTTGATGACAATCGAAAAAATACATAACATTTCTGAACACTTGTACCCGGTCATGGTTAACGGAACAAGAACCATCTATCCCAATGGACTAAATAAAGGGTTCGGTTCGAAGTTCCATGATGGCTTACGAGATCGACGTTAGCTGAAATGTTATATATTGAACAATAAATATGATGACAACAGTCCGATAATTCTAAATAATACAAACTATTGATCATCATGAAAAATTCAGAAAATAATATTCTATTGATGTTACGATCTTTTCAGGAAAACATTTTAAAATATTTACCAATTTCTAAACAGATTTATTTCAAACTGGCTGAGTCACCCGGCGTTACCCGTGATTTAGAAAAATAAGTCTCTTAACTATATATAATATAGAATAGTAAAATTCGTCGCCAAAATTCACGTAAAAATTCTCAAAAACAATCGCAGTAATTAAAACTTGGGAATCCAAAATTCAGGATTGTGAGTCCAGATTCGACCCGGAATGTTTTTAACTTTTTTAGGAAGTCGGCCTGATTCCAAAATGGTATGATATGTTAGATTACGACCTCTAGGAGTAAAGTTGGAAAATGTGACAATGACACACTAATATTCTCATTTATAATTAGAGATTATCATTTTCAACAATTATTTTAAAAATCATTCAATGATAATAAAGATTGCAACACCCGAAAACACATTTTTATCAGAATTGACATATTCAGATGAATACTTAGAAGAGAGACATTAAATTAAATGTTCAAATTATTGAAACCCTAACGCAATGATCTTAGAATACAGCTGATTGTATCCCAGGGGTAATAATCCCCACAAACGGAGTCTCCTGGCTGTATCATACTCTGAATGTTATGTTGTTCTATAGATCTGGAGAGTGTGGAGTACACATTCATCGGTATTACTCCCAGATTCCTGAATAGATATCTTTAAAAATCATTCGTATGCGATAGGACCGTGTGCGACATCCTAAAAAAAATCAAACAAAAGTCTCAAAGGCAACTACATAAAAATGTAAATATTAACGTACAATTAATTTCTAGGCAGAAAATAAGCATAGATGGCTTGTCGTGCCGTTAAAATCAATCAAAATCAATAAAAAATGAAATCCTCGATAAATTTTAGTTTGATGCTTTAATGTCAAATATTTCTGAAATTATATATATATAAAAACGATTTCTCTGAATGTTTGAGATGAGGCTTGATGATTAGTATCATCTGCGTTATTCGGACTGTTGTCCCCATCTTCATTGTTATTTGTACAACATTTCGGCCGATATGCCCTCCGGCCTTCTTCAGGTATTTCTTGTCGGACTGGGAACCTTCTCGGACTCGGAACTTTCTCGGACTCGGGAACCTTCTTTTCGAACTCGGGAACTTTCTTGTCGTAATCGGAACTTTGAACCTAACCCTTTATTTAGTCCACGGGGTTATCCTGTTCTCATTCCGCTAACCATAGCTGCGGTAGGAGTTGTGTTAATTATTTTTCTATGTTACTGCCTCTACTCAGGATTGAACCCGGAATCCAGAGATAACTGTCACTTAGAACTGACTTAACCTAACTACCTTATCCACTAGGCCATGTGTCCAATTGGACAAGAAGTACCCGAAAAAGGACGGCGGGCATATCGGCCGAACCGTTGTACATATAACAATGAGGATGGGGACAACAGTCCGAATAACGCAGATAATATATAAAAACGAATTATGAAATTAAAATGTAGGAAAAATCTATTGATCTGAAGTGTCACACATCTGTTTCAGAAATGGTATTTTATCGAGCAGTCTATAAAGATATCAATATCTGCTGTTGTCAGTATATATATATATATATATATATATATATATATATATAATATATATATATATATATATTGTAAATGGCTGGGGCGGAAGAATGCTCCGACTGCACCTAAACAGAGGGGTAAGATCCCACTAACGAGCCACATGTTGGCCGTGGGTGGCCACTCGTGATGCTTAAAGAAGCAACCCTAGTAGCTGAGAAGAACTTCGCCACTAGACGCAGAAAAAAAAGCATGATCTAAAAAAAATTATTGTGAATTTGTTTACTAAGCGCACAAACTGCTAATGATAATATATACATATATATATATATATATATATATATATATATATATATGTGTGTGTGTGTGTGTGTGTGTGTGTGTGTGAACTTACGACATACCCTTTTTATTTTAGCAGTTTGTGCACTTAGTATTTAGTTCAGTGAGACTTGAAAGTATTTTTACTTTTACCTAATTAACGACAATACATTAAAGTAAAGGCCTCATTATTTTATGAAAGAATTAATACTCTTTTCGTTTCTTTTTCTATTTCTTTATGCATATAATTTTCTTTTCGTATAATAATTTTCTTTTTGTATAATACAGCTGCTGTAATCGAAATTTCAAAAGTGCAATTGGACACATAACCTAATGGATAAAGAAGTTAGGTTAAGACAGTTCTAAGTGACAGTTATCTCTAAACTGCAGGTTCAATCCTGGTCAGGGGCAGCAGTAACATAGAATAATAATTAAGACAGCTTAACAGCTGTACCCCAGCTATGGTTAGCGGAATGAGAGCATGGATTGAATAAAGGATTGGGTTCAAAGCTCCATGATGGCTGCCGACTACGACAAAAGGTTCCCGATTAAGACAAGATAGTTCCCGATTTCGAAAAGAGGTTTCCCGGTCCGATAAAGTACCCGAGTCCGACAAGAAATATCTGAAGAAGGCCGGAGGGCACATCGGCCGAAATGTTGTACGGATAACAATGAAGATGAGGACAATAGTTTGAATAATACAAATAATACTGGAAAATAAATAATCTGCCACAAGAAATATCTGAAGAAGGCCGGAGGGCACATCGGCCGAAATGTTGTACAGATAACAATGAAGATGAGGACAATAGTTTGAATAATACAAATAATACTGGAAAATAAATAATCTACACTTTGAATCGTCTCCCTGGTACTGCAATTCAAACATGTAGAAATAGGAGCGTAATTCAGCTAAGCGCAAACGCAGACCACACATATATTATCACATTGTAAATTAAACTCTGAGATTGTTTTATTCTAGAAGGGAATTTTACCAGTATTTTACTAACAAACATCTTTATGACATAAAATTATTTCGTTCGGATTTTCTTGGCAAGCAGCCAGAAAATTATTGGATACAAACATCCCTCCAGATCTTTGCGCATTTCACAGGTTTTGATATCTTTGGTGCATTTGATTTATTTTTTATTTTACTTCTTATAATAATTATTGATGTTACTGTTTCAAAACTTAAATTTCAAAATCAGATCATATTATTTTGAGAGTATTTCCAATAAATCTCCGGTACACTTCATTTTTGCTCGTTCTTTACTTTTTGATTTATTTATCTTTTTAATTCAATTTATTTTTTCTTTATCCTTGAATTCTTGGATTAGCTGGCCTGCTTCTTCGTTGTTTTCATTCTCGCTTGATGTTTGAATCTGACAGCCATGATTTCCCCCAGCCCCCCGCAGCCCCCCGCAACTCCTAATCAATCTATACAAGCCGCTCTACACCATCTATGATTTGTGACAGGCGAATGAGTTACAACATATAAAACGTGTGGTATTACTGATAACCAGGAACCTCGATTGTTTTTTTTCTTTTAAAATTCTTCTGTTTTATTCATTTATTTATTTGTTTATTGTCTTTTTGTTTCATTTCTGCCAAACCCGTTAACGTCCACCTTTTCATCTCTTCCGCCCTTTCTCTACAATCACGCCATTCATTGCACAACTTCCTCTTCAAAACTTCACACTGATAGAATCAACATTATTTCCAACGTCCTTTCTATTCGGTTCATCCGGACACACTCATAGTCGATGCACACGCTCCAGATACCTTATTCAGAAACAATGCTTCTCAACTGACTGATTGTTTCAAACCTAGTTAAAACTCAAGTATCTGCCTGTAAAGTCGGCGGGGCGTAGACTACACTGACTGGATCTCTTGTAGAGGAGTCAGATCATGCCAACATAAAAGGTACATCCTGGGTAGGTATTTTCAAGGATTGAACCCTTAACTACAAATAATAGTAGGTATTCACGCAACCTGTTCGCTACCGCTAGTATGTGACATAATGTTACAAGTATGGATCACACATCGAGATTTGAACTTGCTATTGAGTACCAGGTATTCACCCAACCCTTTCGCCACCGGTAGAATGTGACAAAAGGTCGCAGGTATGTGGCATCCAGCGATGGTCGAACTTGCTATTCACTTCTAGGGATTTATCCAACCCGTTCGCCACGGATAGGATGTGACACAAGGTTGCAAATATTCAGTAGTAATGGATCTGTGAAACTAGAATGCTAGCCATTACACCATGATGGGAAACCCATTTTATTTACTAAGCTTAGCTTAGCTAAGAAAGCAATTATTACAATGTTTGGTATGTTTAATTAAGAGCTATTGCTAAATAGTTCAATATGTAAAAAAGTATAATAAACTTGACTAGCAGACCTGTGGATATACCACAGTATGATAATTCAATTATTTAAGACTTTTTGATAGCATTTTTGGATTCCTTGTACAAAGATGCTTTTATAAACCAATTTTTAGGAGTAGGGAAGCTCTTGAACTTCTTGATTTTTCGTGACCCCCCTCAAATTTTGAGAGCTAAAAATTGACATAACTCCACCAATTTTTGGAATTGGAAGCTGAAATTTTGGGAATTGGCTAACTTTATCATAATCCACACATGGACAAATTTTCAGAATAATTGAAGCGGGTGGATGACATGTCCTGGATGATTTGACATGGAATTACCCATATATATTGTGTTTGTGCCTCTGTGTGTGTGTGTGTGTGCATGTGTGGCATGTGTGTGTGTGTATGTGTATGTATGTGTGTATGTATGTATTAGTAGTTAAGTCTATTTGAAGAATGGTAACTTCTTTTATCCTTCAAAAAATCAACCTAACAATGATCTACTATATTAATTTATGTTGCTAAGCATTGAACTACATGAGGTACCCATAAAAGGGGGAGGGTCTCTGTGTGATACTAAACTGGATATGAACGTCTAGTTCTGGGGATCTAAGTGTGAAGTACCACTTCATTGCCATTACTCTCAGGTCCGCCATAACACGGAATAGTTGCACCTGTTAGGTCTTGGGGTGCCCAGTGGCGTAGTGGCTAACATGCAGGACTACGACACCGATGTAAGCGAGTTCAAACTCCAGTCACGCTATGACATTTACTTTCGCACTAATATCGTTGGAAAATGTATGAACCCCCTCATTCCCAACAGTTATGGGTTAAGTAGTACCACAACTGTTCTTCTACAAGGATGTCTTTTGCATGAAAATATTGGAGGTTGATATGCTATTAAAACAAAGAAAGCAAACCTGTAGGTCAAATAAATCTGTTTAAACATTATTTGTATTCGATTGGACCTTGTGTCACATTTTATGAAATCCATTTGCTCACAGTGCAACCAAATTCTCCAGAATAAAACAAAACAAAAAAAAAAACAATGACTGTTTCAAAAGAAATACAATTAAAAACAATAAATCCTGATAAATGTTATGACAAAAGTTGACACGGCGGCCTATTGTCGGTATCAGTTGGGCAGCGAGGGAGTCTATCTCCTTTATGCTAGCGCTAGACCAAGTACATTGATTTGGAGGGGTTCCTGTGGTGGGGCACCACTGATACAGTCAGATACCTACTTTAGCGCATGGATCAGATAACCCAATCTATTCTACTCATCCACTCAGTTTGCGGTGACCGGTATCGAACTCAGAACCTTGCGATAATAAGGGTGCTTTACCGACTGAGGTAAACCGGATATGATAATAAATGAAAATATTATAAATAGTTGTTAGAAAAAAATAAAAGTATTGAATGAATCCATAAATTTCCTTGTCATTGGAAGAAAAATACGAACCCGCAAACAGAATGGACAGTGAAATTCGCCTATATTTGTACACGCTGCTCACGTGGTTAGCAAGCTGGATTTGCAGACATTTGTAAGGGAGTTCCATTCAAATTGGGTGCCCCATACTTCTGGCCTTGTGCCACATCTAAGCTAAGCTTAGTAAATAACTATATTTGCTACAGCGACAGAATAGTGGCACACAGTAGTAAATGGGTCAAGCTAATTATCAGTTCTCATAATATTCACTGAATTTTATTACAATTAGTAGCAAATAAATAAGGGGGTGCAATATAATTATTATTTCTGAGTTATTACCCTTTAAATTATAATGATTAGAATATTTACCCAACCCGTCTGCAACCAACAGGAAGCGACAAAAGTCAATTTTAAAACTGAATATAACTGATTTGAAGAACTGTCATTCTCCTAGACCGGTTCCCATACCAAAGTTAAAGTCTTCGGTCTTTCCTTCTATATCCATAGCTGGAACGTGAATTTAATGTTTGTAGAAGGAAGTACTGATACTATCTAACCCATAGCCGGGAGGTATGGTTGGGTCATACCTTTCCCAAGGATATTAGTCCTAAAGAGAATTTAATAGCACAGGTGAAGATCGAACTCGCCAACTAAGATGTTACAGTCCAAAATGATACCCATTACGCCACGGGTACAACCCCCCATTATGATTTGGGTAAGCACGAAAAGAGACCAATACTCTTATTTTCAAGTTGTAAAATGGATTTATTGGTAAAGTTATAACTGATAGATGCAACTGCTCTAAGAAAATCTAGCTATGAAGTGCCGTTTTTTTTGTGGTATTATATATTATATATGTAGAATAACCATATCAGTTCCAATTACCGTCGAATTGGTAAGACAAGGCAGCAAGCAGTCGTAACTTAATACGAACCTGAATTGCTGCAAAGACTACTGCAAAATGGCAGGTTATTTATGAAATCTCAGAACATCATAGAGACCAAGCAGCCAATCAGGACTCAAGGAATGAATCACCCAAATGCATGAGTGGACTATTCTGAATTCCCATAAGTACCAGTTGTCTTGACACTTGTTCAGCTATGCTTGGCCAGTTGCTGTGGTTCAAACCAATAGTAGATTGATTGATTGATTGACTTCAATAAATATATATATATATATTATAATTATGTATTATAATTATGTGAATGGCGCTCTGGTTACTTACTTTTTAAAATCTTTTTGTTACCATTTTCGTCTGTAACTTCCTTATATTGCAAAGTGTCCTTATCCACTCTTCAATCAACAATGCAGATGAGATTGTCATAGTCCTTGACATTCTTCTGATGGCTGGTTACTTTTATTCTCATATTTTCCCTATTTTAGATTTGTCTAGAATAATGTCTTTTAAGTGAATGTTTATTATACTCTTCACACATTGAACTATTTAGAAATTGTAAGAAAATATCAAACATTATAATAATTAAACTATCAATCTGTGCTATATATACAGGTTCTGCAAGTGTAATATATTGCCTGATCAGTGCACCCAAGGATCAGGCTGACCAGGAAGTGCATGGGGGTCAGGTGCAGCATGGAAACGAAAACAGAATGTGGCCCTGACCTGACCCTTTGCACCTGGAAATGCAGGGAACACTTGATATGGTTTAGGTGCAGAAATCTGTAGGCATAGCCCATAGCCTGAAAACAGCCTGCGTGGGCGAAGAGGCGTGTCTACAGAAAAACTGCGTAGGTGTCACGAACAAAGAGGCGTGACACCGGGGTCAGACTACAATAAAAGAAGCCCGTAGAGATCGATTAGACAGATAACGATCAGGTTCGAGATCACTTGAAAAGAACTCCTGAAGGCACCACGTTTATGTAACCCTGCCAACGACTCTCAGTTGTACAAACTGAGGGAATAAACATCTAATCTTACACTTTCCTAAATACAAGTGTTTGTGTTCTTTGACGGATCCAGTGTGTAACACAAGTTTGTTTTTAATACCTGACTTGATTTCTGTCCAGACTAATGAAGAATGGGGTCTTGCTGTTCCTATCTTCTTGGCTGAGAGATAAATAACTGTACATTCTCCGTAGAATCAGAGTATAGTATCTGTTCCATAATATCAATTGTCCTGTTGTCCAGCTCTGTTCTGGTAGAGTTGTTCTGTTGTGGTAGAGTATTTGGTTGTTTGTTTGTTTTACGGCATATCAACCACAGTGGGTCATTTAATGCCGATAAAGTTTTGAAATAAATCAATTCTTAATGGATAATACAATTTTTTTATAAATAAATTTTTCTATTTAACCCATAGATGGGACCCTAACAGGTACTACCACTCCGGGTCAGAGTGGACCAGGGAGCAATGATGATAAAGGGGTGCTCCACATTCCCCAAACCTCCAAAACTGGAACCTCACCATCAGATAGAGTTTAACGTCATTCCCAGGACACGTAGACCCGCAGCCACCGCCTTCTAACCCCCATATGATAAAAAGGGGTTGGGGCTTGCCATAAGGGCAATAGGGTCGGGAAAATCATATAGGTGCTAGGGCTTGACGTGACCAGCTGATTGATCGGAGGGGGTCTCTCTGACCGCCTGTCTAGCCCAAGATAGGGCCAAAGTGGAGTATTGCATGTCATGAACTGCTCATCCACCTGGGCTCTATCCTATGGTAGAGTAACAAATGCACATAGGAAAAACCGGATCTCTTTAATGTAGTTATTTGGATATTATTTGCGACATAAATTAGTATTCATGTCTGTTTGTGCCGCTACTCGCGGCTTTTGCCAATGTAAGACGAGCCTTTTAAGTTTTATGACAGATATCTCATCTCGACAACAAAAGGGACGTGTCATAGAATTAACATCTGAAAAGTAAACTTTAGACTTTCAGCTCTTTCAAAAATCTCTTTTATTTTTTCCTCTTCTCTTTTCTCTCCTTCTTTATTCTAAACTTCATTCATTTGTTGTTGTTTTTGTTGTTGTTGTTGTTGTTGTTGTTGTTGTTGTATTTCCCGACCCCATTCATTCATTTTCTCTTAGATTTGGAAATACAAACGTTCTCCCTGCACTCTATCTTTATTTTACTCCGTTTCTCTTCACCACCACCCTCAACTAACGGTTACCCCCCACACCTCTCATTCATTCTGAAGTTGATATAATCGAAATTTACTCTTTCTCCTTCATTTCCTTCGAAACACAACCTAATGGCCTCCCATCCTCTTTACTTTCCGGTATTCATATCCCCATCATCGAATGTCTCGTCGGCCGTTTCACCACCCTTTTTTTTTCTTGGTGTTCTTCCGCCGGCCGATATAAGCCGCTCATACACTTGATGCTTGAATTACAATCGATGTGCAGTCAACAAAGAGAAACACCGCGTACAAATATAATATCCGTCCGTCATAACTGAACAGTGGATTTAAACAACTACTGAACCTAATCCTTTAACATCGTGGATAACAACCGCATTCTTTTCATGATACACGATCCATCACTTCTAACTCATGATAGATAGATCTGCAGTGACTTAGGCAGAAGTTCACTTAACAGTAAGCCGTAATATACGTAATTCTCACATTCACACATGCACACACTCACATACTTACTCACACGTTCGTTGGGTAACGGTTATCCTCGTTAGAAATGGAGATGACTACCTGGGTTCAATTTCTGCTTTCATTTCACATAGCAAAAATTGGGAAAAGTATGAATCCAACTATTGTTCCGCTTGTTATGGGTAAATAGTGGGGCAGACTGGGTACTTCTCAATTTTGATACTGCAACCGGGCAAGGAGAAGAAAAAAACTGGATTCAAATGAGTTGTATTTCACTTAAAATTGATATTGTGCCGTACCTGAGGTGGTGGAGAAGATGGGTAAACACACACACACACACACACACACACACACACACACACACACACACACACACACACATATACATACATACATATATATTATCATTATCATAATTATTATTTCACCCCTTGTGAGTTTTTCACACCAGCGTTAAATGATGTTTTTTCACTGGAATCTGAGTGACAACAAGTCTCCTCAGGTCTCCAGGACCTGATTATCATTATCATAATATTATAAAAAAACGTACACACCCACGCACGGAATAGGGGACAGTCTTCATAGCATATTAACTATCATGTTCTGCTATGACATCGTAGTAAGCGAGTTTGAACTCCACTTCCGCTATTACATCTACTTTCGAACTAGTACCCAGGGGGAATATAGGGACCCCCTCCTTATGCTCCTAGCAATGGGTTGAATAGTACCACTACTATTCTTCTACAAGGAGGGGTTTGTTTCATACCTTTAGTTCATACCTTTTACAAAAGTATTAGACCTAAAGTAAACGTAATACATGAGAAGACTATTACGATGTCACAGTCCGGCATGTTAACCATTACGTCTTGGGGCTCGCTGCCATGAAATACAATAAAATGAAAAAAAAAAGGAATTTTTAGAAGTGTAAATTAAGTCTTTCTTAAAATAGAGATTATGCAACTGTCTGTCTGTAACCAAAACTACGTCACCGCTGACGCCACGATTTGCTTAGTTATTTAACTTATATTCTCAACGATTCTGAAATAGTCATTATTTAATCTTAATTTGCATCTTATTTAATAACGATGTCTCTATTAAAATGGCCGGTTTCGGCTAGGAATCATAAGGTTCCTAGTTCGATACCGGCCCTGGCCAACTCAGTGTATGAGTAGCACAGGGTTCTGTGCGGTAAAGTGAGAAGCTGATGGTAGATGTGGCGCTCCACCTCAGATGCTAAAATAATCTCCTTGGTCTAGAGCTAGTGAAAAGTGGATATACTCCCTCGCTGTCTGACTGATACCAACATTAGGCCGCCCTGACGACTTTACTTATTAAAATCTAGCCGTATTAGTTTTACTGCAAAACTGTCCATTATTAATGCATTTAAAATCCTGAAATATGTTTTATATATTATAATTTATATTATAAAAATGATTTACATAGTATTTGGTAAGAATAATTTGCATAATGATTTTAACAAACTGGGTTAATAAATAATTATTTGCTGTTACTGATTTCTAATACTATCATGTTATTCTCAAACGTATTCTCAATCCTATATATCATTTTGCATTGAAATCAATTAAAATAACATTAAAATAAGTGAAAGATTTTTATATCGTTCTTATTTAGTTATTATTTATTTTAGTTTCTAGTTCTAATTTTTTATTACATTAGAACTTAAATCCTTGCGTCTAAGGGTGCATACATTTGTTAGTAAACGGTCATTTACCAAATGCAAAAACGAATTTAAGGAAACTTTTTAACGGAAAATTAGTCCCTCTACATTTTGTACTAATTCACATATCCCACTTACTATAATATGCGTATTCATTTTGATGATAAAAATAAATAGCAGCCTATCAGTTATATTGCAGATTGTATTACAACTGGTGGAAATTACGCCCCGTCTTATCTTAATTTTGGTCCACTGTGCCCCCCTCCCCCGGGCATTACGGTCCCTTTGAATCCTTGAGACCTCTTCCCTACGCCTCTGAATATGTATCTGTTAAAGATAAGTACGCCTCTTGTATTTATGCAATTTTATTTTTGTTAACAAATAATATCTAATTATATCCATTATGACTGTATAATGTTCCATTAGAAATAATAAAATCTGATACCTTTAGTTTTGAAAAAAATTAACATTTATTAAAATTAAAGGAGAATTTAGGTACGAGGTCGATCAAAAAGTAATGCCATTTCTTTAATGTGAAGTAAGTGCCGTACTAGTTAAATGTATGGAGAAAAATCCATTTTATAGGCCTCATCAGCAGAGCTATAGATTTAAATGTATGGCTAAACAAATCGAGTGTATGTAATATTTCATACTATAGATATAATTCATATAATTAATTAATTTTCAAATAGGTACGTATATTATCGGCAAAAAGCCATTATATATATATATATATATATATTATATATATATATATAAACGAAGGCCTACATTGAAACCCTAACGAAGCTCAGAGCAAGAATCCGACGAGTAAGACCAACTTGCCAATCGGCAATGTTCTCCTTCTGGATAACAATGCTTGACAAGCATCAGGACAAGGGAGACAATCTCCTCATTCGGGTGGACAACTTTAACGCAGCCTCATACTCACCAGATTTAGCGCCTTCAGACTATTATCTCTTCGGTCCGTGAAAGAGAGTTTGAAAGGCAAACATTATTCAAGTGACCACAAAGTGAAATATGTAGTGGCTTAAAGAAGAGTCAACAGAATTTTACGGGCAGGGATTCATGCTCTCACTCAAAGGTGGAACATTGCTATTGAGAGAAACGGAAACTTTGTGAAGAAGTAGGGATGTGATCCACTGAGGACTAGCTTCATTTTGATGTATGATACATGTTCCTGTGTTGGTAATTACACCTGTCCTAAACAAAATAACATTACTTTTTGACTCACCTTCGTATTTATGGTCGATACTGTATATTATTCTAGTGACATCTTCCGAATAAATTACACACAGTTATATTTCCCGCCATGTCGGTGGGGCTTAGAATACGCCCAGTGTATCCCCTATAGACGGGTAAGAGCCCCTAACTCAGAAAGTGTGTCTTGGGATTACACTAAACTGCATTAATGTTGAGCCCCCAGTTTTAAAAATCTGAGGAGTGAGGAGCACCTCTTCATTGCTATTCGTGCCAGGTCACTCTAACCCGGAGTCAAGTTCCCATCAATGGGTAAAATATACTTATTTACTAAGCTTAGCTTTGATGTGGCACAAGGCCAAATTATGGGTCGTCCAGTGAGAATCGAACTCACTAACAATGATCTGCGAATCTAGCTTGCTAAGCATTACACTACATGAGGTGACATTCAATGGGTAAAATGTATCTAGTCATTTGTATGTTATTGGACCGTTAACCCTCCTTCACAAAACCCCTTAAATAACTACACAGTACAATGAATCTGATTTCTTAACCACTAAGCATAAAATAACCCTAGATGGGATGATATGCTGTTAAAATCAATCAAGCAATCCAACAGCTATATACAAGGGAGAGTAAAAAATTATCCGCTATTTCGTCATAACATAGCTTTATTGCACTTTATGGAACTGCTTATCTTTTTAGGTTAGTAGAAATATAACATCCAAAAGAGGCAGCAAAAACTTAGATTTATAGAATGAATATAATCACTACCTTCCCCCATTTTAATTCATGGGTAAAGACTCAGGGAAGTATTGTAAGTAAAGCTGAAACTCATACAATAATAATAATAATAATAATAATAATAATAATAATATGCAAAAAATGTAATTTTGACCATACAACAAAATGGTATATGCATAAACCAGAATCTGTTCTTGAGAACGAAACGTATAAAATTCTCTGGAACTTTGAAATAAAAACGGATCACCTTATCCCAGCAAGAAGACCAGACCTAGTGTTGATTAACAAAAATGAAAGAACTGGATTTTGCAGTTCCAACAGATCACAGGGTGAAGATGACGGAAAACAAAAAACTGGACAAATACCTGGACCTTGCCAGAAAACTGAAAAAAAACTATGGAATATGAAAGTCAAAGTGATACCAATTGTAGTTGGTGCACTTGAAACGGTCCCAAAAAGATTGGAAAAAGTTTGGAAAATCTGGCAATCAGAGGGAGAATTGAGACCATCCAGAATATTGCATTGCTGCAATCTACCAGAATACTCAGAAGAGTCCTGGAGACCTTAAGAGACTTGCTGTCACTCAGACTCCAGGGAAATACCATCAGCTAACACTGGTGTGAAAAACTAATAATAATAATAATAATAATAATAATAATAATAATAATAATAATAATAATAATAATAATAATAATAAACTTCATTTAAAAAGCCATGGAAAACTGGCGAGTTCAATTAAAAGCTGGAAACAATCCCTGGCAGAAGTAAAAATCCAAAGAGGTATCTTCCAAGGAGACTCATTATCACCACTACTCTTTATTATTGCAATGATGCCGCTAAACCATATACTGAAAAAATGTACGGGGGATACAAATTTAGTAATTCACAAGAAAAGATCAACCACCTTATGTACATGGATGACATTAAAATTTTTGAAAAAATGAAAAAGAATTGGAGAGCCTAGTACAAACTATTAGGATATATAGCCAGGATATAGGGATGGAATTTGGAATCGAAAATGTGCTATGCTTGTAATAAAAAAGGGTGAAAGAAAACTATTAAATGGAATACAACTACCAAATCAGGAAACTATAAAATCTCTTGATGAAAATGAAAGCTACAAATACTTAGGAATTTTGGAAGCGGACAATATCATGCAAGCAGAAATGAAAGGAAAAAGTTAAAAAGAATATCTCAGGAGAACTAGAAAACTTCTAGAAACGAAACTTAACAGCAGAAATCTGATCAAAGGAATTAATACCTGGGCTGTCCCCATTATAAGATACTCAGGACCATTCTTAAAATGGACAAAGAAGAACTCAGACAGATAGACCAAAGGACGAGAAAATTAATGACCATGCACAAGGCTCTCCACCCTAGAGATGATAGAGATAGATTGTATGTGTCAAGAAAGGAAGGGGGAAGAGGTCTTGCCAACATAGAGGAATGCGTAGAAACCACAATCCAACAACTTGAAGATTACACAAGGAAGAGCAAAGACAAATTACTTATGGCGACCAACAATAGTAGAAACGGCAGATGGACAAACAGAAGAACGACAAAGACTAGAAAACAAAAATGGGAAGAAAAACAATTATATGGACGCTTCAAACGACAAATAGATGAGGTTGCACATCAAAAGACTTGGACATGGTTAAGAAAGGGAAACCTCAAAAGAGAAACAGAATCACTTATAATTGCTGCACAAATAATGCCATAAGGACAAACTACATCAAAGCGAAAATGATAAGACCCAACAAAATAGTAAATGTAGACTTTGCGGTAATAGAGATGAGACTGTTAACCATATACTCTGCGAATGTAGCAAACTAGCACAACGAGAATACAAAACTAGACACGACTGGGTTGGGAAGGTGATCACTCGGAATTATGCAAGAAATTAAATTTTGACCACACAACAAAATGGTATATGCATAAACCAGAATCTGTTCTTGGAACGAAACGCACAAAATTCTCTGGGACTTTGAAATTAAAACGGATCACCTTATCCCAGCAAGAAGACCAGACCTAGTGTTGATTAACAAAAGAAAGAACTTGTCAACTGGTGGATTTTGCAGTGCCAGCGGATCACAGGGTGAAGTTAAAGGAAAATGAAAAATTGACAAATATCTGGACCTTGCCAGAGAACTGAAAAAGTTATGCAATATGAAAGTGAAAGTTATACCAATTGTAGTTGGTGCACTTGGAACAGTCCCAAAAGGATTGGAAAAGGTTTGGAAAGTTTGGATATCAGAGGAAGGATTGAAACCATTCAGAACACTGCACTGCTGCAATCTGCCAGAATACTCAGAAGAGTCCTGGAGACCTGAGGAGACTTGCTGTCACTCAGACTCCAGTGAAAGACCATCAGCTAACACTGATGTGAAAACTCAAATAATAATAATAATAATAATAATAATAATAATAATAATAATAATAATAATAATAATAATAAGAAGAAGAAGAAGAAGAAGAAGAAGTAGAAGAAGAAGAAGTAACTAAATTTTGACCATACAACAAAATGGTATTAATCAGAATCTGTTCTTGAGAATGAAACACATAAAATAATCCGAGACTTTGAGATTAAGATGGATCACCTTGTCCTATCCAGAAGATCATATCTACTATTGATTAACAATAAAAAAAGAACTTGTCAACGGGTAGATTTTGCATTCCCAGCAGATCACAGGGTGAAGATAAAAGAAAACGAAAAGATAAACAAATACCTGGACATTGCTTGAGAATTGACCCCCCACAAAAAAAATAACAAAAAAAAAACAAAAAAAACCCTGGAACATGAGGGTGAAAGTAATACCAATTGTAATTGGTGCAATTAAAACTTGCACTTAGAAAACAGACTAGAGGAACTGGATATCAGATGAAGAATTGAGACCATTCAGACAACAGCATTGTTAAAATCAGCTAGAATACTCAGAAGAGTCTTGGAGACCTGAGGAGACTTGCCACCGCCGAGTGAAAATGAAAGAAAGCGAAATGATAGACAAATACTTGGACCTTACCAGAGAAATGGGAAAACTGTGGAGCATGAATGTAATATTGATACCAATTGTAGTTGTGGCGCTTGGTAAGGTCCCCAAAGAGACTTGATGAACTGGAGATTAAAGGAATTATTGAAACCATTCAGACAACATCACTACTAAAATCGGCTAGAATACTTAGAAGAATGCCGGAAATCTGAGGAGACTTGCTGTCACTTAGACACCATTAAAAGGTCACCAGTTAAGGTTGGTATGAAAAACTTGCAATGATAGTAATCTTTTTATAATGAAGATTCAGTGTCTGTCTGTAGCCGAAGCTACGTCACTGCTTACGTCACAATACCCAAAGAAATTTTGCAAGTTTATTAATGAGTATTTCTTTTATAGTACAATCATTAATATATAGAATAAATCTTATTTATGAATTTGCCTCAAAACAGCTCATCTTATTAGTGCATTTAAAATCCTGCAATGGGTTTTATATATTACTAAGAAATAAAGCTTTATATGATATATGGTGTAGTTGATTTGTGTGCTGGTTTTAACAAAATCGGGTTTAATAAATAATTACTTGGTGTTATTGATCTCTAATATTTTTTTAATTATTCTCAACGTATTGAATTAATCCTATGAACGATTATACATAGAAACCAATTAAAATATGATTAAAATAAATGTATTTTTTATATGCGTTCTTATTCAATTTCTTTTGTCTTTCTAATTTAATATATTTAATTACATTAAAACTTAAATACTTACGCCTGGAGGGCGCATATTCTTACTAGTAATAATAATAATCGTATTCTTTATTTGAATTCTTTATTCTATCATTAATTAATCCATTTAGGAACTAATTATCTTTTCGATGATTAGATATTTAAAGTAGAATAAGCTAAGGATTTTTAACAAAACAAAGTAAGACATGAATTTCTGCTTAATTCAGAAAACGAAGCATTGATTTTGAACTTGAAGTGATAAACGTCTATTCCAATAATTCATTCATTACGTATTCTAATAAACGTTCATTCATTTCTCGAGTAAAAGAATAATGTCCTCTTTCTTTTCTAATTCTTTGCTTTGTTTCGTTATTGACCGAAACAAAATAATAAGCATCAACGCTCTCATAGATTCGAGATAAGATTGAAATGTGAATTGGAGTTCTTTCTTTTGTTTATTTGTTTTGTTTTACGGCATATCAACCTCGGAGGGTCATTTAATGCCGACAAAGTTTTGAAATAAATTCATTCTTAATGAATACTCAGTTGTCTTTTTCCCAACCCTATTGCCCTTATGGCAAGCCCCAACCCCTTTTTATCATATGGGTGCTAGAAAGCGGTGGCTGTGGTTCTACATGTCCTATGAATAACGTTAAACTCTATCTGATGGTGAGGTTCCAGTTTTGGAGGTTGGGGAATGTGGAGCACCCCTTCATCACCATTGCTCCCTGGTCTACTCTGATCCGGAGTGGTAGTACCTGTTAGGGTCCCATCTATGGGTTAAATAGAAAAATGTATTTATAAAAAAATAGTATTATCCATTAAGAATTGATTTATTTCAAAACTTTATCGGCATTAAATGACCCACTGAGGTTGATATGCTGTAAAACAAAACAAACCAAAACCAAATCAATTGTCTTTTTATAAACACATTTTTCTATTTAGCCCATAGATGGGGCCCTAACAGTACTACCACTCCGGGCCAGAGTGGACCTGGAGCAATAGTGATGAAGCGGTGTTCCACATTTCGAGGAACTCCAGAACAGGAATCTCATCATCAGATAGAGTTTAACGTCAATTCCCAGGACATGAAGACCCTCAACCACTGCCTTCTAGCATATAGATGATAAAAAGGGTCGGGTCTTGCAATAAGGCAATAGGGTTGGGACAATCATTTAGGTGCTAGGGCTTAACGTGACCAGCCGATTGATCGGAAGGTGCCTCTCCGACCGCGCGTCTAGCCTAAGTAAGGACCAAAATGGCCTTAAAAATTATTCATATTCAATAGTATCATATAGAAAATTAAAAAAAGAAATAATTCAAAAATGTAAATATGAATGTACAATGAACGCAATTCCCTAACCTCTTGGCATTCAATGATCATAGATAATTAATAGGTAGTTAATTATAATTAATAATGATGATTAATTACTGGGTTGACCACGTGCGTTTGCCAATTGTTGCTTCGTCGATGTTTTCTGTACCCACGCTGTGTTTTCTTTAGATTCGCGGAACGGAGATTGATGCGACTTAGTCGGAGCGTCTATGTCACGGGTCGGGAGGTTAGTAGAAATGAGCTGCGGGAGTAGTTGGCAACTCCAAGAACGAGACTACACACCGTTAACATTAACAAGGGTTTATTCTTGTATTTTATATATCCCTTCGCATATCGGGTATATAACAGCGCACGCGCGCGCACGCGAGAGAGAGAGAGAGAGAGAGAGAGAGAGAAGAGAGAGAGAGAGAGAGAGGGGGGGGAATTGACAGGCATATCTAATGTAAGAGATGGGTTACCTTATGACTACATTGCAAATTACTGCTAATTAAAACGATAAAAATTATAGGTGAGACCTAAAGATATATATATATATATATATATATATATATATATATATATATATATAGAGAGAGAGAGAGAGAGAGAGAGGGGAATTGAAAAGCATATCTAATGTAAGAGAGGGTTACCTTATGACTACATTGCAAATTACTGCTAATTAAAACGATAAAAATTATAGGTGAGACCCTAAAGATAATATATATATATATATATATATTATATATATATATAGAGAGAGAGAGAGAGAGAGAGAGAGAGGGGGAATTGAAAAGCATATCTAATGTAAGAGAGGGGTTACCTTATGACTTCAATGCAAATTACTGCTAATTAAAACGAGAAAAATTATAGGTGAGACCCTAAAGAGAGAGAGAGAGAGAGAGAGGAGAGAGAGAGAGAGAGAGAGAGAGAGAGAGAGAGACGGATTAGGGGATGATGATGAGGGCTATGAAGTTTTGGTTCTTACTTGTTTTCTCTGGTCCACCTCTTCGGCCGCCATATTCTTCAGGGCTGATACTTACTCTAGTGGGCTCTGGTGTTGGGCTTTCTTCTGGGGGTTGATATCTTCTCTGTTGGGCTGGATGTCGCGCATTTTAGTTTGTTAATTAATAAAGCAAGACTTTCTTGTTTTCTTTATAGTTTTTATTAAAACAACCCCAGCCCACAAGTATTCCACCGCACCGTGAGAAGCGGTATCCCGAAAGAACGTCTTCTCTCGCTGAATTGCTGTTCGCAACTAACTAAAACTGTCCCACGCTTCTACTGGCGCATTTTCGGAAGGGGTCAAGCAAAAATTATTACCTGTCAATTACAGTCGATATAATAATAATAATTTTCCACTTAACTCACTCCGATTTTGAATTTTCTAGCAAACTCCGATTCAAACTTTATACTACACTACTTACATAATTAATAGGCTATCCATGAATTATAGAACAGTATGATTGTGTAATCACACATATAAAAATCACATATAATGGAAAATAATGTTTTGCAAACTAGGCTGGAGAGAAAAAAAACACGGTGAGGAACTTTGTCTGGCGTTTTTGCTTTATGCTAATTAATAACATTCCGTTAAAAACAACCGATCAAAATATATCTATTACTTATGCCGGTGATACATCTTTTTTTATTCATCTGGTCCAAATTCATTTAACGTATTTTCGCAGGTGATCAACTTAATTTTCGTTAATAAACAGAAATATGTTACGTCTTTTCATTAAGCCATTTTTCTAGTTTTCGTTTAATTTCATCTTTTTTTAATTAATATTTTCATTTAATATAAAAACGTGTTTTTGTTTTCTTTTTTCGATTCTTGCTTTGATTTTTCATTCCTTTCTTCTTCTTTTTCGATTTTATTTACTTTTGTTGTTTATGTGTTATTGTTGTTGTTGTTTTTTTGTTTTTTTTTTACGATTTATTCTTTCAAATATTCTAATAAAAAGCAAATCTTTTCTTCTTCTTCATTAACTCTTTCACTTTCACAGCCACTCCGTCATTGTAAATTTGACATTTTTTGTCAGAATCGATTCCTATGAAAAAGCGCCAATTCTCTTATCAAATCTTATGTGATTTCACCCAAGATCCATATTCACATGAAATACAATAGACCTATGTCAGGCTGTGGTTAGTGGCATCCTCCTTGTATTTTCGTCAATAAACCGAAATTCAATCATTAATTCAGTTTTTTTTCTTCTTCTTCTTTTACTGAAGTAGGGGTGGAGCTTCACACTTTTTCAAATGTCCTTCTTTATATGAAGTATCGATTTTTTCTTCTGGCCCCATTTTTAATTTAGTTGTTGTTGTTGCTCTTCTTCTTCTTCTTCTTCTTCTTCTTCTTCTTCTTATTATTATTATTATTATTATTATTATTATTATTATTATTATGTTGACAATCCTTCAAACAACTTTCACAAGATAAATTTTCTTTCATCGATCAATCACTGAACAATTACATTTTGAGAATACTTCAGGTTATCTTTGTTGAAAGAAAATTCTTTTAAATTATGAATGTATTGGTTATCAACACAAAAGATTCTTGGACTTAATACGGCTGTTGCCAAAAAATAAAAAAAATAAAATGAAATAAAATAAAAATGTGTAGATTTGCGGTTATGGCTCGATGGTTACTCATTGAATTTGTGCGGGTAGTGCAATTGTTTTGGTGTGGAAAAAAAAGAGTACAGACTATTTGCATTCACTTTCCAGTTACGCCATTTATGAAAAGGCACAAATACGTCTCTTCTCTTCTAGCTACGAATAAAATAGTTGAACATACTTGTCTTTCTAGCCATTGTGGGCAACCGGTCTAGGAGATGGATAATTCTAAATCAAAATCAAGAATTGGAGTTCTTAAGCGACAAATAATGACTTCAATGCTGTCAACACCTTCGATAAGAAGGACGATAAACTGTGCTCGCTTTGTCATTCTCATACATAACATTCGTGGTACGAAGAAGGGATACTTGCTGCGTGGGCAACAGCTGATCTACTGCACATCACTGGTTGATATTTTGCCTAGATCCAGGCACCGATACACTTAGATAGCTCACATGATTGATTAATCGATTGAACGACATTTCAACTTGTCTAGAGTTATTTTATGGCTAGAGGTTAGGGAATCACGTTCATTGTACGTTCATAGTTACATTTACTGTATAGTTGTTTCTTAAGAATTGTTTTGAATATGAATAGTTGTTAAACTGATTTATATGACCCATACATGAGACCCTAACAGGTACTACCACTCCAAGTCAGAGTTAACAAAAAAGTTAAAACAAATCAAATACAGTTTAGTGTCATACGTAGGACCCTTTTGGGGGTATACTCCTCTGTAGGGGATACATTCAACGTATTATAGACACTGAACGCCTGGCAGGAACATGAAAATAATTATTTATTCATCTTAATATGAAGTAAGACTGTTGTGAGGTTGTTTTCTTAATTTCTTATATCTTTATCATTGTTTTTCATATCGGGTTTTCTTCTTTGGGGTCGGGTATCTTATTATTAGTCGTATGATATATTAATAATATATTAATAAATAACTTTAAATAAGAATATTTAAAAGACCAATGTTTAGGAATAATTAGGTTTTAGGATCAGTAGGTATTTACCCATCCCGTTTACCACGGTTAGGATGTGACACAATATTCCAAGTATGGGGCATCCAGTGAGGACCAAGGTTTCTATTCCGTGGTAATGGATCGGCAAGATTAACTTGCTAATTGTTACGCCATGATGGAACGACCTAGGTATTCATCCAACCCGTTCGACACGGGGAGGATATCTATCTATCTATCTATCTATCTATCTCTCTCTCTCTCTCTCTATATATATATATATATGTGTGTGTGTGTGTGTGTGTGTGTGTGGGTGCATGTCTATGTGCATGTAATGTCTACAAAAGAAAAATGTATTAAACCTATTGAAGATAAGAACACACATGTTTCATATAAAGGATTTCGACAGCAACATTCCGAGTGCTAAAAACTATAACTTTTGAGAAATCATTTTGTGTCCTCTATGAATTCTTTTACTGTTGTTCAACGACATTTTAGAATACATCCTACCCGTCTAGACAATCCATCTGGAATCAGAAATTTGAGACAACAGGATATATATTATAATATAGGCAAAAGTTCTAGGGAACCATCAGTATAAAAAAATAAAACGTGTTCGCGCTAGTTACCTAAAGCCAAAAGTGTTCGCGCCTAAATAAAAAAAAATCTTTACCGCTGATGCACTTTAATTTAGTGACATCTAAAAAATACTATCAGAGATACTATTTGTCTGAATTTTTGAGATGAGGATTGATAAATTCTATTATTTGGATTATTCGAACTAATATTATCGTTATTTACACAACGTTTCAGACGATGTGTCCTCCGGCCTTCTTCATGTGTTTCCTGTCAAACTCAGAACTTTTTCGGACTCGGGAATCTTCTTTTTGAACTCTGGAACCTTCTTGACAAAGTTCCGTGAAGGCTCCCGATTACGACATGAAAGCTTCCGAGTTCGACAAAAAGGTTTCCGAGTCCAGGAAGTTTCCCGAGTTTGACAAGAAACACCTGAGGAAGGCAGAAAGTCACATTGGCCAAATCGTTGTGTAAGCTAACAATAAAGATGAGGACAATTTCAAATAGTGCTAATACTCTTGGGAAAGGCATGCATCCAACTATTCCCCCTCCAGCTATGGGTAAATAGTATGGCAGACAAGGCTCTTTAACCATGGCTATGTAACTAGTCTATGAAAATGAAAACTCTGCATTCAAACCTGTTAAACTCAGCTTAAGAAATTGACCTTTTGTCCTAATCGTGCGTAGGGGTTGGTAAATATCTATAGGGTACTCACAAAACTTCTAAATTGGAGCACTCGTATAGTACCACTTTTATTTCTAAACTAAACTAAAGAGATGTGTGTATGCATGTGTATATAGCAGGGGGATGTTTGCAAGGGGAGCGTTCAAGAAGCAGTAGACGTGCAAGAGCATCAAATTGGTTTATTGTGAGAAGAAAGCAGAAGGCCGTATCTGAGCAGAACTGGCCTGATGCGCCAACAAACTGTGCATTGGCGAAACCGGCAAATAAACTACCCTGTGCTCCATGAAATAACTTATTATGAGTTTGGCAAGACGTGCAAGACCGCAACAGGTTTGAAACAACATAGGAAAATGCATAGGGACAAACTACCAGTACCTTCTGCAAGAGGTGCTTATATCTGCAACACGTGCCATAGAATGTAAGCTTTAGCTGGGCTATAAAGACACATTTGCGCAGCTCAACGTTGAGCTGTTCTTTTTCGGTATCCTTTATTAAGCAATGATAATACTTGAAGACGAGTTTTCTGCCATCATATAACGAAACAGGCCTCAAATATAGTTTTGTTTTAAAGTTAAGAAAAAAATTATCTCTAGACTGCAGGTTAAATCCTGGTCATGGGCAGCAGTAACATAGAATAACAATTAACACAGCTTATTACCTGAATGAGAACAGGATACCCCCGTAGACTAAAGGGTTGATTTTGAAGTTCCGCGATGGCTCCCGATTATGACAAGGTTCCCGAGTTCAAAAGGAAGATTCCTGAGTTTGAGAAGGTTCCCAAGTCTGACAAGAAAAACCTGAAGAAGGCTGAAGGGCACATTGGCCGGAACTTTGTACAGATAACAAGAACGATGAGGACAATAGTCCGAATAATCCAAATAATATTAGGAAAAAAAGCAAGTCATAAAGAAAGATTTGACTGAAAATCGTCGTAGAAGATCTAAAGAGTTGGTAAGATTGTGTTTCTATATTCTAACAAATGAGTTAAACTAGGTATACCCAAAAGGAGGCTAATCTGCATTTTTGACAAAATTACTTTAGCCCCCCCCCCCACTCCGCTACAGAAAATAATTTACCAAAAATGAGGGAATTATCGGATTTTAATGAAATTTTCAGTGTTTATTTATCAAAGAATGATCTTTATAATGCATTATTTATTTTATTTCAAAACATTTTCATTCTTTTCTGGTCACTTAATGTTGGGGGCATAACATTTTTTTCAAGTTGGTCTTATAGTTTTTTAATTACAGTATAAATAAAGAGATAAAAGACCGAATAGAAACAAAAAACAAATTTTTACGGTGGCTTTTCTATGAGAAAATAAGTACCGAAAATCGTAAAATAAAATGTAGAAAAAAATAGAAAATTAATTTTTTGGATATTTCTTTTTTACTCATTTCGATAATTATTTAATTGGCTATTATCTTATAAAAGAAAAAAATATACATCGATATTTTTTCTGCTTAAAAAGGGGGGGGGTACATTTTCAATCGAGTTGTTTTTCAAAAAGTATACTTTGATGTAATAAAAAAAGTTTGCATTAAATAGATATTTATTTTTAGAATCTAAAAATATAACATTTTAAACTTAACATCAGGCTTTTCATATTTTAAATGAATTTTATATATTAATTTTTCATAGCAAAAATACAAAATTAAAGTTTTGAAATAGAATAACTGATGCATTAATTGATAAATCAATACTGAAAATTTCATTAAAATCGGATAATTACCTGATTTTTGGTAATTTTTTTTGCAATCGCGAATGTTACATTAGAATTGTAAACAAGCGCCTAAAACCATTGAAAAATAGGCAAAATGGCGGATCGCGTCGAAATTGACCAAAACAAATCGTTTTAAATCTATTAAAAATAAACTGCATATGTAATGATATTTTTCTTTTTTTAATGATGGTCATTATGTTACTACTTATCAATTTAGACCAGTGCTTCTCAACCTTTTTCGGCTTATGGACCATTTTTTATTCAAAAAATTCCCATGGACCAATCCTATTTCTTTAATTTTGCTGCGAGCGGCTAGCACACGTGTTGAAGAAGGACAAGACAATTTTCCGCCGATCATCGACGTGCGCTTAAATAGAGATTTTCAACTGGGGAGGGTCATTATAAGAAGCGCTAAATTAGTTAAATTTTTGTGAAATGGCTAAAACATTTTTGTGACTGCGAACTCTCTGTGGACCACTAGAAATGTTCTGTGGATCACAGATGGCCCAACTGGACCACGTAGAGAATCACTGATTTAGACAAAAGTTTAACCTTAAATAATAGATTTAATTAATTTCAATTCGTTTTTAAAAACGTAACAAACGATTTTTTTGGGTATACCTAAGTGAAACCAACAAGAGGTATCTATCTTTGGTAGCAGACGCGTATTTGCTACGTGACAGTGACAGCAGAAAAAGTAACAAGAAAGAAGAGATGGACCCATAAAAAGAGAAATGAAGGTGGCTATTTTTCTAAGATTGACATCACAGTTTCGAATACCTCTTTACCCACCCCCTCACGTGACCATTAACCGGCCATTCCGCACCCCCACCTACCCTGTACCCTCACGCCACCTTCTTCGATCATCTTTCTTTTTTCTTTCTCCTTCCCCTACCCCCGCCCCCTTTCCTGACAACATGTAAGCAACGCTAACATTAGAGGCTTTCTACTTTTCGACATCTTGACAAATATGGCGTTAGTATTTTCAGCCTCCTACCCTCCACCTCCTCCTTACACACACACACAGACGAACACACACACACACACACACACACAAACACACACACAAACACACACACACGTCCCTTTCGTGAACAATACGTATTAAGCTGAAAAAAAATTTTTTTAAAGAAACGAAACAACAAAAAAACAAAAAACAAAAACCCCAAAACGGTGTTGTTGGGGCGACATAAAAAATGTTTAAGAAAAAGGAGAAAAGGAGAGAAAAAGACATAATCACTTAAAAACTGTTAGAAAAAAAAAAAAAAAAAGAAAAAAGAAAAGAAAAAAAAAGAAAAAAGAAAAGAAAAGAAAAAGGAAAGGAATTAAACGGAGTTTGAGAAGTGTGTATGAAAAAGAAAAAAATAAATGAGAAAAATGTCATTTCAGAATATGATACCGTCAAAAACTCTGACATCTCCTTCCTCTCTCAAGTTCATCACAATCATAATCTCCTCTTGTATTTGTCTTATGATGATAACAATGATGATGATGATGGTAGTGGTGGTGCTGCTGCTGATAATGATGATGATGAAGATGATGATGATAGTGGAAGTGATGGTGGTCTACTAGTATTAGTGTTAGTAATGATGGTGGTGATGCTAATGATGGTGACGACGACGATGATGATGATGGTAGTGCTGCTGTTGCTGCTGATGATAATGATGAAGATGATGATGATAGTGGAAGTGATGGTGGTCTACTAGTATTAGTGTTAGTAATGATGGTGGTGATGCTAATGATGGTGACGACGACGATGATGATGATGGTAGTGCTGCTGTTGCTGCTGATGATAATGATGATGATGATGATAGTGGAAGTGATGGCGATCTACTAGTATTAGTGTTAATAATGATGATGGTGGCGTTAGTAATAATGGTGGTGATGCTAATAATGGTGACGACGATGGTGATGATGGAAATGATGATGGTGATTTTAGTAATAATGCTGAGGATGGTAACAATGTTGACAATGATGATGATGGTAATATATGGTGGTTTGGGCGGTGATCTTAATAATGTTGACGCTAGTGATAATGATAATAATGATGGTGGTAGTTCTAGTAATAATTGAAACAATGTCGACGATGATGGTGATGATGCTGGTAGATGTCTTAATAATAAGGTTAGTGATGTTGATAATGTTGACGCTGGTGATGATGATAATAATGATCGTGGTGGCTATGGTGTTAGTAATAATGGCGGTGATGTTGATAATGTTGACGCTGGTGATGATGATAATAATGATCGTGGTGGCTATGGTGTTAGTAATAATGGCGGTTATGTTGATAATGTTGACGATGGTGATGATGATAATAATGATCGTGGTGGCTATGGTGTTAGTAATAATGGCGGTGATGTTGATAATGTTGACGATGGTGATGATGATAATAATGATCGTGGTGGCTATGGTGTTAGTAATAATGGCGGTGATGTTGATAATGTTGACGATGGTGATGATGATAATGATTGTGGTGGATATGGTGTTAGTAATAATGGCGGTGATGTTGATAATGTTGACGATGATGATGATAATAATGATTGTGATGGCTATGGTGTTAGTAATAATGGTGGTGATGTTGATAATGTTGATGATGGTGATGATGATAATAATGATTGTGATGGCTATGGTGTTAGTAATAATGGCGGTGATGTTGATAATGTTGACGATGGCGATGATGATAATAACGATGGTTGTGGCGATGTAGTAAGTATTAATCGTGGTGGTGTTGATGTTGACTGGTTGGTTGGTTGGTTGGTTGGTTGGATTTTACGGTATGTCAACCCTTGGGGTATTTTACGCCGAAGACGTTTTTGTTTTATTCATTCTTTCCTTGGTATTCAATTTTTCTTCAAAAATAATCTTTTTAAACACATTTTTAAAAAAATTTGTATAACCAATAGAGACCATACAGGGTACTAACACTCTGGGTCAGAGTGGACCTGGGAGTAATGGCAATGAAGGTGTACTTTATAATCCCAAGAGCTCCAGAATTGGAACCTCACCACTAGATGCAGTTTAACGTCATACCCAGAATACTGGTGATGTGGATAATGTCGACGATGATGGTGATGATGTTCATCATAGTTGGGTTATTTTCCTAACTTATTGAATATAATATGACATGTTTTCCCTTCTTCTTCATCATCTTCCTCATCCTTCTCTTCCTCCCCCTCATCATCATCATAATCATCATCATCATCATCATGTTAAAAAAAGTTTTCTCTTTACTTATCATCATCAACCACATCATGTCTAGAAAGAAAACAAATAAATAAAAAATAACAGCAACAACAACAAAAATAACAAAAAGAAAACATTATAAAAAAAAAACTCCCCGACATTGTTAAGGCACTGTGGAGATATTTCCCTACCGAGCCCAGTTTACTTTGCTTTATTTTTTTATTTTTACTTTTTAAAACTCCCCTGGGATTTCACTCTCCTGTAGACTCCAAAATCATGATGGGCGCCCCCTAGCGGATGTCACTTTACTCGCTGGAATGGTTTTAACAGACTGCCAACGAGCGAAAAAGCGCAGTCAGTTGCCACGCAAGCCACACTACATTAGCGAATACCCGATGCGCCTAATTCACGTTTAGATCGGACGGCTGATCCGGGTCGACTGACTGACCCCTAAAAAAAAAAAAAAAGGAAAAAGAAGAAAAAAAAAAGAAAGAAGTTCCAAGGGAACACTTCTTTATTTTGTTTCCCTTTTCGCTCGGCTACTACTGATTCTTATTCTACAAGACTGCGACTAAGAATAACAATAACAATGATAAGTCATTCAGTGTCACTGTGACTCAATTTTCAAATATACACCAAAGTAGAAAAAAAAAAAATTAAATAAAAAAAAAAAGAATAAGAGAGAAAAATAAAATCGTAAACATATAAAAACGTCAAAACATGAATGAAATAAAAAAAAGAAAAAGAAAAAAGAAAAAAAAGAAGAACATTGAGATTGATCGCAGAAAAAAATCATCACCAATGACTTCCATTAATATTATATCCTATTCTTTCTCGCATTACAGTCAATTTATCATCATCATCATCATCATCATCATCATCATCATCATCATGTCGTGCCAACAACCGGGATCTCCTCATCAGAGTCTTCCTCCCCAGCCGTCTCTGTCAGCCATCGCTCCCGGCAATTCCCCTGCACGGCATCTAGTATCCGTACAGTGTTGATCAATGGGATTTATTTATCTCTATATTTTTTTTTCTGGCCGTCCAACACTGGTGTGTTTATGTGTAAGTGCCCATTGGAGAATGCCACCTATGAGCACGTTCTTGCTTCTCAGGAAGTGTCCAGTATGTCTTGTTTACCTAACACGGATATCATTATCCCCAGGTCGTGTCAACAGCACGGCTCTCCAAATGTCTTCCTCGCCACCCGTACCTATCGGCCATCGCTCCTGGCAGGCCCCTATTGGAGAATGTCATTTATGAGTTCATTTTTGTTTCCCTTATAAAAAAGGTTCACTTTAAGGAAAAATGGAAAGTATCACATAGAGATTTGTTGATTATTCAACAAGATCTTGTTGATATTTTTCTTCATATTTTTTTTAGTCTGGCAGAGATGGATCTTTGCAAATAAAATGATTCCAAAAAAGGGCAATTGAATTTATTAAATTGTGTTATATAAGCTGTTTGCATTTCACATAACACCAATCTCATTGGAAAAAGTAATGCATCCAAATCTCTACAGCTGTGGGTAAATAGTAGGGCCCACTGGGCACTTAAACCTTGATTAGGCAACCAGTCTAGGAGAAGGAAATCTTTGAATTCAAACCTGCTAAAAGTCCGCGAAAGAAATTGATCTTTTGTCGCATCCAACTCGTATGGAGAGGTTAGTATATATATATATATATATATATATATATATATATATATATATATATATATATGATGGATCCTCCCGTCGATTTCGGCGTATGAGTATTCATACAATGAACATCCACACAGTGATTTATTTATAAAATTATATGCTGAAGGCTTGTGTTGGACCATCCACATTTTTTGGCACAGTCGATAGGAAAGAATTGGTGCATCAAGGGTTGCCACAAACCCAATCAACGACCGACCTCAGAAATTTTGATTTGAGAGTTATCTCGCTCCTAGACTGGTTATCTACCCAAGGCTGAAGGGCCCAGTCTGCCCTACTATTTAACCCATAGCTGGAGGGAGAATATATGGATTCATACCTTTCGCAAGGGTATTAGCGCTATGTGAAATGCCAACAGATATATATATACATATATATATATATATATATATATTATATATATATGTGTGTGTGTTGTGTGTGTGTGTGTGTGAATAAAAGGAAGTGAATCCGACGGTATGTAGTATAATAAAAAAAATTGAAAAAACACAGGTTTAAATGAGTTAAGTGGTGAGTTTATTGGCCGACGCTGCAGTGTTTCAATCTATTAATTAGATCATCTTCAGGGCTTTTGTTAGTATGTGGAAGGTGATAACAATTTTTTTTATCTCAGAATAAGGAGAAAGGCAAGTAATAGTCCTTGTTTATCGGTCTGTTTAAAATTTGAAGTTTGAGAAAAAAGAACGTTGAAAAAATGAACGGGTTGAAAGCCCTGAAGATGATCTAATTAATAGATCGAAACACTGCAGTGTCGGCCAATAAACTCACCACTTAACTCATTTAAACCTGTATTTTTTCATATTATATATATATATATATGTGTGAAAAATTAATTAAAAAATCAGTATAAACTAAAATCACTTCCGTGTACTTTTTAGTAAAATTCTATAACGTGTCAATTTCGAGGCTTCCTTGCTCGGCAGGATTTTTAATTTTTTTTTTTTTTTTACTTTTGGTCAAACTAATGCAGCAAAGATTAAATGTATTAAATCTAGGTATCACCAAAATCTGAAAAATATTTCGAATACATAAAGAACATGTGCATTTTATTAAATCACGACTTCAGGAATGTACAAAACATGCAAGTCTGTTGACAGATCTTGAAAAGTACACTCTTATTAAATTGGTAGGAAGTGATTTCTCAAAGGGGCGGTACCGCCCACTCGAGGCATTGAGAGGATCGAAAATGTCAGTGAGAAAGACATTGAATTCAAACCAGTTGTATTCATTGGGAGGGATGGGCTCTGCCTGGCTATTTCTCCCAAAGACACGCTATTTTGAGTAGCGCTTCAACGACCAAATCAGGTTACAGGACCAATGGAATAGAAATTAGAGAATAAAGCAATTTCCATCCTAATTTACAACTCCGGGTTAGCTCAGTCGGTAGAGCCTTCGGCTAGAAACCACGAGGTTCTTAGTTCGATACCGGTCCTCGCCAACTCAGCGTATGAGTAGCACAGGGATCTGTGCGGTAAAGTAAGGAGCTGATGGTAGGTGTGACGCTCCACCTCAGATGCCAAAACAATCTCCTTGGTCTAGCGCTATTGAAAAGGGGATAGACTCCCTCGCTGACTGGCTGATACCGACTTTAGGCCGCCCCGACTTTTACTTTATAAGATCATTATAATCTCTAATTAGAGATAAGTATTATCTACTAATTATAAAATAGTAAGACACACACACACACATACATACATATATATATATATATATATATATATACATATTATATATATATGGTGTGGTAAAACAACTCAGTTTTTCAAAATAATTTATTTTCAAACTGGCATCTGTGGAAAATTCTAAAAAAAAGAAGAAAAGACCAGCACATCCGTCCTTTCTGAAAATATTCATCAATATCATATGTAGTGGCCTAACGAGAGAAAAATTCCGGGGGTGTTTTCTAAGTTATATATGTAAAAAGTGCTCAATATGCGAAGTAGAGCATAATTATAAGGACCTACAGGACTCAGACACTCTCAACCTTGGTTTTATCCGAATAGGATGAAACAAGTAGAAGGGGTCGGGTTAGCTCAGTCGGTAGAGCGTTCGGCTATAAACCACAAGGTTCCTAGTTCGATATCGGTCCTCACCAACTCAGCGTATGAGTAGCACAGGGATCTGTGCGATAAAGTTAGGATCTGATGGTAGGTGTGGCGCTCCACCTCAGACGCAAACAAAATCAATCTCCGTTATCTAGCGCTATTGAAAAGGGGATAAACTCAAACCCGAGTTTATGGCCACTGAAGATGCTGGTAAAAGAGTTTATTTCATTACTATTTACCAATAGATTATGGAAATTAGTTGGATTCATACCAGTACGAAGAGGATTAGAGCTATGAGAAATGCAAACAGTCTCGTCCAGGATTTGAACTCGGGTAGCCGTAACTACTTCCTGCGAAAATAATCGTTTCTTGTCGAGCTGAAAGAAGTATCCGTTGTGTAATATTTATCACTGGAGGAAATAGACATTGAAACATTGTTGGAATATTTTGTGATATAGTTATTTACTAAGCTAAGTTTAGATGTGGCACAAGGCCAATATTTTGTGATATGCGGTGTGCACCAATTCCCCACCTGAATGTATAGACAAGCCAAGGTCACGTGGTTTATTCCTCCGGCCAATCAATAGCCATACTGCGTGGCTGATACACTACTTAAACACCTACACTGGCCATAATTCTAATTTCAC
Source organism: Doryteuthis pealeii (assembly GCA_023376005.1). Classification (NCBI taxonomy): domain Eukaryota; kingdom Metazoa; phylum Mollusca; class Cephalopoda; order Myopsida; family Loliginidae; genus Doryteuthis; species Doryteuthis pealeii. Next base: position 135,385,410 of record CM042138.1, on the reverse strand, counting down.
TCATTGAGGAGGGACTTACAATACTCAGGATTACCAGACGATTACCAATACTCAGGAATCTTTACCAAGGGATTAGCAAGGATCCAATTCCACTGGACAAGCGCTCTGGCTTAAGACCTACAGGATGGCCCAAAAGATTGTAACAAACATGTATTCGAGTACTGTACGATGTTGCTTGCATTTCCCATAGCACTAATATTCTTGAAAAAGGTATACATCCAACTAATCTACCTTTGAGAAGATTGACTCAAATAGAAGATACCAGATGTACTTAATTTCCCTCTCCATCAGACTGGGAGGTCTCTCAAATTTGACTATATATAGGAAGGATATCTATATTGTTAGTCATTGTTTTGTTGTATAATAAACCTTTAGAGGTTAAATCAAACTTAACAGACCCAAACTCCACCATCGCACCTCACCCCACCGAAAGAAAAAATACCAAAAAATCAGGTAATAAACCGAATTTAATGAAAATTTCAGTGTTGATATATTAATGAATAAAAGATATAATGCAACAGTTATTTTATTTTAAAAAACTTTAAAAATTTTTCAGGTCAGCCAACTTTGAACCACATATGGCTTATTTGTAGGGCAGAATTGGGCTCTTTAATCTTACAATG